>CM076570.1:1127091371-1127424281 GCA_034641835.2 Pinus albicaulis
TACTTTCAAGGAGAAGCCTTCTCCAGGAGTACATAGTCAAGACTTGCAGCACAGTTTGGCCACTTGTACCTGTTGTCGCTCAAGTTGTATAGGAACTGCAACAACAACTCAGGTCAAGGGTTGTCACTCTGATCCTCGACCTCTTCGTTCTAGTTGTCTCCCAACAACAAGCTATGGGGGGTAATCCCTATGGAAATGACAAGTTGGCAAGCAACGAGTCTGGGAGACACAATTGAGTGGCCTAGCTACTTAGTTAATTTAAGCAAGATATAAAGTATAGATTAGATTCAACTTTTGAGACTAGTGCCTTATGGAGTCAATTTCTCACTTATTTACAAATTAGATGCCAAGTAACTGGATGGACAACCGCTGCTTGCAATGATCAACTAACCTATATGTTATGCAAATCCTAAGATCTAATTGTGATGCAGGGATCTTGGTTACTTTTAGTTATATGCCTATTCTAAGTGAGACCTTCCTCTTCACTGTTTTGGAACCAATCTTTAAAGTAGGTTGTCCAATGGAAGCCAACAGGAAGCAAGCAAAGGCTTGATTAACAATATCTCCCCCTGTTTTCCAACCACCCGATGCCTCCGACATTGCAAAGACTGTGGCTCTGAGGACTGCAAGGTCACTGTGTTAACCACTAGAAAGGTGTTGAATCCCTCACGCTAGGTGAGAAAGGGTGGCCCTAAAATTATATCAACCAAGTTTATGCTCGGATGTTAATTATTAATGCAACTAGAACTAGAATTGTTATGCAATATAGATGAGTGGTTCTTGGTTTAAGATTGGTTTAGCATTTAAGTACTTAAGTTCTGATTAGCTTCTTATGATGAGAGTACTTCATGATGGATTATGAAAAAATCTTATAACCAATAATGTGCCAAATTATCAAGTGCCAATGCTAAACAATAGATCAATCAACAATATGTTTAACCAATGATAGCAAATGAATCCAATTTTAACAATGACAATTACTTGAGACAATTTAAGATATAACAATGACCAACAGATAGCCAGTGAAACTCAAGATTTTAAATGATAAAATTATCCAAGCTTCTCAAGATTATGAAACAACCTCTTAACTATGCTCAACCCAATTATGTCAATCACAGTTAATTAAGATATTCAATGATGATTCTTCAACATGATTATCAATAATCTTATGTCAATGTTACTTAATGCCAACTAAGAGAGATAACTAGATCAAGATGCCCAAAGAAATCAAGTGATTTGAGATTAGAGTGTTTTAGTGAGTGTACATATTAGATGTGGACTTCTGAAATTTTAATCAACTCACAACAACAAATGTGTTAGTGCACCTGCAACAATTAGAAACCAATTTGCTACAAAACCATGAAACAAGGATAGTTATGATCTATCGAGCATGAGCAAGGAGAGATCTTATGTTACTTATATCCCAATCCCACTTAAATGAACAATTATTAAACTTTTAGGACAGCAGCAAGTAAATCACTCGAGATCAAGGAATGTCAAGCATGTAAGGAATCAAATATGACAAATGAGACACTAAATGACTTGCCAAGTGATTACTTGAGATAACCAACCCTCTTATGGTGAATTATTCAGAGATATATCAAATCTGGAAATAATTATAATAGCAGGAAGAAAAATATGCAAACAGTGAGCTTTCAATGTGAAAGTGTTAATTTTGGGCAACTAGGTCCATACTCCATGTTGCATTGCTCATATGATGTAATATTTTTGTTGGATTCGTCTTTCGGAGAGGTGCAAGATTGATCTAAAGATCATCTTGTTTGGATGAGTAGAACTTATGTTTTGATTTTATTTTCCACACATGTGCAATTTGTCTAGGTCGGCCAGAATTATAATGTAGGCTCACATGTGTCACACACCCTCATTGATGGATATAAATTGGAGAGACTTGATGCTCATTTGTTCATCATCTCATCACACACATTCTTCCTCTTCTGATTGGTTCGTTCATCCTTTGGAGGCTTCTCTCTCTCCCACGTGTGAAAGAGGCTGCTGAAATTTTCGGACTGGTTTAGGGCAAATCTGAACAGCGTTGACCAATGTTGACTTTGGGTCAACACTCATGCTTTGACTGTGTTTTCTGCCAGAAATTCCAATTTTGGAAGGCTGCATTGGAGGGCACAAAAACCAAGGAAATCCGTTAACTTTGACCACAACACTTTGACCGCAATGTTGATCGCAATTGACCGTAGCGTTGATTGTCTTTGATTGCAGGAAATTGACTTGCGTTGAGTGGTTTTGAGGGTTGTGTGTGATACTGTAGAAAGGTCGAGTTTGACCGAGTTTGATTGAACCTCTTGGAGGTTGAAAGAGTTGGTTTGACCAGCAAAAGTCTTTGCTAGCTAGGGCATCGTGTTGATTGCTGTAACAAACATTTCTCTCTATCTTTGATGAACAAGAAGAATTACAAATTCTGATTTATTATATTGACTTGTCTTCTATCGATTTGTTATTACATTCTATCACCATTTACTTAGATGATTATGTGATTACTAATCTGAATTGGGCCTATAAGAAAGATTGAAGTAAACTGCATTAAGCAAATAACACACCATGGTTATCTAAATTTAACATGGTATCAGAGTTAAGGTGAAGACAAAGCCCAAGTTAGTGTGAACAGCAATCACTAAAGAAGTTGTCTTAAGGACCAATGGCCTCCTCAACCTACAAGGGTTTCAAGACTGATGATAAACTGACTGATAAGTCTGATTATCATGCTTGGAAAATGTCTTTGGATTTGACATTAGAAGATCAAGATGTCATGGATTATGTGCAAGGGAAGATAAATGAGCCTCCATCAAATGCACTGGTTGCAACAAAGACAAAGTATAGAAAAGGGGAAGTCAAGGCAAAGAAGATCATCATGGATTCTATTCATAAGCACTTGGTTTCTTATATCTCCGAGTTGGGCACATCCAAGGATATGTATGATAAGTTGGTTAGCATGTTCAGGGCTAGCAATGCTAATCAAATTCTCTTTTTGAAGAACAAGTTGAAGAATATTGAGAAGGGCAAAGAAGAATCAATCCAACCCTATTTTATGAGGCTCACAGAAATCAAGAATGATCTCTTAGCTATTGGAGAAGCAATAGCTGACCGAGAGCTCATTCTCATTGCCCTCCCGAGATTGATATGTATTTAATACTACTATTCTTAATAATAATGTGATTCCTAATTTTGATGAATTGTTAACGAGATGCACTCAAGAGGAGACAAGGATGATGGAGAGAGACCATCCCTCTAATGGGAATGGAAGTGACCCTATTGCCTTCATCACTCATGCAAAGAAGAGGAACAATGGTGGTCCAAGAAATCAAAACCATGGAAGAGTAGGTCCCAAAGGAAGAAAATGAAGATGTTACACTTGTAACAAGTTTGGTCACTATGCAAGAGAGTGCCCCAATAAAAGGGACTCTCCTAGAGATGATGACAACAACTTCAGCGGAAATGGAAATCAAAGGAACAACAAGTTCAAAGGAAAGAGGAAGGTTCCCTCTGATCGAAGTGGAAATAGTCAACCTTCAAGAGGTCAAGGAATTCCACGTATGATGAATCCAATGTTGTTGATAATAAGAAAAATGAATATATTCTTATATCTGCTCTCTTTGCTGCATCTCCTCCCGACACCCTGGATGTCTGGTTGATTGATAGTGGTGCTTCAAGGCACCTCATTGGATCTAAAGAAGCCCTCTCTAATTTGATTGAAAAGGATACTAATTTGGAGATTATCCTTGGAGACAATGCCACCTATCTCGTAAAAGGGATAGGGACTGTGACCCTTCATCTAACTCAAGGTCATGTCCTCCGCTTGCAAGATGTATTGTAGGTACCTTCAATAGCATAGAGACCAATAGACGCATCGGGGATTGTCGTGCTCTCTATGTCTAGGATGGGATGTGTCCAACCACTTGATCTTGGATCAAGTCTAGATGAGCTTCTTACCTCTAAACTCACTTCGGGTCATTATGTGAATCTCTTGAGTCCCATTGAGGTTTTAACCTCTAAGCTGACTTCGGGTCAGCAAAGTGTGAAGTCTTTGTGACTCACTCTTGTTCTATAGCAGAGAAGAGCCAACAAAGCAGTTACAGCAGGATGACACAAGATTGCAAGATGGTATATGGAGTACATGATGATACTGGATGACAAGATTACACAGGTGGATAGATGGAGTTCTCCCTAGTTGAGAGGGAGTGTAAATTTTGGGCAACTAGGTCCAAACTCCATGTTGCATCGCTCATATGATGTAATATTTTTGTTGGATTTCTCTTTCGGAGAGATGAGATATTGATCTAAAGATCATCTTGTTTGGATGAGCAGAACTTATCTTTTGATTTTATTTTCCACACATGTTGAATTTGTCAAGGTTGGCCAGAATTGTAATGTAGGCTCACAAGCCCAATAGATGTGTCACACACCTTCATTGATGGATATAAATTGGAGAGACTTGATGCTCATTTGTTCATCATATCATCACACACATTCTTCCTCTTCTGATCGGTTCATTCAGCCTTTGGAGCCTTCTCTCTCTCTCCCACTTGTGAAACAAGGTGCTGAAATTTTTGGATTGGTTTAGGGAAAATCTGGACAGCGTTGACCAATGTTGACTTTGGGTCAACCCGCATACTTTGACTGTGTTTTTTCCCAGAAATTCTGATTTTGGAAGGCCGCATTGGAGGGCACAAAAATTGAGGAAATTCGTTGACTTTGACAGCAACACTTTGACTGTAGCGTTGACTGTCTTTGACCACAGGAAATTGACTTGCATTGACTAGTTTTGAGCATTGTTTTGTTGTTTTTGCGTGACACTATAGAAAGGCCGAGTTTGACCGAGTTTGATTTAACCTCTTGGAGGTTGGAAGAGCTGGTTTGACCAGCAAAAGTCTTTGCTAGCTAGGGCACCTTGTTGATTGTTGTAACATACATTTCTCTATCTTTGTTGAACAAGAAGAATTACAAATTTTGATTTATTTATATTGGCTTGTCTTCTATCAATTTGTTATTATGTTCTATCAACATTTACTTTCATGATTATGTCATTGCTACTCTGAATTGGGTCTATAAGAAAGATTGAAGTAAACTTCATTAAGCATAGAACATACCATGCTTATCTAAATTTCACAAAAAGTGTTTGCCAAATTGTGTTCAAAAATTGCCAAATGCTAGCACAAGTTTGCCAATATAAAATTTTAGATTGTTTAGCCCTCTTAGACGTAATCTTCAGATCTGATCCATTGGTTATGCAGAGATATTTCAGTCACTAAACAAATTAGATCTATGCTAAACAATCAATGTCCAACTTGCCAAAACACTAGTAAATTTTTACCACGAAACCTTTAGTGCGCTTAGGCAATTTATAGGTGAATTTTAAAGCATTTAAAGAAGAATTTTAGCATTGTTATGAATGATTCAGAGATTTGTATCAAACAGTGATGAAAATGGAGGGTTTAGAGGTCACACCCTAGGCCCAAGGCCTTGTAGGCTGTTTTCCCAAGTCACTCAAATTCTTCCAATAGTATTGGCACCTGAAAACACCAAACTTGAGCCAATTACGTGCAAAACCCACCAACATTCAACCCAGAAATTTCAGAGATGGATTGAGGCCAAAATGGGGCCAAAAGGGACAAATGCTAGGCCTTATAAGGCTAGCGTTGGGCTGGAAGAGGCCTAGAAGGCCTAACCACTAGGGAAAAGGTTCAAAGAGGCTAACGCAGGGGCTAAAGGAGGCCGAAAAGGAGAGAAGAAGGGCAGAGGAAGCAGTAGAAGGTTGAAATGAGGAGGTCGAGAGGGAAAAGGGGGTTGAAAAGCCAATGGCAAGCCCTAAGGGTTGTCGTCCAGGCCAAGGAGGGAAAGTCGAGCCCCTCTGGGCTCACAGCCAAGCTAAAAATGGCCTTTAAACCCTGATACATGGGCAGAAATAAGAGGTTGAGACCGCCAAGAGCCTGTGGCTAAGATCTGGAGGCCCTAAAGGGTTGACATTGGGCGTCAAATTTCTCATTAAAACCATTTTTATTAGCTCAAAAATAATTATTTTGAGCTAATTTCTTCAAAAATTTGACTTTGACTTAATCACCAAGGCCCAAGGGTCCAATTTTTCTATAAATTTCCAATATTTTCTTGGTGGCGGACCTCCAAAAATTAATTTCTCTTGTAATGACCCAACTCGAGTTATAGGGAACATAGAAATATTAACATGCATATGATAGCTACATATGCATGTATCACGTGTACTGCACTAGTATATGCACTAATCAATTATGAAAAGTCTCAATGTAGGGTAATGAGTGAATTATTGAAGTATTGAATAAAATACCTAACTCACTAGAAAATAATGAATGTATTGTGAGGTAAAAGTTATACCTACCACTATCATAATATAACTAATATATTGTTCAAAAGAAAGTAAGAGCATTGACTTATGCAAACAAAAGATGATATTTTAATAAAATCCAAGATATTTTAGGAATCCAAGATATTTATTAAATGATGATATTTAATTACAAATCCAAGATATTTTAGGAATCCAAGTTATTTATTGAATAATAATATTTTAATATAAATCTAAGATATTTATTAAAAGAGGATATTTTAATAAATATCTTGAAAGGGGATTTGTGTATAAAAGAAGAAAGGGGGGCAGGGAACTTGATGGGCATGGGTCAGTGAGGTGGGAAAACTGACTCGGATGCTGTCAGAGGATTTCTAACTGTGGGAGATCAAAGCAGTGAGTTCAAACAGAGTCAATGTGTGATCTTGATTGTTATTGGAGTTTTGGGCACGGGGGCCAAAAGACTTGTCTTCTGGATCTAGGGATCGGAGAGGTTGACCCCAGATAGGCTGGGAGGAAAATGGCAGTTTGGTAACAAGAGCGGGAGCCATGGTGGGCCAGGAACATCTTCAAACACAGTTTCAGGTAAGTATTCAAAAGTGAATCGATATATTCTGCTTCAAAAAAATTTCACTTTGGATTGTGTAGTATCAATTTTGTTAATGAATGTTAATTGTGAAACACAGGGCCTTACATATGGTATCAGAGCTTGTTACAAACTCTCAGACCTTGTAAAATTCTAAATACTATCTCTTAAATATGAATTCTAACATTTGGTCCACCTCTAAAATTTTAAACTGCAATATGGTAAGTTTCCAGACCATGACGGTAATGTGTTCTTTTTTAGGGGGCTTTACATTCTACAACACTGTTGTATAACTAGAATTGAGATTGTCCTGTTTTGTGTAATTTTAGGGATTCATAACCTCTATATTGTTAAAATTATGGTATATTTTGCATTGTATAAATCGATTTAAGGGTTGAATTTTATTCTGCGATTACAATTTATGGTAAACGGAGTAACGATGCAGTATACGACTTTACAAACAGATTCTAGCCAAAACTCTAATTAAATTTTCCCAACCATAAGCTGACTTGAAGCATCCTCGTCGAGTAGGTTATTTAGCCTTTCACAAAGTTCCTGAACCGCTTTGTTTGTGAAGATTACACACAGTATGTTACAAGGTGGTGGCTTAAGTTGGTCGATCATATACGCAATTCAATGGGTTAAGACTCTGGTCTTGTCAGAACCAAGACCAGCTACAACCCTCACATACACTGCATCCGCGTCGACTGCAGCAAGCTGCTCCCCATTCAAACCCCACCTCTGCTTCGCTGCAACATTCGTGGCTTGAACAGAAGAAGTCATTGATGCTAATAGAAATGTAGGCCCACCTTTGGTGCGGTTGTCGCACAGATTGTCCAGGCACTGCGACAATGGCTCAAATTGGGGGTTGTCACCTTTATCCCCAATCTCTCTATTTAAGCTGTCTCCTTGCAAGCTAAGGGAGGTAGACCCTATTAGAAATGAGGATGAAGAATCCAGGAGACACAGCTAAAACATCAAATACTTGATAAGATGAATGAGATTCCACAGATCTAAGTTAGATTTCACGTTTAAGATCAGTGTCTTATGGAGTCAAACAGAATCCCGTTATGCAATTATAAACAAGTAAGTGACGATTAACTGCTACTTATTAAAACACGATTGATCACAATGATATTCAATTCAAAACACCACAACCATGCATAACAATAACATGAGAATGCCAGATGCTTGAAAGATTTCCGAAAAATAAGATATTCCAATTATAACTCAGTTCGACAATCAAAATGTTCCACAGTCAAACTTTGGAATAAAAATTTAGCACATTTGACTATAGAAAATTTGAATTTTTTTTTATATTTTTGTATTTTCTAGATTTTTTAGGATTTTAAATTTTTATTTTTTTTTTAACAAATTAAAAAAAAATCTAATTCTCAAGCTAACTAAATTAAAACTAAAAGCTAATCTAATTAACAAAATCCAAATCTAACTAAATTTTAAAAAGGGTTAAACTAAAAATTAAACTCTAAACTAACTAACATCTACAATTTAAATATAACAATTAAGATCTAAATTAGCAAAATCTATTACAATCTAAATCTAAATCTAAAATTAAATAAAATTAAATCTAAACTAAAACTAAAAAAAGCACAAATCAAATCCTAAAACCAAAAAGATCTAACGCTAATCTATAACTACCTAACCTTTATTAAAATTTGAATCTAATAAAAATAAAAATTAAACGCTACCCTAACTAACACATTACAAAAAATTAAATCTAAAATCTAACAACAAAAATAAAAATCGAACTACGATTAACCTAGCAACTAGAATGATAATCTAAAACTATACATTAACTAAGTCAAAACTAAAGCCGAGACCCTCCACACACAAAACAAATCCGATTAATGCATATGCATTTATTTTTTTAAGTGTGCGTTTCGATTGCAGGTTGACAAGGAAGCGGACGGCAACACGATGACGGGCAGAGGTATGGAGGGTTGGAACGCAGAGAAAAATGGAAGATCGAAGGGCGGAAATAAAGTTTTGGAACAAAGGATGTGGCAACAAAAATCAAGAAAACGAGCGGATGTGAAAGGCAGAAAGGGTTCGATGAGGGACGGCAGGGTCGAATGATGTTGGGAGCACGATGACAGCAAATGCAGCGGATTTGACACGCAGAGAAGGGCTGGAGAAGCTTGGACGGAGAAACCAGGTCAACGTGAGGATGAATGGTTGGATGGAAAAGGAGAAAAATGCAGTTCGAATGGCAGTGTTGAATGAGGGTTAGGGGATGCGTTTTGGAGGAAGGATAAACATTTGCAGATCAATGGGAAGTATGAAGGCAAAGATGGATCTCAAAGGGCAATAGATGAAGCAATGATTGAAACCCAGTACGCATAGAATTTCCTCAGCAGATTTTAAATTTTCTTCATTTAAGCTCGGATCTCCTGCTCCCTTGAAATCGAAATAATGTCCAGATTTGTCCACAGTAGGAAATTGAGGGTAGATCTGGCCTTTGGAGGCTGGATCTGCCTCAGATCTTTTAAAAAAAATTCTGATTTAAATCTTCAATCTGCAAGAAAACAAGTCGGATCCTGAAATCACGCCAAGAAAGTGATTAAACCCTGACAATCTAAAGAAATTTATAAATGTACAAACTAGTTTACAGATTTAAAACCCTCATGGTCAGATCTAAATCCATTTTAGCACAATTTTCAAAGATTTAAAGTTTTAGTGAGAGGCACAAGCCCTAGAAAACCTTGCAAAACCACCAATTTCGTAAGATAGACCTGGAATTTAACAAATAAAGAGCTTATCAACATTTATGTTTATTAAGAGTCGATCGATCAAACCTAAGACTTCCCCTGCATTTACCCAATCTTAAAAAAATCCTCAAGATACCTCAGATCCTAATCTTAGATTGATAGAGATTTAAGAAAAACAACATGAGACCTTGCAAAATTTATAATGTTATTTATAAACCTTAAACCGTGACAAGATATTTGTATGCATTAATCCATGAAGGCCATCAACCATAAATACAAGTTAGTTGTAAAGAGTTAATGTTTAGAGGACAATTCACCACATAGATCCCAGAAGGAACATCTGAGAAGGAACATCCAGATTTATAACCCCAAAGTCTTTATGTTTTATTCCTCAAAAATTTACAAGAGCTTCTAAGAACAAGTGCACGATCCTAAGATTGGATGACTCAAAAATGAGAAAGACCTCTAAATTTATAGGACAAGATCTCTAACGGCTAGTTTGGATGATCCTCGTCAAAATAATCTCAACCGTCCAAAATATTTAATTATCTTTTAATCCGGAGCGTTGAAATTAAAATTTTGGGGAAAAAACGAATTTATCATTTAATTCAATTTTAATTAACTCAAAAGTATTATTTTTGAGTTAATTACCCCAAAATTTTGACCTTGACTTAACCACCAAGGCCCAAGGGTCCAATATTTCTTAAAATTCTCAATATTCCCTTGGCTTGGGGCTTTCAAAATCATTTTCCAAGGACCCACAAATTTTACCTTTAAAGATTTAATCCTAACTTAGGACCCTAAATTAATTAAATTTCTGGTTTAAGATTTTATTAATTAATTGACTAAGAGGGGATTATAATTATTTTTCCAACCCTCTTTTACATGAGATAATGCATTTACATACATGAAGGGGGCAAACCCATTCGTATAGACCTCAAATAAATACCCAATTCTGCGACTCAAAATATGATTTGGTAGACCAAGTAGTTCAAACTACTTTTACAAGGACTCGATAGAACACTAGGACTCACTTAGTATGCTGATGATAAAATCCACACTAGCTTTGGGGTGAGGCTGGAGGGAAAAACTCTGCCGACCACTTTCGTGAATCAGTGAGACAAAAAACCTCCTAGGATGGAAATCATCAACAACATACTAGGCTTACCTAGGTTGTTACATACATTGACGGTCTTACTTAGATCATTTACATCATAACATGCAGCATGGGTTTACATCATTTGTAAAACTGTCGACTGTTGACTGATGATGGAATCTGAATGCTGAAACCACGTCGAACATGACAAATCCTATTTGAAAAAATGGGGGTGTACTGCTATGGGGTAGTTGACAAAGTGTGGTCAACATCTGACTCTACTTGGGGACACGTTGCTTCATTGAAGGAATGTGAGAATCCAGAATCTGCATCCAAGCAACACACAAGATTACATAAGTAGCGTCCATCCAAATATCATCATATAACATTAAGCTCATGAAAAATAGAAGCTCTTCTTTTGTTTATTATTCTACTTAACATGAACAGTAAATCTACTCTAACTGCAAAAATGAAATGCTGAAATAACAAGGAGTAGGGTTAGAAATACGATACAGAGGATGCCCTGTGGCATCAGATGTGCTCAATATAGTGTATGCCGAGCATTTGCCTACTTTCAGGCAAGTCTGTAGGCTGCTTTTCAGATGTGCCATGTCCAATCTTGCTAATTGTAGGACTCTGTCTTATCCGAGTATCAAGCTGCTCTCGACCATCAGACGAATCAAACCACTTACTTCTTTTTTGCTTCTTTCTCTTCTTCTGAGTGGGTTGTGATGTCAGCAATGAGACCACTGTAGATTTCTTGTCCTCATCTTGAAGATGTTTGTACAAAATATCTGAAGAACCTGGAGCATGACCAATGTTATTCTGGATATACTCTGTCAATGGTGACACATAAGCTTGGTCTTTCTCAACATCCTTTGAAATCAAAGTTAAATCCTCCGTCTGATGAGATGAGAATGGCTTTAGCAGACAAGAAGTCTTATGATCTGTTGATGAATCTTCATAATCAAATTTCGGCTGAAACTTTTGTATATGTATTTTTTCCATTTTTTCCAACCTTTTTTGTATGGAACTCATCTCCAACAAGTGATTTTCCTTCATGGTATTCATTTCCTGGGTGTGTCTTGCTTCCATGATGGATATCTGATTAGAATGATTAACTTCCATTATCTTTAACCTTTTTTCCATGACATTTATTTCCTTAACATGTTTTTCTTCCATGGCAATTATTTGATTGGAGTGATTAAATTCCATGATCTTTAACCTGTTTTCCATGACATTTATTTCTTGTGCATGACTTGGTTCCATGGAAGTTATCTTATTTTGAAGATTGATTTGGTTAGCTTCCATGTTTTGAATCATTTGCATATGATTGGGTTGCACATCCTTAATCATTTGAGCTGGTCCCTTAACTTGACTTTCATGATCTTCTATATGCATGTGATAGTCCTTACCAACAACATTAATTTGATGACTTGACCTTGCCATTCTATTAGCTATGATTCTTTTGACAACATGGCAAGTAACCTCTTCATGAAGAGCATTACAGGCTCTACAATAAGGCAAAGCTTCATCCACAAGATTTGCAAACTCAAGTTGATTTGTCGGTCTTTGCTCATTAGATAGGCCTCTTTCCTGCAAAACATTATTATTTCTAGGTTGTGAATTCTGCGTTTGAGCCCTTTCCATTTGAACCAACCTAGCCTGTAAGACACTTATTTCCTTAGCATGATTAAGCTCCATGCTTTCAAGTTTCTTAGCATGATTAAGCTCCATGCTTTCAAGTTTTTGCATTAACTTTCTCATAGGGTCATCATCATCTTCAGCCCTATCAAAATCAGGAATTTCAGACTTCCCAGATGCTTTCTTATCCTTTTCAATCTCCTCAGCTAAAGATTGACAAGCCTTATAATTTGCAGTTTTAGCCCGCCTTAACTCATATGAAGTATCAGAATCAAAAGCATCAATGTAAAAATTTAGAAGAGATCCATCAGGAGGTTTATGAGTTTTGTGATATTTCTCTAAGGATACCATTAAATCTCCTGTTAAATTCTTCAATCGTTTCATTTTCTTTCTTTTTTATGGTACTGATCTCTCTTACCAAATGCCTATCTTCCCTTTTATCACCATACTTTTCCTTAAAGGCAGCTACAATTGATTCAAAAGTATCAAATGAATTATCAGTGTTTTCCGTAAACCATTCAACAACATCCTCACCAAAAGTAAGAACAAAAGTTTTCATCTTTACATCATCGAAATTATTATTTGCAACTGCAAATCTATTCCACCAGTTAGTGAAAGCAAACAAATGAGATTTAACACTAACTGCATCATTTCCTTGAAAACAAGGTAATTTATCCATTTGAGGAACATCATTGGGATAACCTTGAATATTAGCAAAATTACACGGGGCAAAAACATCCATGATATCATTTTTAGGATTTTAGAAATAGATCTGTGTTCAAGAATAGTCAAAAGGTCCTCAAGAAGTGAACTTCTTAGCAGGAACTCTTGTAAGAAATGAAAGAATTGGAGTCGCCACTTGAACATGAAACTAATTCTAAAACAAGAGAAATAATCGAGAGATAGCAGATGGATATCAGGGGGGGATTCTTGTCTGGGAATAAAAAGATGAATAAGTGGAGTCGCCACCCAAACAAGAAGCCAACCGAAATATCCAGGTGCTAAAGATACGATGATGAAATGATTAGTGATATGACGGAAGATAAGACGATGAAAATATGAAAAGATGAAAAGTCGCCAGGAAATGTGATTCCTTGCAACAGGTAATGAATGGCGATGAAAGATCAGAAGATTATAAAATGTCGCTAAGACCAAGGACAGAAAAAACTCTATCCTCGGCAACGACGCCAAAAAACGTTGTCGCACAGATTGTCCAGGCACCACGACAACGGCTCAAATTGGGGGCTGTCACCTTTATCCCCAATCTCTCTATTTAAGATGTCTCCTTGCAAGCTAAGGGAGGTAGACCCTATTAGAAATGAGGATGAAGAATCCGGGAGACACAGCTAAAACATTAAATACTTGATAAGATGAATGAGATTCCACAGATCTAAGTTAGATTTCACGTTTAAGACCAGTGCCTTATGGAGTCAAACTGAATCCTGTTATGCAATTATAAACAAGTAAGTGACGATTAACTGCTGCTTATTAAAACACGATTGATCACAATGATATTCAATTGAAAACACCACAACCATGCATAACAATAACATAAGAATGCCAGATGCTTGAAAGATTTCCGAAAAATAAGATATTCCAATTATAACCCAGTTTGACAATCAAAATGTTCCACAGTCAAACTTTGGAATAAAAATTTAGCACATTTGACTATAGAAAATTTGAAATTTTTTTTTATATTTTTGTATTTTCTAGATTTTTTAGGATTTTAATTTTTTTTTTTTTTTTAAACAAATTAAAAAAAAAATCTAATTCTCAAGCTAACTAAATTAAAACTAAAAGCTAATCTAATTAACAAAATCCAAAACTAACTAAATTTTAAAAAGGGTTAGACTAAAAATTAAACTCTAAACTAACTAACATCTACAATTTAAATATAACAATTAAGATCTAAATTAGCAAAATCTATTACAATCTAAAATTAAATAAAATTAAATCTAAACTAAAACTAAAAAAAGCACAAATCAAATCCTAAAACCAAAAAGATCTAACGCTAATCTATAACTATCTAACCTTTATTAAAATTTGAATCTAATAAAAATAAAAATTAAACGCTACCCTAACTAACACATTACAAAAAATTAAATCTAAAATCTAACAACAAAAATAAAAATCGAACTATGATTAACCTAGCAACTAGAATGAAAATCTAAAACTATACATTAACTAAGTCAAAACTAAAGCCGAAACCCTCCACACACAAAACAAATCCGATTAATGCATATGCGTTTATTTTTTTATGTGTGTGTTTCGATTGCAGGTTGACAAGGAAGCAAACGGCAACACGATGACGAGCAGAGGTATGGAGGGTTTGAACGCAGAGAAAAATGGAAGATCGAAGGGCGGAAATGAAGCTTTGGAACAGAGGATGCGGCAGCAAAAATCAAGAAAACAAGCGGATGTGAAAGGCAGAAAGGGTTCGATGAGGGACGGCAGGGTCGAATGATGTTGGGAGCACGATGACAGCAAATGCAGCGGATTTGACACGCAGAGAAGGGCTGGAGAAGCTTGGACGGAGAAACCAGGTCAACGTGAGGATGAATGGTCG
This sequence comes from Pinus albicaulis, assembly GCA_034641835.2. NCBI lineage: Eukaryota > Viridiplantae > Streptophyta > Pinopsida > Pinales > Pinaceae > Pinus > Pinus albicaulis. Next base: position 1,127,106,339 of record CM076570.1, read on the forward strand.
GATGGAAAAGGAGAAAAATGTAGTTCGAATGGCAGCGTTGAATGAGGGTTAGGGGATGTGTTTTGGAGGAAGGATAAACATTTGCAGATTGATGGGAAGTATGAAGGAAGAGATGAATCTCAAAGGGCAATAGATGAAGCAATGATTGAAACCCAGTACGCATAGAATTTCCTCAGCGGATTTTAAATTTTCTTCATTTAAGCTCAGATCTCCTGCTCCCTTGAAATCGAAATAATGTCCAGATTTGTCCACAGTAGGAAATTGAGGGCAGATTTGGCCTTTGGAGGCTGGATCTGCCTCAGATCTTTTAAAAAAATTTCTGATTTAAATCTTCAATCTGCAAGAAAACAAGTCGGATCCTGAAAACACGCCAAGAAAGTGATTAAACCCTGACAATCTAAAGAAATTTATAAATGTACAAACTAGTTAACAGATTTAAAACCCTCATGGTCAGATCTGAATCCGTTTTAGCACAAATTTCAAAGATTTAAAGTTTTAGTGAGAGGCACAAGCCCTAGAAAACCTTGCAAAACCACCAATTTCGTAAGATAGACCTGGAATTTAACAAATAAAGAGCTTATCAGATTTATGTTTATTGAGAGTCGGCTAGTCCAACCGAAGACTTCCCCAGACGCCCAATTTTAAAAAAAAAAATTCCCTGCACACTTAGATCTGAATCTTAGATCGATAGAGATTTAAGAAAACAACATGAGACCTTTGCAGAAAAATCAGAATGTTATTTTATAAACCCAGAAAACTGCACAAGATACCTGTATGCAGATTAATCCATGAAGGCCATCAACCATAAAATACAAGAAGCAAAGTAGCAGAGTTTAGAGACAATTCACCACATAGATCTGAGAAGGAACATCCAGATTTGTAACCCCAAAGTCTTTATGCTTTATTCCTCAAAAAATTTACAAAAGCTTCTAAGAACAAGTGCACGATCCTAAGATCGGATGATTCAATACTGACAAAGACCTCTAAATTTATAGGACAAAATCTCCAACGGCTAGTTTGGATGATCCTCGTCAAAATAATCTCAACCGTCCAAAAGATTTACTTATCTTTTAATCCGGAGCGTTGAAATTAAAATTTTGGAGAAAAAACGAATTTATCATTTAATTCAATTTTAATTAACTCAAAAGTATTATTTTTGAGTTAATTACCCCAAAATTTTGACCTTGACTTAACCACCAAGGCCTAAGGGTCCAATATTTCTTAAAATTCTCAATATTCCCTTGACTTGGGGCTTTCAAAATCATTTTCCAAGGACCCACAAATTTTACCTTTAAAGATTTAATCCTAACTTAGGACCCTAAATTAATTAAATTTCTGGTTTAAGATTTTATTAATTAATTGACCAGAAAATTTAATTAATTGACTAAGAGGGGCTTATAATTATTTTTCCAACCCTCTTTTACATGAGATAATACATTTACATACATGAAGCGGGCAAACCCATTCGTATAGACCCTCAAATAAATACCCAATTCTGCGACTCAAAATATGATCTAGTAGACCAAGTAGTTCAAACTACTTTTACAAGGACTCGATAGAACACTAGGACTCACTTAGTATGTTGATGATAAAATCCACCCTAGCTTTGGGGTGAGGCTGGAGGGAAAAACTCTGTCGATCACTTTCGTGAATCAGTAAGACAAAAAACCTCCTAGGATGGAAATCATCAACAACATACTAGGCTTACCTAGGTTGTTTCATACATTGACGATCTTACTTAGATCATTTACATCATAACATGCAGCATGGGTTTACATCATTTGTAAAACTGTTGACTGTTGACTGATGATGGAATCTGAATGGTGCAACCACGTCGAACATGACGAATCCCATTTGAAAAAATGGGGGTGTACTGCTATGGGGTAGTTGACAAAGTGTGGTCAACAGGTGCTATTGCTCCTCCCACACGGCCTACTCCAACAGTTTGTGCACCATTTGACACCTTCACCGTGTAAGAGCATTGACGTCTCCATTGCCAAATTAGTCATATTAATTGTTTCTTGGCCAATTTAGGATGTAGAGAAGTAATGGAAACCATAATCCCTTTAATTAGTGATAAACGGAACTGCTATGGTCCAATGGAGATTCTATTACAGTCATAACGGTTGTTTTGCATTTCTCTTTGGGCATGGCAGAGAAGAGCTGCTCATGCAGGGTTTCTTGACTGAGCCAAGAACATTCCCCTGAACTACCTTAGGCACCAGTTAAATACAAGGGAGAAAAATTGTATTGATCGACCATTCTTTAGGAGGATTCGTTGCCTCGTTGCTTACCCTAAGATTGCTGGAATCGAGCCCTAAGTTTTGCCACGAACAAGTCCAATGTTATATGTTCGATTGCCATTCGTAGCTGGGGTTTTGCATGTATTGGTTTGTAACCAAACTCCGCGTCATCGTGTGTGACCCAAGCCCAACACAGAGCCTAACATTCAAGCCCAGTGTGACAATGTGATTATCTTCTATTGCAGAACGAGAACGTCGTTAAGCATAGTCACATATGGGAACTAGCGTAATTTCCTCCGAGTAACCTTCTGTCCAACAATTTCATCGCAGAAGATCAAGGGTTATCATAATAAATTTAAGTGGGGATTTGAAAACCTCCAGAAAATTGGGCGAAATTCCTTGAAGTTTTGGACAGAAAATTTTGGGTGTTATCGTTCTTGCATTCCTTGGCACTAGAAGGAGGGCTTGAACCTCCGACCTTGTGGTTAACCTCTCTTCTCAAATTGAAATTTCTCGATTTTGAAAAATGCTGCAAAACATAGAAATTTGCCTCTCCTCGAATTACTTTGCTTAGGTCACGTACTCTCTACCGAGGAAAACAAAATTCTGAAGGTTGTTGGACAAATACATTCCAAACGTGTCTGCTCGCATGAATTTTGTTACGTGTTCTTTTGATCCTTCGTCTATATTCATTTATGAAATATATATTTTTCAAGAGTAGGAAATTTATTATTATTATTATTATTATGTCATTATATAGCAGTGATCTTTAGTAATGGGTGTGCACATTTTTATTAATAATTTTATGGGGTGTCGAATCTGGTCTTTTTCTAAATTAGTCCAAAAAAATTAAAATTAAGGTTTCGTTATGGGTAAAAAAATAAATAAATAAATGTTGAGTAAGTCGTGAGACTGCAGAGTTGGAGTGGAAAGGTGGACTATCTAATACCATGAGTTCACGCAGAAGTGTGTTTTGCAAGTAGTCTCACCTATATTTAAATCTCTGGAGACTTAACCCATACGCTATAGTGTAAGAAAATACAAACAATATATTTATATTTACAAATAATCTCAACCATAGTAAATCTAAATCAAGAATCCTCCTTTGTTCCGCCCCCTTCATCCAGGGCCTGCACTGGAAAGAATATTTCAAGGGCGAAGAAAACAATAAGATGTCGGTCCCAACTTGGGCTAACTGGGTTCAATGCCCCACAGGTGCGCTACTGGTTTCCTGTCCAATCGTAACTATCTCCAACTCGTTATCCAACGGCCTAATGTTTTTCCTTCACTCCTTGCATGCTTTTGTGTGGATAAAGCTCTCTTTGTTTTGTTTTATTTAGCGCACCATACCCGAGAATGAGAAGTCCATAACTTTCACGAGTTAGTTGTGGGTTGTTCCTATGATATTTCATTTTAATAGTGTCTCTGATATGGATGAGATTTTTTTAATATAAAATAATTGACAATTAATACATTATGTTTCATGTGCATACTTAATTATTAATCTTTTTAAAAATTTCATGCACTATATTCACTTCAACAATATGTGGATAAAGGGTTCCATATGAAAAAAAAAAAATATTGAAAAATTTGTTGGGGTTAACAAAGAATCAGATGGGGGAAGAAAAACCTTGAATAATCTCTTACTCAAGTATTTGTGCTTTCATTGGAGTGTATAAGAGTAATATTTTAATAATCTTTACCAATAGGGTAATTTAAAAAAATAAAAATAATAATAATAATAATAATAGTGCTAGATCTAAGACTTTTGTGATCCATAAAGTAGATGAATGTCTTTCGGATTAATCACATTATTAGGATTTGATCGGAACTAGCTATTGTGGTTCATCCTCATCCTCAGGACAAGGTGAAATAGAGATGATGGTTGGAAGTTGAGTAAGAGTTGGACTCTAGCTCTGTCTAGATGATTTTTCTCCCCTTCCCTAGGTCCCTTTTCCCTTTTGGTCTTTTCTTGTTTTTAGGGTTTTATTTCCCTTCTTTCTTCTTTCCCCTATCTATGAGTTTTGCTTTAACTGCTTTATTTTCATAATTATAGCAACAATCCTAATATAACCCGAGCTATATTACTCTGAATCATCCTTGATAATTTACCCAAAGTATTCAGTGTTATGTAGTACTCAATAACAAGAAAAGTGGTTTTAAACTTTTGAAAGAAATTGAAGCTTTTAACAATGATAAAATGAAATTTTATATAATTCGATATTCGAAAGCTATGAACCCTAGGATGATACATTTTATTAGAAGAGATGGGATATTTAATGCTAATGTATGTGTCGAAGACATATATCAAGCTCAATCCCACTTGATTCCTATAAATCCATTACTTTTACTTTACATTCCTTCCGACAAAGGAGTTGAGATAACTCATGGATATCAGCTGCAAATTTTGCCACAATGAAGTTTAAGATTTTGTATATCGTGCAAGAAAAGTTTGAAGTACATTCAAATTATTATATTAAAATGAGCACATTAACATCACTTTAGACTTTAACCTTTTTCTGTAACTTTTGAACATTAGAATGGAAACTATCCTAATTGTTTTTATGCAATTAAACATTCCATTCTTCAAGTGACATTGAGCTTTCCATATATATATCTTACAAGCTGATAACTATAACCATTGATGATATGAATTTATGCAAATATCTTTTATGCAGTTTTCTTATGTTAATACTTTAATTACTGTCCAAGTATATGTATAAGTGGTTTAAGAAGGAGAGTGAAGGTTTAAATTTGTATAGTTTAATATACACTAAATTGGACATTTTGATATTCAACCATTATGTCATTGTTAAGATAGATAATTAGCCATTTACAACCATAACGATATATCGATGTCCAAAACAAAATAATATGGCAACATAGCATTTTCATGGAAAGGAAAACAATGTGGTTTAGAAAAGAGAAAATAGGGACATTATGACACTAGATGATTCTTGATAATTATTTAGGCATATATAAAGATTAGTTGGCGGAGTTGCTCCAAAGAAATTAACCATCGAAGAAAGGAAGAATGGTAATGAAAGCATGACTATGGACATTATGACAAAACCATTAGATGTGAAGCTACAACCACATAAAAGGCTAAGCTAGTTTGAGGTAAATTGATGGATGAAAGAAGACACTAACTATTCAAAAAATGCTGGGAGAAATCATGAGTAATCAAATTGAGAGTACAAGTATAGTTCACTAAAGGTCCACATCAAACGAAGACAAAATGGATGAAACATATGTTAAAATGGTAGGAAACCACCCTGTAAGGTAGTAAACACACTATTAGAATAGAACGATATAGTTACCAAAAGAGTGCAACGGAAAATTTCAAAGTTTGATCTCCATTTTTACCATAATATAATCAATATAGTACCTAGGGATTACGGGAAAAGAAAGAAATTACAAACTTCTAATGATGATAATAAATGTTAGTTATGATAATCAATTTAGAATATTGAGATTGACAAAAATAGAACCAAAGGTGAGTGAGTGAAAGTTTCACAAAGCAATATAAGAAGTTAATGACATTAGATTGAAGGGTGAATTTATAATAAAATTAATCAATTATAGGATAATGTATGTGCATGGCAACATCTATAATAGTTTCTCCCTCTAATGAGAGAGTCACATTATAAAATTTTCCTCAAGTGACTAACTATATGCATGAATTATGGACATCATGGAGTATGATTAGGCAATTCTATCCCGTGATGCCTTAAAACATGAAATGATAAGTAGATTACATTTGATATTCACTTTATTGAATTTATATATAGGGTCTTACCCAAGTTGGGGAATAGTAACGACATTTCCAAGTATAATAAATTTATGCATGAAGAGAGAAGGAAAGGAACCCATGATGACTAGAGGTGAGAGAACAAAGTTAATTGGATAATATGTTTTTTTTCAAATTTAAGTAGACATGGAATATTAGGAATACCTGGTATAAGGAAGTGAATGGATGTTTTCTATCAAGAAGAATTTTCTTAAAGACATGAGCAACATGATTGGTAAGGGTCAAAGCAATGACCTATAAGTTGTTGTGAACACTCCTAATTTGTTAAGAATAACAAGTGATAAACTGGGAAAATGTTTAAAGGTAAATATTAAAGATAATAATTGTACCATGTTAGAAAAGAAGATACATTTGGTGATAAGATGAGGCCTAAGGACTCATGAGAAAACGATTCATGTGAAGAATATGAAGTTGGTATGCCATTGATGAGTTATGTGTTGAATTAAATGAGTCAATGTAATAAAAATGAAAAGACTATGATCATTACAATATCTGAAAATGCTATGGTCATATGCTAGTTTGAAACTTAGGTTACTAATTGATATTGAAACCTTGAAATTAACACTTCAAGTGACCAAAACAAATGCCTCCACATATGTAAGTCACACTTGGATAATATGAAAGGCACCCTCAATTTAGAAGCATGCATAAACATTTGTAAAATCCGACATTGATTTTCTAACACCTTGGTCTCTACGGGAAATTTGAAGAGAGCCCTGCTTGAATAAAGTAGACCAAGTATAATGCAAAGTGAATAATGCATTTTCAAGCAGTAACAAATTCCTTCAATGAAAATAAACCTCCCACTAAGGGATCTTTAGAGTAGTCAATTAACTCTTCCTCCATCTCCAGCATAACCCTAATGATTAGCCCTGCAAAACCCTACTCCACGACTTCTAGATTTTTACGCTGAAGATGAGCTGGGATAACATGATAAATAAGTTAATGTTATTATTATCTCTTTGGATCCAGATTACAGATCAAAGATAATTAGACTTAAAAGACAAATAAATAACAAGAATTAAAAGATTGGCTGGATCCATATGTAGTTTTTTGTTTTAGAGTTCTTAAACAACCTGTATCAAGAAATTAGATCATGCTTCAACTAAGCAAAAAGAGTTTTTGTGCTCTTGTTCCAATTCATCTCGTTACTATATATGCAATCACAAGGATCAGAGCATCCCTCCATTTAGCTTTGGAGTCTCAACATGTCACTTCTATAAGGGTAATAGGTTAATATAATATAGAAAATAGTAGCTACAAACTTATTTCTATCTCTGTGTTCGATTATTCTATTTTGACAATTTTATGTATTGCTCAAAGGATCCTATCATCTTGTATCAACAAAGATGACAACTCCAAAGAATTCAGAGGAATGCGAACAAATTACAAGACCAAGAAACAGATGACATGCTTTCTCATCCATAAGCTTTGATGACAAAGCTTTCTCAATAGGAAGGCAATGTTATATATATATATAAGACAAATAACGTAAGTAGTAATAGTCATAAATAATGATTAATTAACTAGTAATTAGTATTGAAGAGGCGTGTCTCTAAGGACATGTCCATTTGTCTGGTAGACCAAGTTAAGGTCCAGTGGAACAAGTATAGCTCTGGATCAACTTCTTGGGAAGGTACAAAGGCCATATGTCAAAGATATCCTAATTACTTTGAATTTCGAGATATTGAAAATCTTATTTGTATATAACTACTCTATTTTGGATACTTGAGATTTTATTTTGAAATATCACGTAAAGATAAATTTTATTTTGCTGGTACATGGATACCCATAAATATATGATGTTTATTTGACTCTATTGATACATGATATATGTTATTTGCTTAACTCCATTGGTATGTGGATATCAATATGAAATATGTTATTTTAACATTGCTGGAATATGAATACCCATATGAAGTTTAGTATTTGATTAACCTTGCTACAAAATATACAACAGACATTAGATTATGATGAAGATTTTATAAATTGTTTCATTTCTATATATAGACATGATTAATGAGACAGAACTAAAAGAATAATTACATTTTGATACGAAAGTTAACTTGTTGATATATGGGTTGGATAAAGACAAGTATTTGTACATAGCAACATGGATGAATTATATAGGAACTGTTATCTAGAGAGAAATTATGTTGAATATATGGATGCATATGTTATAATTTGTGGACAAGTGTTTACATCGCAGATGGTATCGTTACCAAACTGACCATGTGATGACAAAACTCCAAGAACAATTGAGATTCATTGAGGTTCCATGATAGGGTGTTAACCCTGGTCCTACCACCGTTTATCCTCCAAAACCTAGAGTCATGGGAAGACTGTGCGAGTCACACTACCCTAGACGTGTGATGATGACTGCCAGATGCCTAAGGAATTAGGTCGATATAGTCGACGCTGTAACCCTTAAGGTCTATGAATGATAAGGTCAGTATAGCTGACGCCATGTCATGCCAGTGGAGGACAAATAGGATGGGAGCGGAAGAGATTAGGAAAGATAGGATGATTATAGAATAGCTTGGGAACTTTGTTAGGGCAAGACATGACTACTAAATATGTAAACCAATAAATGATCAAAATATAAATGTTAAAGTGTTCTCACACATTAAATGAAAATTCAATTATGGTACACCACCCTTATATGATTATACTAACCACTTAAATAATGAATGATATACGACATAAAACTTATTTTCGAGACAAAGTTTTCTGAAGGAGGGGTGTATGTAATGACCCAACTCAAGTTATAGGGAACATAGAAATATTAGCATGCATATGATAGCTACATATGCATGTATCACGTGTACTGCACTAGCATATGCACTAATCAATTATGAAAAGTCTCAATGTAGGGTAATCAGTGAATTATTGAAGTATTGAGTAAAATACCTAACTCACCAGAAAATAATGAATGTATTGTGAGGTAAAAGTTATACATACAACTATCATAATATAACTAATATATTGTTCAAAGGAAAATAAGAGCATTGACTTATGCAAATAAAAGATGACATTTTAATAAAATCCAAGATATTTACTAAATGATGATATTTAATAATAAAATCCAAGATATTTTAGGAATCCAAGATATTTATTAAATGATATATCTAATAATAAATCCAAGATATTTTAGGAATCCAAGATATTTAATAAATGATATTTAATAATAAATCCAAGATATTTATTGAATAATAATATTTTAATATAAATCTAAGATATTTATTAAAAGAGGATATTTTAATAAATATCTTGAAAGGGGATTTGACTAAGATATCTATTAAAAGAGGATATTTTAATAAATATCTTGAAAGGGGATTTTTGTATAAAAGGAGAAGGGCGGGGGAAACTTGATGGGCATGGGTCAGTGAGGTGGGAAAACTGACCTGGATGCTGTCAAAGGATTTCTAACTGTGGTAGACCAAAGCAGTGAATTCTAACAGAGTCATAGTGTGATCTTGATTGTTATTGGAGTTTTGGGCACAGGGGCCAAAAGACTTGTCTTCTAGATCTGGGGATCGGAGAGGTTGACCCCAGATAGGCTAGGAGGAAAATGGCAGTTTGGTAACGAGAGCAGGAGCCATGGTGGGTTAGTAACATCTTCAAATACGGTTTCAGGTAAGTATTCAATAGTGAATCGATATATTCTGCTTCAAAAAAATTTCACTCTAGATTGTGTAGTATCGATTTTGTTAATGAATGTTAATTGTGAAACACAGGGCCTTATATCTTTGACACCCATGAATTTTTCCACTTGAGAATTTAATTTCTCTAAGACATTAATTTTGACTCTAATTAATTAATTTTTTGGCTCAGGATTAATTTTATTTTTGGCAGAAAAATTAATTAATTGACAGTTGAGGGGATTAAATATTTTTTCCACCCTTTAATATTTTAGCCATGGTGTCTAAGTATGAGGGACCATGCACTAAAATATTTGTTTATATAATATTTTACATTCACAACCCTCAAAGGGGGAACACCCATTCGTTATAGACCCTCAAATAATTTACCCAATTTACACAAATGAATCAGTGAGACGAAAACCTCCTAGGATGAAATTCGTCGCCAAAATAATAAGCTTACCTAGCTTGTTACACACATACATGGCCTTACTAGCATCATTTACATCAAAGTTGCGAACATTGGCATCAAGATAAAATCGACAAGGGTTCAGAAAACCAAAAAATTGTAAAAATCGGGAAAATATCGGTGAAAATCGACAAACATCGGCGAAATTAAGATATCATAAAAATATATTTAAAAATTGGCAAACATCGGCTAGGCCAAAAAATCGTGATTTTGAGATAAAATCAGGATGTTATCGAGATGTTCACAACACTAATTTACATTACAAATTTGCACAATGGGTTTACAAGGACTTAAAATGTTGATGGGTGATGATCTTGATCCTTCGAAAAAATTGGTACATCGGCTTCCTTGGAACTTTGACAAAAATGTGTGCAACATCTAACTCCTTATGGGGACACCTTGCTTTCATGAAGTAACGTGAGAACCCCAGAATCCTGCATCCAAGAAAATAGAAGTCCATCAAATAAAGATATCCATTCAAAATCGAAATCATCATGCATACATATAAAATTTGTTGGGATAGAAAAAATCTACCCTAACAAACTAAAATGTAAAATTTATATAACTTAAATGCATGAAACAAAACTATCTAACGACATAAATGAAAAGGATTAGGGTTAGAGATATTATACAAAAGATGCCCTATGGCATCAGATGTCATCCCTGTAATATAGTTTGAGCATCTGTCCATTTGCTGGCAGCTCTAAAGAATCACCTTCTAGAGTATTCAAATAGAAATAATTTTCTCCAACGATTCCCCTGATGATATACGACCCAAGCCATACACTTTCAAACTTTCCATGATTCTCGGGCTTCTCATTTATGTGATCCCATAATAATACCATATCACCAATCTGCAGAGATCTGTTCTGTGATGACTTGTCGAATCCTTCTTTTTTTCTGGCCTGGTTTCGACATATGTGATCGAAAGTTTTCCTGCGGTCCTCATCAAGTTCCATTATCTGATCAATTTTTTTCTCTATTGCATCTTTGTCCTTTGTAAAATGTTGAAGGAGTTGATAAGTTGGAAGTTTGACATGAATAGGTAAGGTCACGTCCAAACCATAAACAAGCTCAAAAGGAATTTTCCCGATAGCTCTTTTCCTTGTAATCTTGTCCACCCATAATGCATACTTGATCTTATTGTCCCAAGACCACTTATTATCCCCCACAATATTTTTAATGATGGTGATTAAATTCTTATTACTTGAATCCAAGGTTACTTGGGAGCGGGAGCGAGAGCGAGAGCGTCATTTTCAAAAGTTCCTAGTTTGTGAGCGTTTTTTTATAATGTATATATTTTTTATATTGTTTTATATTTTGATGCATATATGTCAACAAAAGCATGTAGAATGATGAAATAGACATAAAAAACATAAAAACATAGATTGAACCATATAACATCAATCATCTTGAAGTTATAATCTTCATTAACCACGTCCACAAGTTAGAAACATACAACATATTGACACTTGAGTCTCATGATTCATCAATCTTAAAGTTTCAAGCTTTCAAAATTCAATTATTATAACATTTATCATCATTGATTCATTGATCACCATAGTTGTACTTGTAAGCTAAGTGTAACCATTACAACAAAGAATATTTAACATGAAATGAAAAGTTATAAAATGAAACGAAATGAAACAACTTTCAACTTTCATGAAGCATCATATTCATAATTCATAATGACTTATAAACTTATAACTGCGAATTTCAAATTTTCAAACTTCAAACTTAAATTGTCATATATTGTTTACAAAAATATCTTCCCTTAAATATGAAGGAGTCAAGTTTCAACAGTTATAAAAAGTTAAAAATTACTAGAAAATAGAAAAGACTAGTAAACTGTAAATCTATTTTATCTATTACTTGGCCTCTTGCCACGAGAAATGTCTAATTTTTTAGCAGCTCGTGGTAATGGTGGTCTTCCAAAAGTCTCCTCGCGGGAAGTACCACGACCATAACTAGAAGGACCATGCCCTCCATTCGAGGATGTAGGTGGAGGTTGCGTCAACAAAGGAACAATAGTTGGAACTCGAACACTGGCACTGACACTACTAATGGATGGTGGTTGTGGCGATGGCATGGTTGTTGTTGCTTCATCCTCATCTCTCAAAAGTTTTGTTTCCAATTCTTCTAGATGTATAGTGTCGTCCTCCAAATTATTGTTCTCTGGGTTGTTACATCCCAAACTTTATATGATAGATCTTCATAAGCCCGATCACAATAATGACTCAACAACCTCAAGTTGTAGTGCACATAAACCAAGCTTTCTGCTCGATTTTTGCTGGGTCTGTTTCTTCTCACATTATGGATGAAGTTGTAGGTGCTCAAACACTTCTCTGCAGAAGAAGTATTTACAACCTGTGAGAGAACTTTTTTTGCCAATTTTGGCAAAAGTCCTATTCCGCCATATGCTTCCCACCATGTGGGAGCATCAAATCTGTCTCTATCATTGCATGCAAAGAACCAAACAAACCAGTGCAACTGAAATATCTGCCTAATTCAAGGCACAAATTAGCACACTCCTCCCCGTCAAGGACCAACTTGTCTAATGCTTTCATATATCCCTCTTATACCTTTGGATCTGTATGAGGTTTGATCCTAACCCCACCCCCAAGTGCAGGTTGGCCCAACCAGGATGGAGAGTAGTATTTTGGCATAAGGATAGACGTCAAAGCATGTAGTGGAACATTAAGTTTATTCCATCGTGCACACACACAGTTGTGAATCATTGAATACAAGTTGGGATCATTTTCCTTAACAACATCTTTTATTTGCCCCAACAGGCTATCCATCTGCTCATACACCTCCCTAATCACTGGTTTATCTGTATCTGTAAAGCAAATTATGCTATAAATGGGCTTGGTGAAATTCAAAATTTCCCTCACACATGCCCAAAACAAAGGATCAAGAGCGGTCTCCTCCACCTGTTCAAAACCTTAATTGTCAACTGATGTAGTTGCCCTATCCTTTAATACCTGCCAGTGTGGACTTGATACCATGGCTGCCACTGACTCTCTTACCTTCAAAAGGCGCCTGAAGGTGAGGTAATAGCTAGCAAATCTAGTCTTTGCAATCTTTAACAACTCCAATCTTGAGTGACTGTGGAAAAGCCCATGGGTATTGCTATGATTTGTAATAAATCTGATCATTTTTTTGCCTCTCTTGTACAAATCACCAAGCCATCTGTATTGAGGTTGTTTGTTTTTAATTATATCATGCATCAAAAGGTTCATTATGTGAACCAAACATCCAGATCAAAATATGTTGGGGTATTTATCCTCAATAATTGCTCCCAATGCCTTACAATTAGTAGCATTATCAGTGATGACTTGGACGACATTGTATGGCCCAATACGTTCAATTGTGTCAAGTAATGGTTATGCAATGTTGATGTCGGTCTTGAACTTATCTGAATAATCATATGAAGAAAGGAATATTGCACCACTAACAGACACAGCAAGAACACTTATCAATGGCTTGCCTTTTACATTTGTCCATCCATCGGATACAATGGGCACCCCATGCTCATTCCAAGAACTTGTCATTCTACTCAAAGAATGAGTTATTTTTTCTTTTTCATGATCAAGTCCCACAGTTCTAGCCTTGTCATACCCAGGGCTCTTGTATCCTTTGGGGGCATCATTAATGGCAGAAACCATTTCATGAGAATAAGGTGAGTGAAGAACATTGAATGGTACCCCACATGCATAGAAAAACCGGAAAATTTTTAAATCCACATCACTCCTAGACCCTTCGTCAAGGAAATTTGATAAGGTTCTATGCCTTAAAGAGATGTTTGGTTTTGTGCCAGGTGTGCCTCCATATCCACTGCCATGGGTGGAAGTTGATGGACTTATTTGTGCATGATGTGATTGCATAAGATTCAATGAAACACTTAGATCTTTTAGATTTGTATTGGGCTTCCTCTTCTTCCCTTATGTATTTGGCTCTATCTATTGCTGACTTTTGATTCCTATATTTTTATCTCCATCCCATGCCCTTTTCCCACAAAGGTGCCTTCTGGCACGGGTGTATGAACCTGTGTATTGTGTATTGCAATGGGGGCATATAAATTTAGTGGTTCCACCCCCTTTCCCTGCTTCAGGCCTAGTAACATATTTTCACAATGGTGTTTGGTCAATTTTAGTTGGTGTCATTGTCGTCTCATTATCTCCACTCTCCCCTTCCTCCTCACCTTGGTACTCCTCTTCAGGATTTTCATCATAACCACTATAACCTACTTCTTCATCCTCCTCTTTTGGAATAGGCCTCTTTCTTCTACTCTCCAACACCATAATAACAAAAAACAGAACCAACAAGAAGAAAATGCCAAGCCATATAGCATGATGTTTCAAACTTTCAAGTTTTTAACCTACAAAAAAATGGAGGAATGCCAAATGGGAATAGGAAAAGATGCAACATAGAAAAACACAATCAATTTTTCATTTTTCAACAAATTAAAATGCAACATAGAAAAAAAAAATCATTTTTTTCATTTTTCAATAAATTAAAATGCAACATAGAAAAAAAAATTCATTTTTTCATTTTTCAACAAATTAAAATGCTACATAGAAACAAAAAAAATCAATTTTTCATGTTTTAACAAATTAAAAATGCACATAGAAAAAAAAAATTAGATTAGACTCTCCTACCTCTTTGTCCTTCGATCCCAAGCTCTACCTCCAAGCTCCTTGCTCTCCCCAACTTCTCCTTTCTCTTGCTCTCTCTTGCTCTTTCTCCTCTCCTCTCTTGCTCACTCTTTCTCTCTTGCTCTCTCTTGAAATAATAAGAATGAGGGAGGGAGGGCTTTTATTTCTTCCCCTCCCCTTCCCCTCCCCCCTTTCCCTCCAAAACATGCGTCGTCCTCCTCCTCCTCTGTGTGCGTTCGGGCATCAGCGTCGGCTTCAAATTGTCGGAACGGGAGCGCTGGAGAGCAAACGCTCCCCGAGTGCTCTCTCCTTAAAAAAATCACTACCGGAGCATTTTTTTTTAAGGAGAGAACGCTCGAGGAGTGTTCCCTCCCAGGTGCTCCCTGAAACGCTCTCGTTTTTGTAGCGTGGGGAGAGCGCTCCCGATGCGCTCCCAAAATGCTCCCGCTCGGAGGGCGAATTGGGAGTGAGTTCGAGAAGGGAGAGAGCGCTCCCCCGCAACCCTGCTTGATTCAGCAAGACCATTTCCTTGGGGATAATAATTTAAAGAATGAGATAGGATAATGTCATAATTGAAGCAAAAAGAGGAGAACTCGACAGAACTGAAAGCTTTGGGGTTGTCAGTCATAATTTTGGCTAGAACACCAAATTGAGTGATAACATGATTCTCAAGAAAGTCCATGACAAGCTTCTTAGTTGCATGCTTCGTTGCAATGGCCTCAACCCACTTCGTAAAGTAATCTATTGCAGTCAAAATCCATGAATAACCATTACTAGAATTCTAGCTAAACTTACAAATGAAATGCAACTCCCATTGCTGAAAAGGGGCTTCCGCTACAACCGACTGAAGAGGCAATGCTGCTAATTTCTACTTTCCTGTGAAAGGTTGGCATTCTTGACAACTTCTGACAAACTTATGCACGTCTAGGAAAATGGTGGGCCAATAATATCCTGCATACGAAATCTTATGGGTCATGGTTTTTGCGGTGAAATGACCCCCACAAAATCCTGCATGGAACTTAGTGTTAAGCTTCTTAGCTTCATCTTC
Organism: Pinus albicaulis; assembly: GCA_034641835.2. Classification (NCBI taxonomy): domain Eukaryota; kingdom Viridiplantae; phylum Streptophyta; class Pinopsida; order Pinales; family Pinaceae; genus Pinus; species Pinus albicaulis. The sequence goes on from CM076570.1 coordinate 1,127,122,209, forward strand.
ATCAATGCACCTGAGTATTATTTCATCTGGATTTCTCCATCCAAGGCCATCTTTTAAGATACAATATTTAGATGCCTCTAATCTGAGAGCCCTTCTTTTATGAGCTACCAAGTGATCAGTACAAGTCAAATTTGTCAAATAATAAATAATGTCTTTATACCACTCAATCCTTTCCAATTTCTAAAGCTCGAGGGAGATAGAAGGCTCATTAGCCTCATTCTGGCAAACCATTTCTAAGGCTTTTTCATTACTTTCTATCAACATCTGAGCCAATCCTTGGCCCTTGATAAGCTTGGTTGGTTTAATCTCAAGATCATATTCTTGAATTTTGGTTACCCACGTGGCACGAGTTCCCAACCAATCCGTTTGAGTCAATATATCTTGGATAGCTAAGTGCAGAGCAAAGGCAATAATTTTTTAATAACCTACGTCTATTCTGAAATGCTTAAGGGACTTGACCAATGCATAAGCCTGTTTCTCCATAATGTTGTAATTTAACTCTGAATTTTGTAAGGATTTGCTCATAAAAGCAATTGGCTGCCCATATCCATCTTTTTTCTTCTACAAGAGGACACTTGCTATAGTGTCTTCGAAAGCAAATGAAAAAACCATGAAATCCTTTGAATAATTCAAGCTAACCAGGACAGGAGCTTTGGCTATAGCATCTTTGATATTTTTAAATCCATTTTTACCTTCATCTTTCCAAACAAAATTTGCATCTTTCTTTAGAAGACATTGTATATGCTTGGCAATTTCAGTATAGTTCAGAATGAATCTCCTAAGGAAATTTGTTTTTCCTAGGAAAGACTGCAGGGACTTAAGATTATGAGGCAATGGAATTTGTTGAATAGCCTCAACTCTTTCAGGGTCAATTTTGATACCGTCTTTGGAAATTATGTGACCCAACAACTTCCCTTCAGTAACCCCAAACACAGATTTGGTGGGATTTAAAGATATGCCAAACTCTTGACATTTGTCAAAAACCTATTTAAGATGGATTTATATGGGCCTCACCATCCTTTGAGAAAACAGTGAGATCATCCTGGTAAATTTCAATGTTTTTTCCAATAAATTCCTTAAAAGCATAATCCATAGCCCTCTGAAAAGTATCCCCGGCATTTGTTAACCCAAACGACATTCTGAGATATTCAAAGGTACCCCAAGGTGTGGTGAAGGTAGTCTTGTGCCGGATTGTATCTAGAAAATCCATCCAATAATGACATCATACCAAATCTTATTATCCTTTGTAGCATATTTTCCATATTAGGTAGAGGATAATTGTCCTTTTTGCAAGCCAAGTTAAGATTTCAGAAATCAACACACAACCTGCTAGTACCATTCTTCTTTCTAAAAATTACCAAATTTGAGCACCAAGAGGAATGTCAATTTTGTCTAATGATACCAACAACAAGCATTTTCTGCAACTCTTTCTGAACAAGGTGGGCTAGCCTAGGATTGATTTGCCTAAGTTCCTTACTTAAATGGTTTGGCATTTTCATCTTTTAAAGGAATTGTATGTTCAATAACATCCTTCTTGTCACCTTTGAGCTCATCATAAGAAAAGGCCAAGACATCTTGATATTCAATGAGGAGATCAATCAGATTTTCCTTTTCTTCCTTAGAAGTTCCTTTACCAATTTTTACCATTTTTGGGTTTTCTAGAAAACCAATGTTTACTTCAATGAATTCACCAAGATCCATCTTCTTTTCATCATCTCTTTTGGTGGCATCATTTCTATCAAAGAGTTGTTCCATGGCCACCATATTCCCAAAGGTGGGATTTATCACATTTTTACCTTTAGAATTAGACCCCTCTACCTTGGAATAAGCTTGGAAATTTTCAAACTCATCCAAGTGATTAATAAAATGGATCATGGTTTCTTGGGAGCGGGAGTGCCATTTTCAAAAGCTCCCGGTCCGGAGCGTTTTGGGGAGCGTTTATATATATATATATATATATATATATATATATATATATATATATATATATATATATATATATATTGATGCATATATGTCAACAAAAGAATGTAGAATGATCAATTAGACATTAAAAACATAAAAACATAGATTGAATCATATAACATCAATCATCTAGAAGTTATAATCTTCATCAACCACGCCCACAAGTTGGAAGCATACAACATATTGACTCTTGAGTCTCGTGAATCATCAATCTGAAGGTTTCAAGCTTTCAAAATTCAATATATAACATTTATCATCATTGATTCATTGATCACCATATAACTTTCATGAAGCATCATATTCATAATTCATAATGACTTGTAAACTTATAAATGCCAACTTCAAAGTTTCACCTTTCAAATTCAAACTTCAAACTTAAATTGTCATTAAATACATGAAAGAGTCAAGTTTCAACTGTTCAACTGTCAACAATACAAGATAAAACTACTAGAAAGGAAAAGATTTGCAACAACAAACGACATTTTATCATTGGCGTCTTTGCCAGTCACTACTAGAAATGTTCAATTTATGTGTCACGAGAAAATGATGCTTCTCTAGTATCCTTGGGAGTACCACGTCCATGACCAAGTACCAGAAGGTGGAGGTCGAATCGTAAAAGGAACAATAGTTGGACGAGAACTCATGCTCCAACCCGAGACCGTTGTCGGATGGTGGGGACCGGCCTCAGAAGTATGATGATGCTTTATCATCATCCTAAAAGTTCTCCGTCTAATTCTTCCATGTACTCTCTTACAACGAAATTATCTCCAGTTGTTGTGCTGCATCAGACATTGATCCACATATGCCCGGGCTCATGAATGGCTCACCACCCTGTTGGGAGCGGTGACATAACCAAGCGCCCCTAAGCCATTCCGAAATTATTCTTCTCACATTATGTATGAAGCTATAGGTGCTCCAACACCCCTCTGTAGAAGAAGTATTCACAACCTGTGAGAGAACTTTTTTTGCCAACTTTGGCAAAAGTCCCATGCCACCATATGCTTCCCACCATGTGAGAGCATCAAATCTGTCTTTGTCTTCCATTGCATGGAAAGAACCAAAGTTAGCAGTGCAACTGAAGTATTTGCCTAATTCAAGGCGCAATCTAGCACACTCCACCCTGTTGGGTACCAACTTGTCTAATGCCTTGATGTATCCCTGTTGTACCTCTGGATCTGTGTGAGGTTTGATCCTAACCCCACCTCCAGGTGCAGGTTGGCCCAACCAAGATGGAGTGTAGTATTTTGGCATAAGGATATATGCCAAGGCATGTAGTGGAACATTGAGTTTATTCCACCGTGCACACACACAGTCGTGAATCATTGCATACAAGTTGGGATCATTATCCTTAACAACATCTTTTGTTTCGCCCAACATGCTATCCATCTGCTCATAAACCTCCCCAATCACTGGTTTATCTGTATTTGCAAACCGAATCATGTGATAAATGGGCTTGGTGAAGTTCAAAATTTCCTTCACACGTGCCCAAAACAATGGGTGAAGGGCAGTCTCCTCCACATGTTCAAAACCTTGCCTGTCAACTATTGTTGCTGCCCTGTCCTTTAATACCTGCCAGTGTAGGCTTGATACCATTGCAACGAATGACTCTCTTACCTTCAAAAGGCGCCTGAAGGTGAGGTAATAGCTAGCAAATCTAGTCTTTGCTATCTTCAACAACTCCAATTTGGAGTGAGTACAAAAAAGCCCATGGGTATTGCTATAATTTGTAATAAATTTTATCATTTTTTTACCTCTCTTGTACACATCACCAAGCCATTTGAATTGAGGTTGTTTGTTTTTAATGATATCATGCATCAAAAGGTTCATTGTGTGAACCAAACACCCAGACCAAAATATGTTGGGGTATTTATCCTCTATAATTGCTCCTGCTGCCTTACAGTTAGCAGTATTATCAATGATGGCTTGTATGACATTGCATGGCCCAGTCTTTTCAATTATTGCAAGTAGTGGTTCTGCAATGTTAATGCCAGCCTTGAATTTGTCTGAATAATCATATGCTGACAGGAAGATTGCACCACTAACCGACACAGCCAAAACACTTATCAATGGCTTTCCTTTTACATTGGTCCATCCATCAGAGATAATGGACACCCCATGCTCATTCCATGAATTTGTCATTCTAGCCAAAGAATGGTTTATTTTAGCTTTTTCATGATCAAGACCCATGGTTATGGCCTTGTCATACCCAGGGCTCATGTATCCTTTGGGGGCATCATTAATGGCAGAAACCATTTCATGCCAATAATGTGAGTGAAGAACATTGAATGGCACCCCACATGCATATAGAAATCGGAAAAAATTTTAATCCACTTCATTCCTACACCCTTCGTCAAGGAAATCGGATATGGTTCTACACCTTAATCTAGGTGTGCCACTGCCTCCATAACCACTGCCATAGGTGGAAGTTGATGGACTTCTTTGCCCATGATGTGATGCACCTGATGGTGTATAAGAATCAATGAAACCCCTAGATCTTTTAGATCTCTGTAGGGCAGCCTCCTCTTCCTTTCTATATTTCTCTCTCTCTGTTGCTGGCACACTAACACAAATTTTGATTCCTAGATTTTTGTCTCCATCCCCTGGCATTTTCCCACAAAGGTGCCTTCTCGCATGGGTGTATGAACCATGGTATTCTTTATTGCAATGGGGGCAAAGAAATTTAGTGGTTCCACCACCTTTCCCTCCTTCTTGCCTCTGAACATATTTCCACAAAGGTGTCTGAGTTTGGTCTTGTCTAGTTGGGGTATTTGTGGCCTCATGTTCTCCACTCCCCCCTTCCTCCTCAGCATAATCCTCCTCCTCTTCAGGATTTTCATCAAATCCACCATAACCCACTTCTTCATCCTCCTCTTCTCTAATGTGCCTCTTTCTTCTACTCTCCAACACCATTATTACAAAGAAAGGAACCAACATGATGAAAATCCCTAGCCATATAGCCATGATGTTTCAAGTTTCTAGCCTGCAAAAAAAATGGAGAAATGCCAAATGGGAATAGGAAATGCAACATAGGAAAAAAAACAATTCAATTTTTAAGTTTTCAACACAATAAAATGCAACATTCAGAAAAAAAATCAAGTTTTCATTTTTGAACAACTTAAAAATTCATCCTAGAAAATACAAAACTAGATTAGAAGACCTACCTCTTTCTTGCAATCCTCCTCTTGCTCTCTTGCAGCTTGCTCCTTGCTCTCTCCTTGGCACTTCCGCAGCTCTGCTCTCCAACTCTTGCTCCAAGCTCTCTTTCTCTCCAACTCTTAGCTCCAAGCTCCTCTTGCTCTCACTCACTCAACTAAAACAATAAAACAAAATGAGGGGAGGGTGGGCTTTTATTTACCCAACCCTCCTCCCTCCCTCTCCAAAAAAAAAAAACGAATTTTTTGAAGATTTTTTCATATTTCTTTGGGGAGCATTTTTTGTCGGGGGAGCGTTTGGGGCTTAGATACTCCGCGACCACTTCAGAAGGCATTTAAAAAAGCACTTCAGGAGCAACTCTCCAATTAAAAGCAAATGAAACCCTTTTCCGAACATATTGATTTGGTCTGCAATAGTTGTAAACTCATTACTTAAGATATTCTTTGCAACAGCACAAGACTTTTCATTATGGAACTTCCGACAAAATCTAAAAAATGGGTGGGACACTATATTTGCAGATTCCAAGGGATCAAGAGGTCTTTGCTTCGTAGGAGGATTTCTCTTTGGCCACGAATTATTGTTATTTCCAAGCTGCATATTCTTCATTTGAATCATCCTAGACTGAAAGTCACTTATCTGTTGGCATGCTCAATTTTCATTTCCTTAATGATTCAAGTCAATTCTTTAATTTGTCCTACTCTTCTTCCTTAATTTCCTTCCCCTTAGACTTAACTAGACCTCTTTCAAAACTTGGGATCTCTGACTTACCTGAAACTTTCCTATCCTTCTCTAATTCTTCAATTGTACTGGGCAGTGACTAAAGTAATAGGTTTCGCACGACTAATCTCATATTTAGTATCACCAGTGAAAGCTTCAAGATATTGCTCTAACATTGTCTTGTCAGGAGGCCTATAGTCTGGACTCATATCCTTTAGAAGTCTATTAAATCTTTGGTTAAATTCCTCAATCGTCTCATTTTCTCTCTTCTTAATAGTATTAAGCTCTTTAACCAAATACTTTCCTTCTCTTTTAACCCCAAATTTATCTTTAAATGTGACAGTGAGGGCTCAAGACATTATTAGCTTTGTCATGAAACCATTCAAGTGCATTATCTTCCAATGAGAGGACAAATAACTTCATTCTGGCATCTTCATGCTTGTATGTAGTGGCATGAGCATATCTCTAAACAAGAGTGTTGAGCTACTTTATGTGAGCTTTGACATTGATGCCATTGTTCCCTTGAAAGATCGAAAGTATGTTCATAGTAGAGTCATCTGGCAGATCATGTGGATATCCCTAGATGTTGGTGAAGTTGCAATGCCTGTAATAATCAGCCATGAGGTCTTGATTGGAAGGATTAATGAAAAGCAAATGGAGATTAAGGAGGGCTTCCTATCTAAGAAATGATAAAATCTCTCGAGAATGTAATTTGTTTAACCGAGCTCATAGAACCTTCTCAGGGTCGGGAACGGGATTAACCAAGCTACTAGGATTCCTTCTAGACTAACCTCTTGTGATTGGATGAATAAGTGGAGTCGCCACCCAAAAAAGAAACCAACCCAAATGTCAAGGTGCTAAAGGTGCAGATAAATAAGATGAAAGGATTAGTTAGAGGAAAAAGGATAAGTTGATGAGAAGATGGAGAATGATGAAAGGAGGGGTGCCAGAAAATGTTGTGTCACTTGACAGGCTTAATGAAAAAGATGAGAAATAAGAGAATGTTGTTGAAGCACCGAGAACAAGATGGTCCCCGGCAACGACGCCATAAAATGTTGTCGCTCAGATTGTACAGGTACTTTAACAATGACTCAGGCCGAGGGTTGTCACTCTAGTCTCTGACCTCTTCTTTCTAGTTGTCTCCCAACAGAAGGCTATGGGGGGTAGTCCCTATGGAAATGAGAAGATGAAAGACAAGTTGGAAACCAACGAGTCTGGGAGACACGATTGAGTGGCCTAGCTACTTGGTTAATTTAAGCAAGATATAAAGATTATAGATTAGATTCAATTTTTGACACCAATGCCTTGCGGAGTCAATTTCTCACTTATTTACAAATTAGATGCCAAGTAACAGGATGGAAAACTGCTGCTTGAAATGATCAACTAACCTATATGTTATGCAAATCCTAAGATCTAATTGTGATGCAAGGATCTTGGTTACTTTTAGTTATATGCCTATTCTAAGTGAGACCTTCCTCTTAACTGTTTTGGAACCAATCTTTAGAGTAGGTTGTGGGATGGAAGCCAACGGAAAGCAAGTTGAGGCTTGATTAACGATACCTCCCCCTATGTTCCAATCAACCGATGCCTCTGGCGCTGCGGAGACTGTGGCTCTGACGACTGCAAGGTCATCGTATTAACTACTAGAAAGGTGTTGAATCCCTCAAGCTATGCAAAAAAGGGTGGCCCTAAAAGTCTATCTACCAAGCTTATGCCCAAAGGTTAAATATTAATGCAACTAGACCTAGAATGCTTATGCAAGATAGATGAGTGATTCTTGGTTTAAGATTTGTTTAGCATTTAAGTACTGAAGTTATGATTAGCTTCTTATGATGATACTTAATGATGGATTATGAAAAAATCTAATAACCAATAGTGTGCCAAATTATTAAGTGTCAATGCTAAACAATAGATCAATCCACAAGATGCTTAACCAATGATAGCAAATGAATCCAATTTTAACAATGACAATTACTTGAGACAATTTAAGATATGTCAATGACCAAAAGATAACCAATGAAACCCAAGATGTTCAAAATAAAATTATCCAAGCTTCTCAAGATTAGGAAACAACCTCTTAACTATGCTCAACCTAATTATGCCAATCACAATTACTTAAGATATTCAATGATGATTCTTCAACATGATTATCAATAATCTTATGCCAATGTTACTTAATGCCAACCAAGAGAGATAACTAGATCAAGATGCCCAAAGAAATCAAGTGACTTGAGATTAGAGTGCTTTAGTGGGTGTAGATATTAGATGTGGTCTTATGAAATTTTAATCAACTCACAACAACAAATGTATTAGTGCACCTGCAACAATTAGAAACCAATTTGCTACAAAACCATGAAACAAGCATAGTTATGATTTAAAGAGCATGAACAAAGAGAGATCTTATGTTACTTATATCCCAATCACACTTAAATGAGCAATTATTAAACTTTTAGGACAGCAGCAAGTAAATCACTCAAGATCAAGGAATGTCAACCATGTAAGGAATCGAATATGACAAATGAGACACTAAATGACTTTCCAAGTGATTACTTGAGATAACCAACCCTCTTATGGTGAATTACTCAGTGATATATCAGATCTGGAAACACTTACAACAGCATTAAGAAAAATATGCAAACAGTGAGCTTTCAACGTGAAAGTGTGTGTCAAATTGTGTCCAAGAATTTCCAAATGCTAGAACAAGTTTGTCAATATAAACTTTTAGATTATTTAGCCCTCTTCGATGTAATCTTCAGATCTTATCCACTGGTTATGCAGAGATATTTCAGTCACTAAACAAGTTAGATCTATGCTCAACAATCAATGTCCAACTTGCCAAAACACTAGTAAATTTTTACCATGAGACCTTTAGTGTGCTTAGGAAATTTATAAGTGAATTTTAGAGCATTTAAACAAGAATTTTAAAATGATTCAGAGAGTTGTAACAAACAGTGATGAAAATAGAGGGTTCAGAGGTCAAACCCTAGGCCCAAGGCCATATAGACTGCTTGCCCAAGTCTCTCAAAATTTTCCAATGGTATTAGCAGCATAAAACACCAAACTTGAGCCAATTTTTACCTGCAAAACCCAGCAATATTCAGTCCAGAAATTTCAGAAATGGATTGAGGGAAAAATGGGGCCAAAAGTGACTAACACTAGGCCTAATAGAGTTAGTGTTGGGCTGGAAGAGGCCTAGAAGGCTTAACGGCTAGGGCAAAGGGTCAAAGACGCTAATGTAGGTACTAAAGGAGGCCGAAAAGGAGAGCAGAAGGGTAGAGGAAGAAGCAAAAGGCTGAAATGATGAGGCTGAGAGGTAAAAAAGAGCTAAAAAGCCCACAGAAAGCCCTAAGAGTTGTCGTCTAGGACAAAGAGGGAAAGTCAAGGCCCTCTGACGCGGAGGCAGAAAGAGGAGGTCAAGGCCTCTAAGAGCATGCTGCCAGGCACTGGAGGCCGTAAAGGGCTGACGCTGGACCTCAAAAGGCTGAGGCAAGGCTTAGAAGAGGACGTTGGGCCTTAGGACCCCAAAAATTTTCGAAAACCTTTCTCCAAAATTACTTTGCTTCAGATCTTCAACTTTTCTGCAGATTCTTCAATCGCTGGCTCTGCAAAAAAAAAAAGAGGCTAGATCTTACCCTCAAGGGCCTAGATCTAGCTCCAATCCAGTTATTTGTCCTTGATCTCACCTGCAAAAATGAATTCACAATGGCCCAAAACACCGATATATATACAAAATTTCAAAATAATTTAAAACCCCAAAACCTCAGCTGCAAAACAAAATTTAGGAAAAATAAATTTTAACCCCATCTCCCAAATTATCAAAGGAGTTAAAAGAGCCATCATCAATTCCAATCTTGATGAAGGACTAAAGAAGCGCCTTTTACTCAGTAATGAAATTACACCTAGAATTTATGGAGCTCCCAAAATTCACAAAGATGATGCTCCCGTAAGACCCATAGTAAACACCATAGGTTCACCCACATATGGATTAGCTAATTATATGGCTAGCACCCTTGCGCGTTGGAAAAATTGACTCTTATATTAAAGACTAATCATTATGTAGAGCTCATCAAAGGAAGCAGACTAGACCTAGAAGACAAAATTGTGAGCTTTGATATAACACAACTTTTCACAAAGATCTCGTTAAAAGAGGCTATCCAGGTTGTCAAGGGAGTTATGAACCCTGGGACTGCCAAACTTGTTGAAGTTTCTCTTCGTTCCACATTCCTCATCTTCCAAGGTGAATACTTCGAACAAACCACAGGGGTCGCTATGGGGTCTCCATTATCCCCCATAGTTGCCAACCTTTTCATGGAGAAATTTGAGAAGACAGACAAAAAAACTTACCCTTTGAAGCCCAAATTATGGACCAGGTTCGTTGATGATACCAGTGTGAATTGGCCTCATGGAGATAAAAAGATTAACAACTTCCTTAACCACCTTAATGACATTTCCAATGACATTGAATTCACAATGGAGACTGAGGAAAACAACTGCATTCCATTCCTTGACATTTTTCTTCTCAGAAAAAGAGATGGATCATTGGGTCACAAAGTGTACAAAAAAAAGACTCACACGGATAGCTACCTCCATGCCAATTCTCATCACCATCTGTCACAAAAGATGGGAGTTCTCAACACACTCTTCGCCAGAGCTATAAGGATATCTAACAAAGAGCATGTTGAGGAGGAAATAGAATATCTAAAAAATGTTTTCTTAAACACGGGCTACAAATTCAAAGATATCAACAAAGTTATCATAAAATTTAAATCCAGAACCACTTCTAGACCCTCCTCTTCCAACTCAAAGGCCCTAATTGGAAAAGCATATCTCTCTTACATCCAGGGTGTCATTGACAAGTTAGCCAAGGTGCTGAGAAAAAAAGGATTAGCAACCTTGTTCAAGCCGACAGATACAATCCAACATAAGATGAAATTTGTAAAAGACGACCTAGATCACTTCCAGCAAAAAGGCGTTAGTGCTCTTCTGGTAAAAGTTACATTGGTGAGACAAGAAGATCCTTCAAAATCACACTTAAAGAGCATGTTACAAATATCAAGAAAAGAAGAATTAGATCCTCAGCACTTGTCAAACATTCTTCCAAGACCAACCACCATATGTGCCTAGAAGACGTGGAAATAATCTCTAAGGAGAACCACTATTACAAAAGAAAGATACATGAAGCTTTGGAAATCATGAAGCACCCCATCAATCTCAATAGGGACGTTGGGATTGAAGTCACCATGAGTTAGATCCTCCCGCTCTCACAAAGCTACAATCTCCAATCAGTAACCAATCCTCCTTCCTTCACCACCTCTACCCCTCCTATTCCTTGATTATACATCAACATCCCTTTATAATATTAATTTAAAAATACAAAATTTATTTAAAATATATTAATTTAAATATATTTAATTAATATTTTAATATAATTAAATTTACAATGGAATATATTAATATATTTAAATTAGAAACTAAAAAAATATATTTAAAAATACATAATCAAATTAATATTTAAGATATTAATCAATACTTTCATTAATTAATTAACATAAAACAATTAACCTTTAATAACTTGATCATATTGAAAAACATTACAAAAACCCAATATAATCATTTCTAAGAAATTTATAATAAATGACACAGTAAATTTACTTGCAACATATTGACATACTAATTTAAATATATTTGATCAATAGTTACATATATTGATATATTTAAATTGATATTTAGATACATTATTATATTTACATTGATATTTAATATATTTAAATTAATATTATAAACATTTTAAAAACATATAATTATATTAATTAAAAAGCTTTTAATATATATATGAATTTAGGATAAATTAATATAATGCTACATGATTTTTATTAAAAATTAATATATAATTTAATTATCGTATCAACATTTGAATATTACGCTTTCACCTCGTTGTCGCACAGATTGTCTAGGCACCACGATGACGGCTCAGATCGGGGGCTATCACCCTGATCCCCAATCTCTCTATCTAAGTTGTCTCCTTGCAAGCTAAGGGAGGTAGACCCTAATAGAAATGAAGAAACAGAATTGGTTGAGAATCAACCAACTCAGGAGACACAGCTGAAAGACCAATTACTTGAAGAGATTAACGAGATTTCACAGATCCAATTATATTAAAACCAGTGCCTTATGTAGTTAAAAGATCCCGTTTTGCAATTAAAGCCAAGTAATTGATGTATAACTGCTGCTATAAAAACACAAATGACCACAATGATATTCAATAGAATGCACCACAATTATGCATTAAAATAATCTGAACCCACAACAATGCTATCATAAGACAACCATCAAATATAAATTCCAGATCATTGCAATATTTCCGAATTTATAATATTCTAAATAACCCAATCTAGAAAATAAATTTTTATATAGTCAAACTTAGGATAAAAATTTAAAAATTCATTTGACTATGAAGATTTTTTGAGAATTTTTTATATTTTTATAATTTTTAGTTTTTAAATCTAAAAAAGAAATGAGAAATTAAAAAATGAAACTAATGTTAACCAAACATGTAAAATCTAACATATAAAAACTAAGGATTAAAAATTTAAAAAAATAAAATAAAAAGCTAAAAACAAATCTAATTTAAATCTAAAAACTCAAAGAACTAACGCTAAACTAAACAAATAATTAAAGAATTAAAATTTAAAAAAATAAAATCTACAACTAATAAAAATCTAAATTAAACTAAACACTAACCCAATTAAAAAAGTTAAACAACAAAATCAAATTTAAAACCTATCACTAAACCTTCATAAAAAAAAATGAAATCCAAATCAAAAGAGAAACTAATGCATAAATGCGGGTTTCTAAGTTTACCGTGTATGCATGTATCTGTTTGCTTGCAGGTCGAGAAGAGCGAGAAGCCGACGGCGTGAAGGCAGAGAAACGTTGGATTGAGGACGTTGGACAGCGAGGCCTATATGACGGCTATGGAGGAAGCGAGAACAGACAAGGGGGGATGGAAAGCGTTAAACAGGGGCAGCGGTAGGGATGCATAGGAGCAGAGGCTCGAATGGAAGACTGCGAAATCGATGGCTAGGGAAAGGGAGAGCTCGACAGCATAGGCAAATGAATGGACGGGGGTCTGACAGCAAGGGAAATACGCAGAGGAAGAAGCAGTGCAGCAGGAGAAATCTAGACGGCAGCAGAGAAAAAGGCTCAAAGGGATGCGTAGAGGAAAAAGACAAGGGTTTCGGATGCAGCAAACAGAGGCAGTGATTACCCAGTACACTTTAAAACGTCTTAAATACTTTCCGCCAAACTCAGATCTTAAAATGCTGAACTTGAAATCTTCTTTTTACACTCAGATCTGCCAGCAAAGCGATCCTGACATCAAATCTGGCCCTCAGAGGGTTAGATCTGGCTCAGATCTTTAAAAAAAAAAAAACAAATTCTGAAAACCTCCTGCAAACCTGCAAAACCAAAACTGATCCAAAACTATGCACAAAAATTATTAAACCCTTACACCCTAGAGCAAATAACAAATTTACAATACTAATTTACAAATTAGAGCCCCTCATGGCCGGATTTAAACCCATTTCAGCGCAATTTTTTTTATAAATTCAAATTTTTAAAGAGAGGCACAAGTCCTAAAAGACTCTGCAAAACCACTAATTCCGTAAGATAGCTTTGGAAATTTAGAAACAATGGGCTTTTTCAGATTTACGAAATCTGAGAGTTAGCTGGTCCAACTCAAGACTTCCCCAGACGCTCAACCTTTTAAAAGAAAATCCCTGCACACTTAGATCTGAAATTTAGATTGATAGAGATTTAAGAAAATAAACATGAGATCTTTCAGAAAAATAGATAACTAGTTTTTCCGTTAAATCAAAAATGTCATTTTATGAACCCAGAAAACTGCACAAGATACCTGTATGCAGATTAATCCATGAAGACCATCAACCATAAAAATGCCAAATAAAGTAGCAGAGTTTAGAAATAAATCACCACATAGATTTGGAAAAGGAACACCAAATTTTGTAACCCCAAAGTCTTTATGCTTTATTCATCAAAAGGAATCACAAGAGCTTCCAAGAACAAATGCACGATCCAAAGATCGGATGCAAATGTCACATCAAGACCTCCAATTTATAAGACAAAATCTCCAACAGCTAGTTTGGTTTATCCATGTCAAAATAATCTCGACCGTCGAAAAGATTTGATCATCTTTTAATCTGGACCGTCGAAATTATAAATTTGAGGAAAAAAACAAATTTATCATTTAATTCCATTTTAATTAACTCAAAAATAATATTTTTGAGTTAATTACCTCAAAATTTTGACTTTGATTTAACCACCTAGGCCCAAGGGTTCAAAATTTCTTGAAATTCTCAATATTCCCTTGGCCTGGGGCCTTTATAAATTCGTTTTTTAAGGTCCAACGAATTTTGCCTTTGAAGAATTTTAACTCACCTACGACCTAAAATTAATTAAATTTTTGGCTTAAGATTTTTTAATTAATTTGACCAGAAAATTTAATTAATTGACTGAGAGGGGATTTAATTATTTTTTCCAACCCTCTTTACATAAGATAAATACATTTAGACACATGAAGGGGGATACCCATTCGTATAGACTCTCAAATAGATATCCAATTCTGCGACTCAAAACATGATCTAGTAGACCAAGTAGCTTGTAATAAAATAATCTAGCCAACTGGCTAAGATTATTCCCAAACTACTTTTACAAAGACTCGATAGAAAACACTAGGACTCACTTAGCATCTTGATGACAAAATCCACCCTAGCTTTGGAGTGAGGCTGGAGGGGAAAACTCTGCCGATCACTTGTGTCGTAAAACACAAGTAAATCAGTGAGACAAAAAACCTCCTAGGATAGAAATCGTCACCAACATATTAAGCTTACCTATGTTATTACATATATGACGGTCTTACTTAGATCATTTACATCATAAACATGCAGAATGGGTTTACATCATTCATAAAACTGTCGACTGATGATGGAATCTGAATGGCGCGAACACGTCGAACATGATGAATCCCATTTGAAAAAATGGGGGTGTACTGCTATGGGGTCGTTGACAAAATGTGGTCAACACACCTTTAATATTTCATCCTCACATTGTAGGCCCATTCCATTGATCGCTCTCTCTATTTATTTCACTACTCTTCTTCTACTTCTCCTTTAATATTTCATCCTCACACTGTCGGCCCATTCCATTGATCGCTCTCTCTATTTATTTCACTACTCTTCTTCTGCTTCTCCTCAACCTTTGTCCTGACGATGGGTATTGGTTTAGAATTGAAATGTCGATAATAAAAAAATGTCTACTATGAAGCATTTTCGACAACTCAGATTCAAAAATAAATAATTTACAAGTATATTATACAAATTATATTTACAAAATATACATGTAAAAAAGGAATTTGAGAGATTAAATTTTTATAAATCTTTGATAATGGCTAGATGTATTTCGAACGATTAATGTAGAAACCACAACCTTAGCGAAGTTAGAGAACCATAAAAAATAATTAGGATCCAAACAAAGTAAGCCTCTGTCCACATTTTGTGAACTTAGAATCTAAGGGTTGGGGAACTTGAACATGCAAACCAATGTTGCAGGAAACGTCCCCCTCGGCTCTAACCCTCGAAACGCAGTACGTACGGAACCGTACGAGATCCGCCCCCCGAAATGCGTTTCGGGAAAAAAATTACACTTCCTGGTTTTTTTGAATCGTACGGCCGGATCCACGTTTCTATACAGTGGATCCGCGTTTTGTATGACGGATCCCTGTACAGAAGTGTCATGCTTCCTGTACGGATCGTTGGCGGATCCGTACAGCGTCGTACGAATCTAACTAGCGCAGCAAAAAAAACGAATTTTTTTGCCTTTTTTTAAAGTTTTTAACTTTAGTTGGGTTAGAGGGTCGGTTAGTGTTGAGTTAGGGACAGGATGAAAAAGATATAAGCTCTCTTTCACCTCCTTGGATGTTTCTTAGATGCTCCCTCATGGTAATGTTAAATTCTTAAAGTAAAAGTGACATTCTCCTTTATTTTTCATTTTCATCCTTTTACTTAAATTTTTAACATTACCATGAAATGACTCAGAATGTTTGAGAGTGGTTCCAGCTTGATTGGACTTCATATGTAGAAAATAGAATTTCACATCCTATTCAAAATTCAGCAGACTTAACAGTTTTCAGGAATTCAAAATCAATGGTATGGTGGCATTTCATTAGATTATATCATGTATGAGGGTATGTGATTAGCATTTAATCAAGAGCACCAAGCCCTATATGTACCCTAGTGTTGGTGGTGTTAATTGTTGAACTCCTTTGTCATGTCGTTAGAAAAAAATTACATTTCAATCAACTCAAAATCATCGATCAAGCATGTTAAGTTCTTTCTACCATATTTTAAGGCTTGCATTAGGTAGTTTGATCAATTTTGGGCAATTTTGACTAATGTCCCTAGATAATCGAGGTAGAGGCAAAGGCTAGATAAGAGGAGAAAAATCTAGATTATAGATGGTTGATGCTCAAATAATTAATCATTAATGTACAATGGATGTCATATCTATCTTGATTTATGTACAAATATGCATGCTTCCATATCTTCTACAATTAATTTGGTCTTTTGGATGTTTTTCTAATATAAATGCAAAAAAATAAAATAAAATATATATATATAGTAGATGCTTCCAAGATGCTTCGCTTCCTAGATTTTTTGGAAATGACGCTTCCGCGTCCCTGCTTCCAAAAAACGTTTGCGCTTCGTCCCCGCTTCGTGCAACGTTGATGCAAACACTATATATATCTCAAAGATAACCATTAGAACACACAGTGAATCAAATCACCTATAAGATAAGCCCACAACTTACTAATAAAATGTTCGTATCACCTACAATGAAATAACGATTAATACAAATTAGAAAGCACAATAGAGGAACACATACCACAAATCAATAGATCAGAGACACCATGAACTGCACCCCAAAGTATTTATTATGATTATTCCAATGTTCCCAGCGGGACAATAGTTTACATCAGCTTTTTAGAGTTACATTAGCCAAAAATCATATTGCTTGAGACACAAATGACTCTTAATTTATAGAGAAATCCTCCAAGCGGAAAATAACAACTAGTTGGCTTGATCCCCGTCAAAATAATTTCAACCATTGATAAATCATTGATGATCTTTTAATCTCTACCCTCGAAAATATTTATTTTTGAGGAATTTTCGAATTTCTCATTAAAACCATTTTTTATTAGCTCAAAAATAATTATTTTGAGCTATTTTCCTCAAAAAATTGACTGACTTAACCACCAAGGCCCAAGAGTCCATTTTTTTGTAGAAATTTTAGCCCAACCCCAGTTATCAGTTTCTCCTTATTACTCCCATGTAGTTAAATGCCCATTCCCATAACCATACATTCAACAAGCTGGAAATAATAAATATTTCTGAAAACACAAATTTTGGAAATTTCAAAGTGTTGGAAAATGTAGAAATAAAACTCAGAAATAATTTCAGCCACACACACAGAAAATGACAAGCTGATTTCTGGTCAATATGACCTTGGAAAAACCCCCTACAACTCTTGGGGAAAACCAGTTCGAAAGCTCCTCTTTATTTCTGAATAATGTTTTTACAGTGAGACAGAAAAGTACAGTAAAAATTCCAACAACCAAAATAACAGACCTATCTCAATTTTCGTGCTTGCACGATCACCTCGGAAAACATGCCAGAATCAACTGTACAGAACTGTATGCACTGTACAGATTTGTATAGTAGCCCTCCTCGAAATTCATGGCCAGAAACTGCCTCGAAATCTACACTAAAGCTGCCGTCCTTTTTCTCGATTTTTGTGCTGAAAATATCAGCTGCAGTTCTCCTCGATTTGCATGCCCATATTTTTGCCTCGAACTACGTGCTTAATGATGCTGCCCTCTTCCTCGATTTTTGTGCCTCCCTTTCTTGGAAACAATGCCTCTCTTGCTGTACGGATTTATGCCTTGGGATTTGTGCCAATAAACTTCTTGTACGGATTTGCTGAAGTATCCTTGCTGCCGCCCTCTTTCTTCTCACTGCTCAAAAATATCTCCTTGCTTTCTCTCCTCCTCTCTCAATCTGCTCATGAAAGAATGAGTTATCTTTTCTCTTATTTTCCTCTTTTAACCTAACCCTAAGTGACTTTTGGGGAATCTCTAAATCCAATGGCTGAGATAGCTTTAGATCTAGGGCTGAGATTAAATTTGCATTTAAATCTCACTTTCTATTTTTAATTCACCCCACTTTAATAAAGACCCACTTAACCTTTTATTTCTAAAGTCACTTTTCACTTTCTAATTTCACATTGACTTTATTAAAGTCGCTTTAAAATTACACTTAGTAACTTTATCACTTATAAATTCACTTTTAAATTAGATTTGACTTTACCACTTATAAAGTCACTTTAGGAGAAAAAGTTAAATACTTTTGGACACTTTTCCCTAGGCCAAAGATCAAAGCCTTAGGGAACCACTTGTCTTTTAGTACCCAAATTTTAACATTTTTCTTGAAATTTCCAATATTCCCTTGGTGGGGGGACCTCCAAAAATTAATTTCTTTGATACCCACGAATTTTTCCACTTGAAGAATTTAATTTCTCTAGGACATTAATTTTGACTCTAATTAATTAATTTTCTGGCTTAGGATTAATTTTATTTTTCTAAAAAATTAATTAATTGACACTTTAGGGGATTAAATTTTTTTTCCACTATCTAATATTTTAGCCATGGTGTCTAAGTATGAGGGACCATGCACTAAAATATTCTTTTACATAAGATTTTACATTCACAACCCTCAAAGTGGGAACACTCGTTCGTTATAGACCCTCAAATAATTTACCCAATTCTGCAACACAATATGATCTAGTAGATCAAATGATTTGTAATAAAATAATTTAGTCAATTAGCTTAAATTATTCCCAAATCACTTTTACATAAGACTCAACTAAAACACTAGGACTCACCTAAGACTTTGATGATAAATTCCACCCTAGCTTTAGGGTGAGGTTGGAAGGAAAAACTTTGTCGATCATTCGTGTTTAGAAACACAAATGAATCAGTGAGATGAAAAACCTCCTAGGATGAAATTCGTCGCCAAAATAATAGGCTTACCTAGGTTGTTACATAAATACATGGTCTTACTAGCATCATTTACATTACAAATTTGCATAATGGGTTTACAAGGACTTAAAATATTGATGGTTGATGATCTTGATCCTTTGAAAAAATTGGTACATCTACTTCCTTGGAACTTTGACAAAATGTGTGCAACAGTACCCATTACGGGGAGAGAGGCAAGGCTTTCTCGATGGATATTGTTGATTGAGCAGACAGAGTTGCATGAGTTGTGCACGATGTATCTAGGGAACTTATCAAATATACAAGTGCCTATGCATCCGATCCTTCCCACAGGATGGATTAGCAGGAGATCATGAGTTGGTAACTTATTGATGGAGTATCATTTTTAGTCAGGAGCATAGTACTGCAGGAGCCCATAGATGTGAGGGATACTACATGCTCCAGTTGGCAGCACAATGTAGGTTGACCACTCATCAACATTTCAGCACAACATCTGCATGATGGGATTGACCTTAGTCTATGGCAAGGGTTGGATTGGAGAGAGGTGATGAGTTGGTATTCTATTGGTGGAGCAGCGCTTATGGCCAAAGATAGCACAGAGATAGAGGCATGGGGTATGGGTGATGGCAATTGATCATGGTGGCTTTAGGATCCAGGTGGGTCCATGGACGATGGACTGAGTCATCGGCTTATTTTGGATCTAGGTATTGAGGGACTCGTCCATGTTTGGTTAGTGTGTTGGCATGGCGTGGCACAATGGTTCATATGGGATCCTGGTCTCAATTTGCAGATGCCCCTGCAGTGGACATATATGTATTGCTTGAGGGCAAGCAATCTTGGGGCAGGAGGATTTGTCATGTCCCCATTTTTATTTTCCTCTATAGTACAATCAGGATGGGTTTCTAGATTATGTGATGGCCAGGCTGTAGGACCATGATTACATCACCAGGGGTCCCGGGGGAGTTTTGAGGAGTTTTTATGGGATCCAATGGCATTTGATTGGCATATTCCATCATCCACACAACCTGTCTTTCGTTTCATTGCATTCCAACAAATTTCAAAAAATAGCATTATTATGGGGCCTAACTTAATTAATTATGCTCGAGGTGGCATTCTAGGAAGATTATTTGATGGAACACATCAATGTAGCTCGTTGGAACCAAAACGAGAAGATCTACGGGGTGGGATGGTTAGAAGTGATTTTCAGTGGCCTGAGGAGGCATGATGGCCAATTTACCATTTTCCCACATTAAAAATACATTTTAATTGAAATAAAAAGAGGGAAATGTGCTCAATGATTAAAATAATAATAAAATAGGAGGTTCTAGAGAGGTCCATCAGATCTATAAAAAGAGGAGGAGTAGGCCATCAGGGGACATCTTGGATTCGATCTTTTTTCTTGTATGAGAGGTTTGAGAACCTAGTTCACGACTTCATTTGTAGCCCTAGGATGGAACCCTCGAGTGATTCAATGAGATTGGGCGAGTACCCATCTCCCCTTGGTGAATTCAACCAGAATCCACAGAAGAGCTTAGCAGTTGCATCTCAGTTCAATTTTGGAGGGCTAGTTTCAGCATTGTGTGAAAATTTCATCTATTGCAGCAACTGGAAATTATTCTTCTAACTGTAAATTTAACTATGTAGTTATCTGGTATAGCAGACAACGAATAAAATCACAATTGCAACTTTCACCATAAAAAATACTGTGGAAAATAAAAATACTGGACACTGAGAAATTGTAGCACACAGACACGCAAGAATTTGGACACAATTATTTTGGACAACTATCCCCGGAAAAACCCAATGTGGGAAAACCGGTGCAGCAAATGAAGGTTTTATTATTAATCTTCAGTAGCAATTTTGAGTACAATAATTTAGATGCTCTACTAGCAATCTAATATGAGGAAAATATTGGCAAAATTATTGTGAGAATATTCTCTCATCCCGCATCTAATTTTTGCCCCCGAAATTGCCTCCCTAAACACACGCAAATCCTTCTGCCTCAATCTTTGTTCCTTCTCAATCCCTCTGGGAATTTCAGCCTTCCTCTTACTGCCACTTTCGGAAACTGAAATTCTTCCTCTTGGAACATTGTTGACCTCCTCTTCCACCTGCTACTCACCCTTTGACTCAATATTCTCTGTTGAATCTCTGTTACTGAAAAAATCGAACATCATGGGCAACTGAGTATCTGCACTGGTGTATTCAACATCTACTCATCGACTACTTATAATTCTCTGTTGGAGCACCAACGACCAAGGTTAAAACATAATCGATGGGCCAGATTAGCTTCATGTCAATCCATGTGAGTTTCTAGGTGATTCTCACCTTATCTCAATTAATACTGATTAATTAACCATATTCTCTAAGTTTAGAATTACAAAATATTTAAAAATCATCTAATAATCTAATTGAGACACTTCTAGGTTGAATTTCCAAATACGATTTTGGGTTTTTGAGATCTCATGTATTCTAGCATCTCCACCAAATTTCATGGCTAGAACACATTCAATGCTACAAAAACTAACACTCCCTCTTAGCGAGGAATCTGTTCTAGTGTTGCACACCCTATCACAACAACTTGTCTCTGTACCACCTTCTAACACGTTGTTGATGTTTGGCTACTATGACTACCTAACATTGCCCACCAACCACTGTGTAACTCTAATGATGCATCTATGTTGTGTTGACCCTACAAAAATGTTTCCAACACTGCATATGCATTGCTACGTTGTTGCTGCTGCGACTGCAACATCTGCATCTGAAAAACATCCAAAGTAATTTGTCCCTGCTACTGAAACGGGTTCTCCACCATACCCATCATCTCTCTGAAATAGACGGCCTTAGCCCTTCCTAGAGGTTTCATGCATATATCTGCAACCTGCTCTTCTGTGGGAACATATTGTAACTGGACTGCTCCACGCTGTACACAATATTTGATGAAATGACACCAAATATCTATGTGTTTTGACCTGTCATGAAACACTAGATTCTCATAAAAAATTATGCAACTTTGATTATCACAGTAGACACTAGTACACGGGGGCTTCACTCAATGAACCTCTGACATATCACGTGCATTCGTGGTATACTAAACAATACCTCTAATTTGCTTACATATTGGAAAATACTTCTAAAAGCCACATTATTTAACCCCATACCAATACAAATCCAATACACCTTCCCAATTTAAAAATCTCCTACTTTCACTACATATTGTAAGTACCCATTTTTTCATTAACATTTTTTATACCCCTTTATATTTTTTCATTAACTTTGAGCTCCATTTTGTTTACCTTCGAATATAAAAACCCTTTACACCCTAATATATGATCAATATATTAAGTCATTTTTTCATCAATATATATCCCCCAATATGAACCCATGTGGTATGGTATTGCTCCCCTAGTGAAGCCCTCGTGCACTGGTCCCCTCCATCCTTTGCCTGAACAACCTTACTAGCAGCTTTTGAAGCCATACAGCTTCACACGAAGTTGTGCTTACTGCCATATATTTTGGCTCTGCAGAACTCAGTGCTACTGACTTACGCTTCCTGTTACACCAAGTAACCATCCCTGATCCAACACTAAAGAAGTACCCAGAGGAACTTTTCTTGTCCACTGAACTGCCTTCCCAATCTGAATCTTTGAATCCACATAGTTTGACATCATCCCCTTGGGTATATCCCAACTCGTACTCGACCGTGCCACGCACATATCTCAAAATATGTGTCGTTTCTGCCCAATGTACTCTCTTTGATTCTACCATAAACTCACTGAGGGTATTGACTGTGAAGCAAATATCTGGTCTAGTGTTGACGAGATACACGAGAGACTCGATAAGTTGTCTATACAAAGTGGGGTTAACATCCTTGTCATCTAATGCATCTATCTTCTTCCAGTTGGTGATCATGGGCGTAGATATGGGTCTACAATCCAGCATTTTGAACCTCTTCAAAATATTTGTAGCATATCTTCCCTGCCCAAGGAAGATCTCCTCGTCCTTCTGCCACACTTCCAAATCTAGGAAATAGTGCATCAACCCCAAATCCTTCATATCAAACTCTGATGCCAAGTTCCTCTTACAATCTTCTATGAGCCCTGATGATCCTGTCAAGAAGATATCATTCACATAAAATTCCAAGATGAGTGGCTCACCCTCTACCATCAAATAGTAAAGGTTGGGATCTGCATCAGTCTTGACGAATCCCATCTACTGCAAGTAGGTGTCAGTTCGTCCATACCATGCCCTGGGAGCCTGTTTGAGCCCGTATAAAGCTTTCTTCAATCTACACACATGAGTGCATCTCTCATGAGTCTCGAAGCCCTCTGGTTTTTCAATTTACACGTCTTCCTCTATTACCCCGTTCATGAATGTTGTCTTTACGTACATCTGGTGAATCTGACATCCCATCTAAGCAGCTAGGGATATAACTAACAGAATATAGGTGTATCTAGCAATTGGGACGAAGGTCTCCTCATAATCTATCCCTTATTTTTGCACATACCCCTTCGCCACGAACCTAGCCTTGTACTTCTCCATGGTGCCATCTACAGCATACTTGATCTTGTAGATCCATCGAGAACCTACAATTGACTTGTCCACAGGTCTTCGCACCACCTCCCAAACATCATTCGTCATGATAGAGTTGTACTCTTCTACCATGGCATCTACCCACACCTGATGTTGTGCGGCTTCCTGAAAGTTGGAAGATTTTGCAACCTAAGCTACCAATGCTTGATATTTCTCAAGCTATCTGTGCTATCTTTTATTCGTCCTAGGAGCTCCGACAAACTCCTCTGCATCTCTAAATGTCTGACAAACCTCTCTGTTGGCTCGACCACTATTAGTGGGAGGTTCAACCAGATCCTCATTCTGCCCCTGTTGCTCTGTCTCCTGAGATGTCATTTGATTCCCTGCTCCTGAGGAAATACTATTACTGGTTACCGTATTGGACCTTTGTGACTGTCCCACTAGCTACCCCTTTTGCTGGACCAATGGAGATTCAATTGGTTGCTCCTGATGAATTGTAGGAATTGCATGAGATCTCTTAAAAGCTTGATCTTCCATGAAATTTATGTCTCGTCTCACTACAATCTTCCTATTGCTAGGAATGTAGATCCCGTAAGCCTTGGAGGTCTCACTATACCCAACGAGAAACCCCTTCTCTATAGTATGATCCAATTTGGTGCGCTTCTCATCTGGCACGTGGAAATAAGCAACGCTGCCAAATATATTGAAGTGACTACCTTCTGCCTTCTTTCTTGTGAATACCCCTTCTGGCATTAAGAGCATGTGTTTCCTCCTAAGAGGTCACATGTTCCAAACCAGAGAGGGATAGAGTATGTATGCCTTCATAGACTTAGTAGTCAAATCGCTAAGCGGAGGTGGGTCCCTTGTCCCACAAACAAGGGGGTTTCATACACCAATTTGGTGTTTGGCTTGGCCATGACCTTAAAATTGGATTATTATTATATTTATTATTATGAGGAATCTGGTTCTAAATATATATTGTTGTGTTACGTGCTTCTACCCATAGGAACCTAGGCAGATCCTAGTCATATAACATTGCTTTTGTAGCCCCAACTATGGTTCTTTTTTTCCGCTCCGCTACCCCATTCTGTTGGAGATTATATGGAGTTGTCCATTCTCTTCAGATGCCTTCCTTCGCAAAAAAATCTGTGAAGTCTTTATCAATATACTCTCCACCATTATCTGAGCTAAGCACCTTGATTCTCTTCTGTAAAGTTTTGTAGATGTTCTATGCTAGGAGCAATTTCACTTTTCTTACAGCAATCATACAAGTAGTTAAGCAAAATGCAGATAGAACATAAAAGTAGATCTTACAGAAGACAAATCAGAAACAGGAAAAATGTGTGTGTTTGTTTCGGCGGTCAACAGGATGCTTTAACCAGCAAAGTCTCCTTTGGTCAGCCAGCCCAGCATGTGTCACAATAGCCCTCCAATCAGTAGATGAGTCAACCCAGGTCAACTCTACAAAAGTCAACGCTGTCCTGAAAAAGTCAACGCAGGGGCAGCAAGCTAAAAGTCAAAGCAGCAGCAAAACGGTCAACCCTTTGACCTCGATTTTTGTGCCAGGTAGTACGGCCTTCAAAAATCGAACCTTCCACAAGTTTTCAGCTTGATTGGACCATGCATTGACCAAAGTCAACGCTGGTCAAACTTTCTGCGAAACCCTAGCAGCAGAAAATCGTACTTCAGCTCAGCCGTACGGTCTGTCCTCTCTCTCCTTCACACGTGTGGCTGAAACTCGTCCTTTAGGTAGCTCGTACTATTTGATGAGAGAGGAAGATGTGAGTTGTGATGATGATAAAATTCTCTCCAACTTTTCCTGTATTTATATCCATCAATGAGGGTGTGTGACACATCTGTTGGGCATGTGAGCCTACATTACAAAACTGGCCGACCTTGCACATGTGGAAAATAAATTCAAAATATATGTTCTGCTCATTGGATTAAGACATATTATATATGGATTTTACACCTCTCTGAAAGAGGATTCCAACAAAAATATTAGCTTCTTAATCTGAGCATTACAACATGGAGTTTGGACCTAGTTGTCCAAATTTAACACTCCCTCTCAACTAGGGAGAAATCCATCCATCAGTGCAATCAACATCGTGCGTCATCCCGCCGAAACTTGCTTTGCTGGCTTCTTTATTTCAGAACAGAAGTGGGTCAGTCACAAAGACATCATCCCCCGACCGACATAATCAGTCCAGAGGTCCCAGACCTCACAAATCTTGATCCCAGATCAAGTGGTTGGACCGTGCCATCCTAGATAGAGAGTACGGCAATCTCTGATGCGTCCATCAGTCTTTGCTAATAGTCTCTAGCTTTTTCCACCTCATTGGCCAAATGAGAGGTACTTCCCATGAGCCCTGAACTCAATGGGTAGGATGCATACGGGGCACAGATAAATGAGAGGCGAACCAGCTCAATAATCACAAGGGTGGGGCAGAAGCATTATGAGTGCTTATAGCTCCGAGAAGCTATCCCCAAAGCCCCCCAGAGCTCCCAGAGCTCATCGTCCAACGGGACCCACATCATAGGGTCGTTCCACGACACCAAGACTCTCACGGAAGGTTAGGAACTTGACCTTCCCCAGGGGCTTAGTGAGAATATCCGCGACCTGCTCATCAGTTCCTATATGATCGAGCCTTACGGCGCCTCGCTGTACCATATCCCGGATAAAGTGGTACCCGATATCAATATGCTTGGATCGGTCGTGGAACACAGGATTCTCAGTCATACGAATCCCACTCTGATTATCACAGAGTATCACAGTGGTATCTAGCACATGTCCAAGCAGCTCACTAAAGAGCTTTCGCAACCAAACTGCTTCACAACAGGCCATACTAGCAGCAATGTATTCGGCCTCCGCGGTGCTCAAAGCCACCGACTTCTGCTTCCTGCTCATCCATGAGATCGAAGCAGAACCAAGATTGAAGCAGCATCCAGATGTGCTCTTACGATCCACCACACTGCCAGCCCAATCGGCATCGGTATATCCACGGAGTATCACACTCCCGGCAGTGTATCTCAGCCCATGGTTTATCGTGCCCCGAAGATATCTTAAAAGATTCTTGGCACCAACCCAGTGAAAAAGATGAGGCTCAACCATCTGTCGACTCAAAGTGTTCACTGCAAAACATATATCCGGTCGGGTGTTCACTAAGAACATCAATGCTCCTATGAGTTGACGATACTCAGTAGGATTGGCCAAGATAGGCCCAGCAGCGCTGCCACTCAACTTCTTAAAGTTGAGTTCCATCGGTGTCGACACGGACTTACAGTCCACCATCCCAAATCTTTCCAGAAGCTTCACAATGTATTTTCCTTGAGAAAGGAAAATCTCTCCAGGTCTCTGCCAGACCTCCAGGCCTAGAAAATAGTGCATCAGTCCTAGGTCTTTCATCTCGAACTCAGCAGCAAGCTCCCTCTTACATTGATGAATGAGAGGGTCATCACCTATCAGGAAGAGGTCGTCCACATACAGCACTAGAATGAGAGGCTTCCCTTCCACAACCTTGAAGTAAAGGTTTGGATCAGCATTGCTTCGAGTGAAGCCCAGCTTCATCAAGTAACTATCCATCCTCTCGTACCAAGCTTTGGGTGCTTGCTTTAACCCATAGAGGGCTTTCTTCAACCTGCAGACATGAGTGTCTCGATCTTGAACTTCAAATCCCAGAGGTTGTTCCACATACACCTCTTCCTTTATTGCACCATGTAGAAAAGCGGTCTTGACATCCATCTGATGAAGACTCCATCCTTGCGTAGCAGCAAGGGCTATGATTGATCAGATGGTGGTATATCGTGCCACAGGTGCAAATATATCGTCATAGTCAATTCCTTCCTTTTGAGAGAAGCCACGGGCAACAAACCTTGCCTTAAACTTTTCAGCACTCCCATCAGATCCATGTTTGATCTTGTAGAGCCATTTAGCGGTGACAACAGATTTGTCCTTCGGTCTCGGGACCACATCCTAGACATCATTCTTCATAATGAACTCATATTCTTCGTGCATAGCATCCTTCCAAACTTGATGCTTTACGGCTTCCTCAAAAGATCCAGGTTCAGATTGTACAATAGTACTCATGGCAGCTAGATACCCTTGGTATCTACACGGCTTCTTGCTTTCTCGAAATGTCCCCCTTGGGGCAGCATGACCCTCAGCATTTTCGAGGGTGTCCCTAAGCCATGATGGTCTCTTTCCCAGTGAAGGAGATGGATCAATAGGGTCCATTGGTCCTTCAATATCAGGCATTGTCTCATCCTGCGGTTCTTCTTGATTTCCAGGCCTTTCTTCATGATTTTCTTCAGATCTTGGAAGATCTACTACTTTCTTCAGAGAAGCATCTTCGTCAAAAGTGACATCATGGCTTATCTCTACTTCCCTTTGACCAGGTACATAGACTCTATATGCCTTAGAAGTCTCACTGTAGCCCACAAACATTCCTTTCTTCCCAGTAGCATCCAGCTTACTTCTCTTTTCTTTCGGCACATGAAATTAGACAGGACATCCAAAAATTCTAAAATGTGAGACATCAGGTTTCTTACCAGAGAAAACCTCTTCGGGAGTTTTGGAGTCCAAAGCGGAATGAGGGCATCGGTTTTGAATGTACACAGCAGTATTTGCAGCTTCTCCCCACAGAAACTTTGGTAGACCCTGGTCACATAGCATGGCACGGGCAGCTTCCACGATAGTCCTATTCTTGCGTTCAGCAACACCATTCTGCTCAGGAGTATATGCAGTGGTAGTCTCCCTCTTAATGCCAGCTTCTCTGCAAAAGTCTTTGAACTCATTTGACTCATATTCGGTGCCATTGTCAGTCCTCAAAATCTTGATCTTCTTTCCGGTCATATTTTCCACCAAGGCTTTGAAGGTACGGAACCACATGAAAGCCTCATCCTTCTTCTTGAAGAAGTATATCCAGGTTTTGCGAGAGAAGTCATCAGTAAATGTCATGTAGTAAGAACATCCCCCCAGGGATGTTACGGGCAACATACCAGATAGATCAGAATGGACCAGTTGCAATATATCAGATGTCTTTGTGACGCTTGAGGGGAAAGGTCCCCTTGTATGTTTTCCTTCAGCACAGCCCTTACATACACCTTCATGATTATTTCCAAAGTCAGGCATCCCTGTCACCACCTTCCTTGCTTTGGGAAGGGCCTTGTAATGAAGGTGTCCAAATCTCCGGTGCCATAGTTCGGTTTGACGGATAGTATCACAAGTCATTGCTCCCAGCGGACTTCCTCCAACCTGGTAGAGTGTGCCAACTCTAAAACCAATCGAGATAGCTTCCTTGAAGCTCTCCTTCCACATGAGCACCTTTCCATCAGAGAAAGTTACATTGAATCCTTTGTCTTCCATGGCAGATACAGACACAAGGTTCTTATTCAATTTAGGTACATAGAGTACATCTTGCAAACGGAGGACTTGTCCTTGGGACAAGTGGAGGGTCACAGTCCCTGTCCCTTTCACAGGATAAGTGGCATTATCCCCAAGGATAATTTCTAGATTAGTATCCCTTTCAACCATGTCGGAAAGTGCTTCCTTGAATCCGGTGATGTGTCTTGAGGCACCACTATCGATTAGCCAGACATCCATAGTGTCGGGCGGAGATGCAGCTGAGAGAGCAGATACCATAACATACTCATTTCTTTTATCAACAACATTAGACTCCTCATACCTGGTATTTCTGGTCCTCTTAGAAGGTTGATTGTTTCCTCCAAAGTGAGCCTTCCTATTTCCTTTGGATTTGTCATTTCTTTGATTCCCATTCCTTCGGTTGTTATTGTTATCGTCACCATCGGGAGAATCCTTCTTGAAGGGGCATTCTCTAGCATAGTGTCCAGGCCTATGGCAGGTGAAACATTTACCCTTCTTCTCTTGAGTCTTTGTCCTTCCTTTGTCCTTAGAACCACCAGAGTTCTTCTTTCGGAAATGAGCACCATAGGCAGCATTTCTGTCATTATCGAATTCCTTCATCCTTGTTTCTTCTTGCATACATCTAGACAGAAGCTCATCAAAGTTAGGAATGGTAATATTGTTGAGAATGGTAGTTGTGAATACTTGCCATTCATATGGAAGTCCTCCAAGTGCGGTGAGAACCATCTCACGATCAGCTATTGTCTCCCCAATAGCTAGCAGATTGTTCTTGGTTTCGGTCAACTTCATAAAGAAAGTTTGAATAGACTCATCTCGGCCCTTCTTCATATTCTTCAACTTGTTCTTGAGGAATAGCACTTGGTTCACATTGTTTACTTGGAACATAAGTATCAATTTGTCATACATCTCCTTGGATGTACCTAGTTCAGATATGTAGGCAACCAGACTCTTATTTATGGATTCCTTGATCAGCAGCTTTGCTCTGATTTCTCCCTTCTTATACTTGTTTCTAACAGCAACAGAGGCATTGGATGGAGGTTCTTGAATCTTCCCTGTCACATGATCCAGGAGATCATGATCTTCCAATTTGAGATCTAATATCATCTTCCAGGCATGGAAGTCATCACTTCCAGTCAGCTTGTCATTCTCCTTGAATTCAAGACTAGTGGAACCCATTTCCTTCGATGATGATTGCTATAGATAGAGTTTGTCTTCACCTCAGCTCTGATACCATGTAAAGTTTTGTAGATGTTCAATGCTAGGAGCAATTTCACTTTTCTCACAGCAATCATACAAGTAGTTAAGCAAAATGCAGATAGAACATATAAGCAGATCAAATCAAACAGAAAAATGTGTCCGTTCGTTTCAAGGCCAACAGGATGCTTCAACCAAAGAAAAGTCTCCTTTGGTCACCAAAGAAATTCTTGATGTGTCGAAGTAACAAATTCTCCAATCTCCAAAAGAGATGAGTCAACCCAAGTCAACTCTGCAAAAGTCAACGCTGTCCTGAAAAAGTCAACGCAGGGCAGCAAGCTAAAAGTCAACGCAGCAGCAAAACGGTCAACCCTTTGACCTCGATTTTGTGCCAGGTAGTACGGCCTTCAAAAATCGAACCTTCCACAAGTTTTCAGCTTGATTGGACCATGCGTTGACCAAAGTCAACGCTGGTCAAACTTTCTGCGAAACCCTAGCAGCAGAAAAGTCGTACTTCAGCTCAGCCGTACGGTATGTCCTCTCTCTTCTCCACACGTGTGGCTGAAACTCGTCCTCCAGGTAGCTCGTACTATTTCAGATGAGTGTGGAAGATGTGTGTTGTGTTGTGATGAAATTCTCTCCAACTTTTCCTGTATTTATATCCATCAATGAGGGTGTGTGACACATCTGTTGGGCATGTGAGCCTACATTACAAAACTGGCCGACCTTGCACATATAATTTATTAAGAATAATAAATTCAAAATATAAGTTCTGCTCATTGGATTAAGACATATTTTATATGGATTTTACACCTCTCAGAAAGAGGAATCCAACAAAAATATTAGCCTCTTAATCTGAGCATCATAACATGGAGTTTGGACCTAGTTGTCCAAATTTAACATCTTCCCTGTCGCATTTTCCACAAGGGACTTAAATTCCCTGAAGCGATCGAAGACCTCATCTTTGGCCTTCAAGAAATAGATCTAGGTTTTACTGGAATGGTCATCAATAAAGGTGACGAAGTATTCGACACCACTGAGATCTCTAGTGGACATGGGGCCACAAATATCTAAATGTATAAGTCCTAACATGCCATCTGCTCTGTTTTCACTTCTTGGGAATGTTGCCTTAGCATACTTCCCAAGTACACTTCCTCTGCACACATCATCGTGTTCCCTGAGCATCTTGAGTGCTCCATGGTGTAGATGTCCCATTCTCCTATACCATAACTCATTCAGCTCCTTCACACTGCTACTGTAACTGCCTATCAGTGTCATTGGAGATTTGATCTGCAATCTGTACAATTTGTTGCTTCGAACTCCAATTTATCTTACCTTATTCTAGCTGAGTGTTTGAAAAACAATTTCTTCCATGTGAAGTGGATATCATATCCCTTATCCTGTAACTGGGATACTGAAAGCAGGTTCATATCCAACCCTGGCACATCCAATACATCTATAGTGTTGGTGCTTGCTCCTCACTCCCTATGAAAATCGATGGTACCTCTCCCTACTGGAATACATTTCATTTTGCTTCACATAGTAACCTGGAAGTCCATTTTCTCCTCCTTTTAGCTACAAAAATATTCTCTAACCCCTATCATATGAGTTGATGCTCCACTGTCTATATACCAGATGACCTGTGAACTTGATCCTGACAAGCAAGCAAATTCGTCCTCCAACCTGGAAGACAAGTCTGAAGCCTCCTGAATGTCAATTTTGTCCAATTTACAATGTGTTATTCCTTTTTCCACCCGATGTTGATTCTCTAATTTCAAACTGTTGCAGAACCTTCTGCGTCTAATCAGAAATCTGCTCAGCGAAAATCTGAGTTGCTCCCTTTGCCTGCTGGAATCACTCAAACTGGAAAGTCGAATTTTTCTTCCTCTTTCAACTGAAAAATCGAACTTCCCAAGCAACTCGGCCTGCCTGGCAATGTACTGCGCCGCCTCTAGGAATTTTAGCTTGCTACTTTCACTGAACAACAAAATTACTCTTTCGCTTCTGAGCTTCCTGTCTAATCACTTATGCTCTGATACCATGTGAAAATTTCATCTATTACAGCAACTGGAAATTATTCTTCTAACTGTAAATTTAATTATGTAGATTATTGGCTATAGAAAAACAACAAAAAAAAATCACAACTGCAATTTTCACCATAAAAAATAATGCGGAAAATAAAAATACGTGAAACTAAGAAATTCTAGCACACACACACAAGATTTTTGACACAATTATTTTGGACAATTGTCCCCGGAAAAACCCAATGTGGGAAAAACGGTGCAGCAGATGAGGGTTTCATTATTAATCTTCAGTAGCAATTCTGAGTACAATAATTTAGATGCTCTACTGGCAATCTAATCTGAGGAAAATATTGGCAAAATTATTGTGAGAATTTTCTCTCATCCCACAACTAATTTCTACTCCCGAAATTTCCTCCCTAGCCACATGCAGATCCTTCTGCGTCAATCTCTGCGTAATCCCTCTGGGAATTTTGGCCTTCCTCTTATTGCCACTTTCGAAAACTGAAATTCTTCCTCCTGGAACATTGTGGACCTCCTCTTCCAACTGCTACTCACCCTCCGACTCAATCTTCTTTGTTGAATCTCTTTTGCTCATAAAATCAAACTGTCTGGGCTACTGAGTATCTGCACAGGTCTATTCTCCATCTACCTATCGACTTCTTATAATTCTCTGTTGGAGCACCAACGACAAAAATTAAAACATAATCGATGGCCCAAATTAGTTCCCTGTCGATCTGTGTGAGTTTCTAGATGATTCTCACCTTATCTGAATTAATATTGATTAATTAACCATATTCCCTAAGTTTAGACTTGGAAATATTTAAAAATCGGCTAATAATTTAATTGAGATGCTTCTAGGTGGATCCAAAAACGATTTATGGGTTTTGGGAATCTCATGTATTCTAGCCTCTCCACCAAATTTCATGGCTAGAACACATCTGATGCTAAAAAAACTAGCACATTAAAGCACATTATTTTTGGCGACCAGATTATCTATCTCAGTTATTTCAGTCGTATCATCATGTACCCTCTTTCTAGTTATTTATTATAATGAAAACTAAGATTATCTCTACTCATCGTATTATTGAATTGCATGCACTCTATTGGTTATGTTTTACATGGCGATTTTATGTTAAATGAATGATAATTTTATGGAGAAAAGTCTAGTTGAGTTAGATTTCTACAAAATTAGTCAAATATCCCGTTTGGGATATTACAACGATACACTATAGCTGACCAGTTGTCCTTTGCAGCCAACTGTTAACCTCTAGTACCCTTGTTGTCCTTGTTGTAGCTCTTGTCCTTTAGCTACTATAGTCTTCCTTTTGTCCACAATCTGCTCCTTTAGACTTCTAGGCTAGCTTCCATGTAGCCTAGGCCAACTCCCTTATGCCTATGGCTACCTTGTAGCCTTTTGCCAATCCTTTGGCTCCTTGATCAACTAAAAAAATTCTTGTTGCCACTTGTTGTAGGCCTTGGTCTACCCTAGCAGCCCTGATCTGACTTCTCTTGGACACAACCCACTACAATAACGGTATAACCTTTGTTCAGCCACTGACCAACACAGATTTGTGCACGACCTTCTCTAACAGCCTCTATCAGCCCCCATAAGGCCCTGATCATGCCCTCAGTCAAATTGTCCTAGGTTGTGGCTTGTCCTAGGCCTCCTTCACACCTACAATTAGACCCTCAATTCCCTTTTTCATCCCTGCATTCCTTCTACAATAGCTTCAATCGTTTCCTTTGGACTCTTGGCCTTCGTCATTCTAGTTAACAACCACCCTTAACTTATAGTAGATCCCCTACTTCAGGCTGTGGCCTTTTACAACATATTGTGGCCTCCTCTCCACAGACTCGACCCTCTGTTCATAGCCTTGTCAATAGATCCTAAGGCCCTTGTCCTGCGTCTCCTATCCCTCGGCCCACTGTCATAGTAAACCCTTGGTTATGACTTCTAATCAGAACAAAAACTTGGTCTCTTCCTTCCATAGAAGCTTGACCCCGCTTGTTGGATAGATCCTTGGCCTCCTTGAACAGAACTGGACTTCCTGAGAAAATCATACATCTACTCTTGGCCACTTCTCTAAGGTTGTCTCCTTCTAGGGCTCTCTTGCTCCACAAATGAAGTCTATCTCCTTTTAATTTAGGCCTCTTGTTCGGCCTATATTTATAACTCTCTAATAGGTGACTTAGGAACCATCTTTATCCTTCAAGAGACCCCACTACACAAATTAGAATATTAAATTCTTATCCTTGGGTTCCAAGCCCACCACTTTCGGTCCAAAACCCCAACACTTGGGTATCTTTCCCACAAACCTCCTTTTTGTGGGTTTTCTCCACTCAGAAATACCTTCCAAGCTACCCAAATTTTAACATATGGAATTAGTATTTAACAAAGAGCACGAAGCCCTCTATTGAATTTTTGTGGTCTATGTATGAATGATGTACGTATTGGTAAGAATGATGAGTATGGATCAATGTATTTCATTATTTAATTCAATCATATATGGATCAATGTATTTATGCTTTCATTATTGAATATGAATTTGAAATATATATATATATATATATATATATATATATATATATTAGAAAAAGAAAATAATTATATACCCCAATGCCCCCCGTCAGCCCTAAATTTCCCTAATATTTGAGGGTACTCCCACATGTTCCGCTTGTGCATCTCCTTGCACCCTCGTACCAGAATCTTGGTGGAACATTGAAATTTATTCCAAGTCTCACAGGAAAAGCTACATACCAAACTTCACAACCATATAAAATTATCCAGATGACTAAAGTGCTAAAAATGAATTTTCTTATCTCAAATCATAGCTTAACATTTGTAAATTTGTTTTCAAGACCATGGTAACCTTTTCAATGACAGGCAGATTGAAAAGGGATGCCATTGGATAGGCAGATTTCTTATACTAGCCACAGCCTAGAAGTGCAGCAAAATGTATCTAAACAAGCCCTAGTAGAATGGAACAAACCTGGATCCAAACATATCGAAAGAAAAGAATCATCAGAAAAATCATTGTTGATCATTTCCAACCCATCCAAGATATAGATACTACAAAATTTCTCTTGTAGCCTCGCTAACTCCCATAAATACCCCAAACAATCAGTAACTACAACATAGAGGTAGTGGGCAAGGGTGCAACCCTATGTGATCAATCGATGAAGAGGGTTGTGATCAGTGAGAGTGATCTTCACTTAAACAAAAGTTGCAGCACTAGAAAATAGAGTTTACACCATGCCAACATGCTTTTGGCCAAAACCAAGGAGCTGAAGCATATTGTGATGAAAGAGAAATCAACCTTGTGATAAGGATTGTCAAAATCAATTTTAAGAAAGAATTACTCCTGATTCTCTAAAGTACAAAGACTCTTCCGATTGAATTTTGGGAATCTGTCAGGAGGGTGGGTCTTTGGAGGACACCTCCAAGATAGACTTTCAGCACATATTTTCTCCCTATCAGTTTTTAGACACCGTATTGGCAGCCAGGTGAGCCTATTATTAAAAAGTCCACAAGAAGGTCAGTGCAGTGGATTAAGATCGGTTCTCTCTCTCTCTCTCTCTCTCTCTCTCTTAACAAATTCTAAAACTGTATTTACATATTTTTTAAATATGCCATTTCCCTGCTCTATCTGGTTCTCAGCTTTTCAAAAGTTTAGCAAAACCATATCCGTATCTAGATCCAGATCCAGGTAACCTAGGAAAATATCCCTTACCACTTTTCTTTTATTCCTTATTATTGCTCAGTTGCCTTCTTTCCTAGCATTTTGAGTATTCAAACTTCCATTTTCAATTTGGCTTGGTCTTATCAGATAAAGTCTTCATCTAGGAATATACCCAATCCTTTTAATTTGGAAACTTTGCTTAAGATATTTACTATCTTTTGTGCCCAGATCATTCAATTATTCCTTGTCAGCTGCATAGGCCCGCTGTGCTTTTTGACTGCTTGCGATATACTTGAGTCAGATTAGACAGTTTAATTTCTCTAGAAATATATCCACATCTTTCCTGATATGTCGTCCTTGTCAACAATTTGTTCCTGTTTGATACTATTCGGTGCTATAAAAATATACTTTCAAACTGCACCTGAAGTACTTTAGACAGGCCCTAAGTCCAGTAAGAAGTGCCACTGTATTTTCTTATTGAGCGCAAGGTTCAACCATTTTATAAATCTTACCGTCATTATCTTAATGACAATAAATTGTTTCCTCATGCTATTTTAAAGTTGAATCATGGCGCCTGTTTCTACACATTTTCAATTAACTATTACCTCCTCTAAAGCAGACATTTCAGGTCACAAATGTCTGAAGTGAGAGAGGAAGAAAAATAAAGTACTGAATCATACGACAAAAACAATACTGAGTTCTACAATGTAATGTAGGTAATGCCTTGTAATCGCATACAATGAAATCAATTTAGGCAGTTTTTGCACATTTATAACTCATGAATTGGAGAAGGATTCCCCTTTTTCTGGAATATCTATGCTCCTGAAAGAGATTCAAGTTGTGAACAACCGATTTCTGACTCTAGAAGCCACAATTTGAAAACTTTTACCATAAAGAAAAAAGAAAAAAGAAATTATAACCAATTCCCCAATTATCCTTAAAAGAAAGTATGAACTATAGTCACACCATGTGTCGTCAATTTGAAAAACCCTTTCATCAGCAATATCTTTATAAAAAATTTGCTTGAGAAACTATTGCGCAGAGCAAAGGAAATGCTGTAAATTGTAAAACCAAATCAATCTAATATGGAAAATACATCAAACCCTGATTTTGAGAATTACCTTATGTATGGCAAAAACTGGGTAACTGATTTATCACAAAAAATGCCTAATGTAAGTGGAAGGGAGAATCCAAAACCTCACTTCAACACTGGCCAAGGCTCTTTTATCATTATGGTTTAAGATAGTGTTACATGGATGCATTCGGGTGTGGTCTAGCTGTGGGTGCAGGTACAAGTACAGGTGCGGTAATGGTGAAAACAGTTTAAAGTATGGGAGCAGCAGTGTGCCAAGTTTCCTGTGTAAATGGAGAAGTCATAAGAATGGGACACTGCAGGTATGGTGTGATTAAAGAGAGGACATAAGAACCAGTGCAACTATTGTTTAAAATGAGATGGAACTTTAACATTTAAATGTAACTATGATTGTAATGTTTTAGATAGAAACATGCTCAAACCACCTCCATCATAAGATAGTCGTTAATAAATTGACAGACAAAACTATTTTGTAATATCCTTATCATTAATTGTCCAAAAAGTTTAGTATCCTATCTTGTAACCAAGACTAAATAATAAAGGATATTCAAGGGTAGTAGTTTCTTTCCACGGTAGCAAATGACCCCATCATTTGGTTAAACAAATAAAACTCGTGAAAAAATACAAATAACTTCAAAATATAGAATTACACCACCACACTGAAATGAAACTGTAACAGAAAATAAACACATAGTGTGTTCCATTGGCCATGCTAGGACGGATTGAGAATCAATAACTCACCGTGATTGCTCTTATGCTGCCTGCCAATGATTTCACAAAACCGATTTCCAGATATATTGTATACTATCACACCGTGTTCTGAAAACCAATACCAGCTTCGAATATGCCCTGTTAATGAAAAAGTAATGCTTTATATGTAAGCCCTAAAGTAAAATAATAAGGCATCCATGAACAACTCAAATAAACACATCTATCCAACGAAAGAAAGCATATAAAGGTATATATGTCAGTGTAGCATATGAATAAATTGTGTTGTCTGATATTAGGAGATTTAGTTTAACTTCCAATTGTTCTAAATACCATATCCTTTTCAAATGACATCCAAACAAAATCACAAATATTTTCCATCCTAGATTTTTATTCTTCTAATTTTATGTCATTTATTATGGGAATAAAATGGATCTGGAGTCTTGGCATCTTTTATGCTAGCTCCATTCACCCCGTAAGCCTATAGAATCAACCAATATGGGCATCTGGGCACTCAATTAGAAGCCCATTGTTGACTGCTCAAGGTTCGAAGTCAACATACCTTTCATTTAGCATCCCTCATATCCTTCCACTATATACCACTTGGATCTTTGATGTGCAAATTGGATTAAGTGATATCCATCCACTCTGATACCACTGGATATTCAATGTGCACAGTCACTAAAGTGACACCCTTGACATGGTGAGAATCCTATTTAATGGCGTACATAATGTAGCTGCGAGGCTGGGGCATAATGGAGGCAAGGTCCACTTGAAATTATGAATTGAGGCTTTGCATTATTACTAGTGAGGTCGACCCCTAAAAGATGGGCCTACTTAAAATTAACTTTTATCATCGAAGAGGTTGGCCATTACGTTAAAGATGACCCAACATAAAAATAGACGTATAAGGATTATTTTGAAGGACGATAGGTCATTTGTAATGGAACATTGTGTTGAGGAGAGAGCAGATGCGCTAGGATTTTAGAGACTCAACAAACACAGAAATGTGCCTTGGGATTGTGCCCTCCAAAGGACAGCACCCTCTTGGTATTTTAGATATCATTATGGTGGACATTTCAACCCTAAGTTCCCACACAGAGGACCATGCTAAATAGGGTTTGTCTACGGTGGGAGCCTTTAAATAATGAGGTTTTCATTTGCCAAAGAAATGTGAAGAAGAGATAAAGAACTTCGTTACAGATCTAGCTGAAGTAAAGAAGTTTCAAAGCACTTTTTTTTTATTTTCATGGGTCGATAAAGCTACTATTGCAAACTGGAGTAATGATCTTTGAAGGGCAATTCTGCTCCAATAATAAGACAATTAGGTTGAGGTGTAACCCTCATTACTTCTTGTTATCATTGCTCGTTATATACATATTGCTCTTGTCATTTCTGCACATTATTCTGGAGCACATATGCTCACTTCGATAGTTGACTTTTTCCAATAGAATAAGAAAATAATATTTTATAAGTTAATAAAAGATAGTTTACATTGAGTTGTACCCCAAATATAAATACAACCTAAGGGGGTAGCTTGTGATTTTTAAATGAAAAGTTGTATTCTATCATTTGTATTTATCTACTATATTTATTTACTTATCTGTATTAATTATTTATTGTTATTACTATTATATCTATATCTTTAATATGTTTATTTTATGTTTATAACATTGTTTTCCCTTGTTAAAATCTAAAAGTTCTATGCAGAAATTTAAAAGTTCTTTGCAAAAACTTGAAAGTTCTATGCAGAAAATTGAATGTACTTGCAGAAAATTGAATGTACTTTGCAAAAAGTTGAATGTACTTTGTAGAAAACTGAATGTATTTTACAGCAAGTTGAAAGTAATTTGCAGAAAACTGAGTGTACTTTGCAGAAAATTGAATGTACTTTGCAGAAAACTAAATGTACTATGTTGTTACAATTACTTAGAATGCAAATCTCTTCTTCACAACATTTCAGATCAGCAATTGTAGATAGAACATAAACTTAAGGATCATATGAAGACAACCAAGCACAAATATGAGACACTGAAAGTTAGGTCCAATGACCAGGGCAAAACCCACAAGGGAAAACCCAAATGATTTTTCTTCTATTATATTTTTTCAATTGTTTAGCAGAGTAAAGAGAGAGATAATGAGAATAAATAAAGTCACCAATGTTTGATCAACTTGCAACTGAAGTGCTCTTGCTCTTTGCTTGAAGATCTCCTCCTTGGTTGACATCATCATCTTGAATCCTATTGGTTCTTATAAATTTTATTTTGATTGTACAGATTTCTTAGGAGGCCCATTTTAGACCTCAAAATTCCCCTAATGATCCTTGATCATTTAGACATGACTTCCTATTTTTGGAAAGTCACTTCCAAATTGAGATGTGACTTATTATTTTTGGAAAATTATATTAGAATTGTCAGAAATGAAATTTTATTATAGGTGGTTCAAACATAACTCAAATATATGATTTCTTCTAGGAGAAATTCATCCTAGAGATGTCAAATTTTAACACTCCCTCTCAGCTAGGGAGGAATTTCTTTCTGCATCAAAGATCTTTGCTTCCTCTGATCTCTTTCATTCATCTCAGTTCAACTCTGCTCTATAACATTTGCAACAGTGAAGTCGCAAGCAAAAGAAGAATTATACTTGACACAAATTTGGAAAGGAAAGAACCATCACATGTCACATAAACAAGGATTATACTCAACCAATTTTCATATCAAAAAATTAGGTGATAGAACACATGCATCTCATAGACAAGACTCAAACAAATCACAGAGACAAGAATCAAACACAATCAAGTGTCAAGTGGTTGAACACATGCATCCTAGACAAGTCTCACTACACCTATTAGCCAAATAGGTAGGTGGCTCATCCCACATCCTGGACTATGGGTCGGATGCATACTGAGGCCTACTATTGTAGCACACACTACACAAGACATCCCTCATCCTCAGGAGCTTTCCGGCATCATTCCCTAATCTTGTGAGCTCTGACAAGGGGGAAGGCAGCGCAGTGTTCTCGATCAGTTGTGACCACCTCCCAGAAGGGCCACGCCCATTAGTCCAAGCTACTCTCTAAAAACCAAGACCTTCCCTTTCGATAAAGGCTTGGTAAAAATGTCAGCTATCTGATCATCAGTGGAAATGTGATGGAGTCTCACTGCTCTTGTCTACACCATATCCTGGATATAGTGATACTTGATCTCAATATGCTTGGACTTGTCATGAAACACAAGATTTTCCCTCTTTCTAAGAGAATCCTCTAGCTACAAATCTAACCTTATATTTTTCAATACTACCATCTGCACCATGTTTAATCTTAAACAACCATTTGAAAGTGACAACAGATTTACCTTGAGGTCTAGGAACCACTTCCCAGACATCATTTTGGATGATGGACTCGTATTCTTCAGTCATGGCATATTTCCCGACTTGTTCTTTTACAGCTTCTTCAAAGGTGCATGGTTCTACCTGAATGATGTTACTCACGGCAGCAACATACCCTTGAAACCGACTTGGCTTCTTACCTTCTTTGAATGTTCCTCATAGAGAAACATGTTGTTCAGCATCTTGCAAGGTATGTTGCAGCCATAGTGGTCTCTTTCTGCTAGGAGGATCATGTGGTGCAAAATCTAGAGGATCCATGCAACCCATTGGATTATCAACAAGCTCATTTTCAGGTTCCGGTTTAGATTCAGATGTAGGCTATTTTTCATTAATATCTTGTCTTTCAGCAATGGCAAAAGAAGTAGAGTCTCTTGTTTTTCTAAGAGTTGCATCGTCATCAAATGTTACATCTCTGCTAAACTCAATAGTTCTTTGACCAAGTATATAAATTCTATAAGCTTTTGAATTATCAAAATAACCAACAAATGTACCTTTCTTACGTGAAGCTTCCAGTTTATTCCTTTTCTCTTTCGATAGATGGAAGTACACAGGATAGCCAAAGATTCTCAAGTGACTCACCTTAGGTCTTTCACCAGTGAAGACTTCTTCAGGAGTCTTATTGTGTAAGGCCTAATGAGGAGTTTTGTTTTGCACATAAACAACAATATTTGTAGCTTCTCCCCACAGAAACTTCAGTAGCCTTTGATCATGTAACATGGCTCTGACTACTTCCATAATGGTTCTATTCTTCCTCTCAGCAAAACCATTTTGTTGTGGATTGTATGACACAGTGGTTTCTTTTGTTATTCCAGCGTCTTTGGAAAGATCATTAAACTCATTGGAGGTGAACTCTCCCCAATTATCATATCGGAAAGCTTTGATCAGCTTTCCCATTTGATTTTCAATCAAAGCCTTGAAATCTTTGAACATGTCAAATACATCCCCTTTCTTTTTCAAAAAGAATATCCATGTCGAGAAAAATCATCAACAAAAATCATGAAATACAAGTAACCACCAAGAGAAGTAACAAGCATAGGTCCACATAAATCAAAGTGTATGATCTAAAGTACTTGACTAGTTTTTGTTCTGCTTGAAGGAAATGGTCCATTTATATGCTTTCCACTTGCACATCCTGGGAAAACTCCTTCATGATCCATTCTGATCTTAGGTATTACAGAAACCATCTTCCTTACATGAAGTAAGGCTTTGTAGAGTAGGTGAACAAATATTTTGTGTCATAGCTCATACTGAAGATCGTATCATGGACCAATGCATGAATGGGTTTACCATTGACTTCGTAAAGCCATTCACATCTTGATCCAAGAGTGAAGGCTTTTCTCATACTTGAGTTCAAAGGCCAAGTTAGAACTTTTACATTAATAAAAGCAACTTTCATTCATTTATCTTCTAGAGCAGATATGGATACAAGATTGTTTTTCAAACTAGGTACATACAAAACTTCTTGCAGACAAATAGATTTTCCATCATCTAACTGAAATGAAACTCAACCATAACCTTTAACTTGGTGAGTATAATTATCTCCAAAGATAACGTTTAAATTAGTCTCCCTCTCAACTAGATTATGTTTGGAAGCACCACTATTAACTAACCAGCTATCAAATGAATTTGCAGAAAAAGAACTGGAAAGAGCAGAAACAATAAAATATTCTTATTGAGTTTCTGCTACATTATTACAGTATTTTGATTGAGTGTTTTCTATAATCGAATTTGTTTTTGAATCTAGGAGCTCTTCTTCTTTCTTTACAGTCACGAGCAAAATGACCATGTTTTTTACAGTTAAAGCATCTAACTTTTGACATGTCTAGATTCTCTTTATTTGCTTTGAAAGAATATTTCTTTTTATTACCTTTCTTTCTCTTGTCATAGGCTGAAAATGTAGTAGGTTCTCTTTCATGATGTGAAATTCACCCTCTAGAAATCATTCTAGCCTCCTATTTGATACAATTTCCCAAGGGCTCATCAAATGTGGGAATAATGTTGATATTGCTGATGGTAGTGATAAAAGTCTCCCAAACAGGGGAAAGGCCTCCAACCGCAATCAACACCATTTCTTTGTCAGGTATAACTTCACCAACTATTGACAGTTGATTCATGATTTTAGTCATTCTCATGAACTATACTTCAACCATCTCTTCTCTATTCATCTTGATGTCCTTCAACCGATTCTTCAATGAAATAATTATGTTCAAGTTACTAATTGAAAACATGCTAATTAGTTTGCCATACATTTCTTTAGCTTTCTTCAAAACAAAAACATAAGTAATGAGATAATCACTAAGAGAATCAAGGATAATTTTTCTAGCTTTGATTCACCTTTTTTATATTCGGATTTGACAGCAGCGCTTGCATTCTCTAGTGGATCAGCTATTGTGTCCTTAACATACTTCAGAACTTCGTGTTCTTCAAGAGTGATATCTACTCTTACTTTCCATGGACCAAAGTTTGAAATATCATTCAGTTTCTCCACTATCTTGAAGTAGGACGAAGTCATCTTAATTAGAAAACTTTAGCAGCAAGTGGGGTCTCTTTAGGTGATCTCTGATCTCTTTGGCCTTGCCTTCACCAAGGGTCTGATACCATGTTAAAATCTGAAAGTTCTATAAAGAAATTTAAAAATTATTTGCAAAAACTTGAAAGCCTCTATGCAAAAAACTGAATGTACTTTGCAGAAAACTAATTGTACTATGTTGTTACAATTACTTAGAATGTAGATTTCTTCTTCACAACTTTCCATATCAGCAATTGTAGATAGAACATAAACTTAAGGATCATATGAAGAAAGCCAAGCACAAATATGAGACACTAAGAGTTAGGTCCAATGACCAAGGAAAAACCCACAAGGGGAAAACCAAA
Organism: Pinus albicaulis; assembly: GCA_034641835.2. Taxonomy (NCBI): domain Eukaryota; kingdom Viridiplantae; phylum Streptophyta; class Pinopsida; order Pinales; family Pinaceae; genus Pinus; species Pinus albicaulis. Next base: position 1,127,166,048 of record CM076570.1, read on the forward strand.
ATGATTCTTCTTCTCTTATATTTCTTCAATTGTTCAGCATAGTACAGAGAGAGAGAAAGAGAGAGAATGAAAATGAATAAAGTCACCAATGTTTGATCAACTTCAGCTGAAGTGCTCTTGCTCTTTTGCTTGAATATCTCCTCATTCTCTTGATTAGATCTTGTCCTACACACTTGCTCTAGCTCTTCCCTTGCTCTTACTCTTCACTTGCTCTCACACTCCTTCACAATGAGCATGTTACTCTCAACTCCCACTTGCTGTTGCTTAAATAGATGAGAAATGAGAGGAGTTAAAAAATGATTCATTCCTTGAGCCAACAATGGGAGAATTGAATTCCATCAAAGAGGAGTTAATTGAGGAGAAGTGTAACTCATCCCAAGAATAGAGAGACAGAGGTACACTTGTCTCAAGGAGTTATAATTCGAATTAGGGAGAGAGAGAGTTAAACATAGACATGAGAGAATATTTGATGAGAGTTACAAATCGAATTGAATGAAGGAGTTACAAGTGCATTTAGTGAGGAGGAGTTACACTTTTGTCATACATTGAATTAGTGAGGGAGAGTTAAATTCTCTTAAGTGTGGATTTACTATTTTATTCCAAGAGAAGTTCAATTTTCCAAGAAAGAGATTCTCAATTTAATTTACTTATTTCATGAGAGAATTCATTTTTATTAATCCATTAAAGGTGAATAACTTTAGACTATTTTATAAATAATAGTATCAAAATAATAATAATAATACTAGTAAGGATAAAAATATTAATCCTTGACTTGTATAATCATAATTGATTTGATTTTAAAGTGGATTCCATTTATCGAGATCATCCTTGATCATTTAGACATGAATTTCTGTTTATGGAAAGTCACTTCCAAATTGAGATGTGACTTACTATTTTTCAAAAGTCATATTAGAATTGTTAGAAATGAAATTTTAATATAGGTTGTTCAAACAGAACTGAAAGATATGATTTCTTCTAAGAGAAATTCATCCATGAGTTGTCAAATTTTAGCATCCCCTTCAAAGTTGCTTTGTCCTCAAAGCAAGGGTAATGAGGGATATTGTTGGTGAAATACTTTTGTTTCGCGTGATGAGTCTTCTTCTATAAGGTTTTTCCATTTAATGATATATTCTATAATTGTTCTGGAGTGAAGCCTTTTTATGGAGGTGAGGATACCTTTCAGTTCTAAAAACTTTTTTCCTTCCTCATCCGACATAGGGAGATTTTCCTGTGCTGATTGATGTTGTCTCAACAATCTTTTTGAAACACCACACATCAAAAACATTATGGATGCAAACTATATCCGGGAATTCCAAGACATGTGCTACTTGGCTAATCTTTCTTGATATCGTACAACCCATGAAATTGTTCATTCTTTGTTGCTCAAGGGATAGTTGTTTGTAACGTTGACTATGTAATAAATTTTCATAAATTATTGCAACAATTAACCTAGGAATCCCTATACAGTCAGAAAGTCCAGGATGACATCTTTATGAGTTGTTATCTTTATCTCTTGATGAGGTGTCATTCCTATCTATAGATGAGTTGTCAATCTGAGAGTACATCTAGATCTAGAGGCGGTTACATCCATATACTATATATTGATATCATTGTGATATATTGTTGAGAATGGCTTAAGCCTCTTCCACCATCTCTTTGCCTCGTTCAATATTCACATGGCTATGGTGTTGTTTTCTCATGTGGCACAAGATCAACAAGTATCTCCGAAGGGTCCAACAACAGTATATAGAATTTATAACATGACCAAATCAGTTTTGATATGCAACCACATTCCCTGCAGTTCAATCTGTGCAATATTCGTTGCTACGATGGTGTGAAGCAAAGATTTCTTTCGACATTGTTGTTTGCTCTATTATACGATTCGCTTCGAAATAGAAGAACTAAAAGGAAAGAACCTACCTTGACTATAACAGTATTCAAAATTTTCATAGAACCCTTTGCCTCACATAATCAATGTTGCTTGCCTGTATTTCCTGCATATTGGAATGTATTTTGGGTTTGACACTAGAAAGACTTGTTACCCACCAGCCTATGGGTAAACACCAGGAGATATGTTTCCTCAATTTGATCCAGCTTGCCAGTTAGCAACCCCGCCTTGATCCACCAAATAGCCACTCTTAGTTGCCTCTTAGCCACTCTCCAATCAGTGATATCTTTCATCTAGCTAGTTCACCCAATGAAAGTGTATCTTCAAATATGAGTTACACAAACATATTTTGCATTAAGTGATTTCATTTAATGGTTTAAGGCATTCTAGTGTGCATCATAGGCTACATTGGATAATTGGAAACTTTTGATTGTCTCCTTGTTCCCCTGCTTCTCCTTGGTGGTTATCTCCCACCCACAGTCCAATGTAACACTCATTGAGGTCTTTCTTTCCACTATCTAGGAGGGTCACAAATAGGAGGCCTTGCTTTATGATGCATGCCCATGTAATGTTGTGGTTTTCCACTTTCCAACCTTTACCTTGTTGATTTTTTAATAGTCCTCTAAACTGATAATTGTTTCTTATGACTTTTCTTAGATTGATCTCTTCTCACATTTATTATTCATCATAAAACAATTACACAAAGAACTTCAATAGTAAAACAAAAATCTAGAGGTTCATAAAGAGATAGCCACACGAAGAAAAGAGTTTACCTTGGGAAAACACACATGCGGGAAAAACCTAGCAAGTTTTTTCTTATAGAATCAAGTCAACAAGAGAGACATCCAATTCAACATGATAGACAAACTGACTAGCAAACCACCCAGATGCCAAGTCAACCTTGTGACAGCCTCTATTATTTCACACTTGTGTATACAATGTAAATATTTGAAAAAGAAGAAAATGGACTGATTCAAGGGGCACAAATTCCAAAGCAAAGGAGGTTACTTGCTGGGGATGTTCAAGGTTTCCTTATTTTAGAAAATCTGAACTGCTTTTGACAGCCACCGACAGTTGGTTGGTGTGCCTTAAACGGTCTGGAGTTCTAAATTAACTAAGCTGATGAGGAAGGACAATAGCCATGCCTGCTTGGAACAACAGATAAGGAAAAGAGGACAAGAATTTATGAGGCAGGGGGTTCCATGCACAGTGAGAAAAGACAAGAGAAGTACACCACGGCAAGCAGACCGCATAGGGGAAGCACCACCATGGATGAGAGAAACATTGGAACAGCTTGGAGAAGGAAAAAAAAAAGGATCATTTTTCGAGAGTTGGATGTTGGTTGGGAGATTGTAGGCACATCCTGTGAGTTAAAAATGTGAGAGGGGTCTATGTGTTTTCGTTAGACAAAAAGAAAAGAGCCCCTTAAGGGTTGACAACAAAGGAGTCTTGGAGCATAGGAGGAATAGTTGGGATATTAGTTTCGGTTGGCAAGATTGACAAGAAGAAAATCGCTCCGAGGTGAGAAACAATGGTCTCTCGATTCCCTAGTAGCCAGAGGGTGGAGATGGATTTCTCTAGAGTCCCTTGATAGTTGGGGTGGAGGGATTGTTCCTTGGATTCCTGAAAGGAGGATTTCTGAAGCCTCTCTTGTTGTGTTTGTTTTATAGTAGGTTTTGGAGTCTCCAAGGTGGGTGGAAACACTGTGCTATTGTTTGAAGGGTGGATATTTTCATCTTTGGAATCCCTTGACATTATAGGGTGGAGAAGAAGTCTCTAGATTCCCTGGAATTATTGGTTTTTGAACAACTAAAGGGTGGAAGCAGTGGGCCTATGGACTCCCAGTGCTTTTGTTAACTGTTTACATATCTGGTGGGTGGAGTTAGGAGAACCTATGGAGTCCCTGCCTCAACTATCAGTTGGTGTTTAAATCCTTTGAGCAAAAACTACTTCAGTCTCTGGAATCTGGCTCGAGAGTGACAACTGTAAGTGAGGACTGGTTGCAGCTTGTCTAAGGTTGGGTAGAGAGTTACTGCCCCAGACTCAGTTGTCCACTCTCAATCTTAATCCAAGATAAGTTTTTGTACATGTACCATGTGCCATTAGATATATGGTCATATTGTACATTTATCTTTGCATTGATTGCTTGAATGGTGCATAAATCACTTGTGAATGAAAAGAATGAGGCATTGTTGACTCGTTCCTTGTGGTTGTGATTCTGCACTAACATTCCGTGTGCAAGGATATATATACACATTAGTGTTGAATGCAAAGATTAAACACAATTGTGTAGTCAGTGTGAGTAAGCATTAGGGAAGGCATGATAGTTTGTGCTAAGCGGTTAAACTCGAAAAATGATTGTTCAGCTAAAATAATGAAAACTCTGAACAGAGTGGGTCGTGGAGGAAAACTTTGTCAACCCTCCAGCACTAATCCAATTCATTAGTATGATTGATATTCTGAGGTGGATGAATCTCATTGTAATGAATGTAAAATGCAGTGAATATATATATATATATATATATATATATATATATATATATATATATATATATATCCATGAGCAAGCATAGGTAGTGTGGAATGCAGTGTAATTGAGTTGATTTATGGCCAAACTAGTCCTTTTATAATCATTTTCTCCATTCATGAATATATATATATATATATATATATATATATTACAATGTTGCAGGAGCACTGTGTCATGTCGGTTTTTGTTTAATCTCCCTAACCAATGCCAAAGGCGTCATGTGTATATGATAGCCATCGTAAAGATTCCGTGTTGAAATCTTTAGCAGAGTCGGGTCAGAGTATATTAGCGGAGCTATACTCATTTTTTTAAGCCTCAACAAAGCCATGCTAAGTGTGTCACAAGGAAAATCTCGGGGTGACGTGTCTCGGAGGTCCCATCCTCGGAAGATCAAAGGATGAGCACTCAAGGAGGAAGGTCGGGATGATAGGGATTGGGATAGCGTGGTGGAGTCGATGTCATAGAAGAATTTGGGTCATCGGAGCCCGTACTAAGTGGGTTGCAAGCGAAGGTGTTTGGGGTGACGTGTCCTAGAGGTCTCATCCCCAAGCTTCAAAGGAGGATCACGCGAAGGGAGCGATGGGATGATTAGGATCAGAATAGCATGGAGCAGCCAATGATGTGGAAGTGGTCAAGGTGAGTTGGACCCCGCGTATTGGATGAAAAGAGGACAAATTGCCTATGCGGAAAGACGATGCATCGTTAGAATGACTGTGGCAGGGTCCGCATAGACGAAGGATTGATACTGCAGTTAACGAGAAAAGTCCCTTCCCAAAGTCGATATCCCCGAAGGTATCCCTTTGTGCAGTAATTATGGAGCATCGCGATGACTCGACACTAGAGTGACATGTAGCAAGCAATGACATGGGCTGGCGCAATTGGTTGATTAGACCAACGGAAGAACCGACATGTCCCGGGAAGATAAAGGATGGCGCGAGGAATTAAGGGGTTGGGGACTAGGGTCTTGCGGTTTGGTCACATGGTGTGAGAGAAAAACCTTAAATCACCATGGCTAGTTGAGTGGGGTCAAGTTGTGACCCATATAACCACATATTGTGGCCAAGGGCAGAATCCCAAGCTCGATAGGATGGCAGAGATGGGCTCGAAAAATCAATGGTTGTGGCAAATAGCACGACCCTCCCCCTTGTGACATCAGCAAGGGAAGGGGGGGTTGCGCTATTGAATGATAGTCATTGAATCGAGCAATTGATGCGAGCAGTCAGTTGGAGGGTGGTGGAGGGCCATAGTTAAGTGAGTATATATATATATATATATATATGATGGTCTCAATGGCTATTAGAAAAGGTTTGAACTTGTGGTCACATTAGCAATAAGCCCCTCCCTCTTGATTATATCTTATAACCATCATCTCATAGGTTGGGACTGACCACTTTCCTTTGGGGATTTAACTCCATAATTGCCATGGTTTGGTTCCGGGGAACTATAAAGGAAGCCCTCTATTTGATATTTTGGGACATGGTTCCAAGTCTTAGCTGCGATGCTTCTGTGGTGATTTTGAGGGTTTATTTCTAAGTTGACCGGGCATGAATATATATTATCTATAAAATAAGGTAACAAGGCATGCCATGTGGGCATCACGTCGGGACCACAAGGGTGCCACATGGTGGGGAAAAAGGAAATGGTATTTTGAACTAATAAGGTTTTTAAAGATCATAATTTGAAATCCTGGAGTCAAGATTGGACCAAATTTATATCACTGGAAAAGCCTCGTCGAGATGAATACGATGATGACATCCAATTGAGTTTTGGGAACTCAGAATAAGTCAAAAAAAAAAAATTACCCCATTTCCCTAACTGTACCATGGAAGTTGAGTTATCAAAGTGAACACATCCCCAAGGGTAAGGGGGCGTGTTTACAGAGTGATATCAGAGCTCCAGGTTCAACACTTGGATTGGATGGGCTCTATTATGGGAAAAATAATGGCTAGGTTCTTCCAAGCATTGGGAATAAGTTGGTACTCTACTATAGAGTTAACAGAGCAAAGGGGTTTCATATGGATTTTTAGAAAAATAAATAAAACAAACGTTAGGTATTAAAAATCGGTCTATGATTGATCATTGTGTGAGCTAAAAATTTGTGTTGATTGATACATGTTGTTGACTCTACATGCATATGTAGTGATGCTAATGGTTTGATGATGACTGATACCGATGTACCGACATGGATTGTTTGTTACAACAAGCTTACCATAACAACTCCACAAAAGCAAGTTCATGGTCATGATTTTGTTATCTATTTATGTTATAATGTATCTAATAATTGTGTGTTAATGACAACACATCACAAGTAGCAAACGATAGTAAGAAACCAAGGAATGAATAGAAGGATGGTTCAATATAGTTCTGGGAGGTCACAGCATGGGCATGAAGAGGCTTCAATGGAGAACAAGCGAGGAGAAAACTCTCCTGATCGGATGGATACCTTGAGGAGCCTAAGGGCCGAGATTAGAAGTTGTAAGGCAGATAATCAAAGGCTGGTAAGGGCTCAGGAAAGCAAGCTAAGGCAAATGTACTCATATAGCAAGGTCTCTTAGACTTATAGAGTCAGAGGCAGCATGATTTGGGGTCTAGTCATAGAGATAGGCAAAGCCCTTTGGAGCCAGAAGAGAGAAAAAATGGGGCAGATGGTAGCAGGTCCAAGAAGATGCACAAACGGGAAAGTGAATACACCATGAGAGGGAATACACCATTCAGTACCCTAAAGGGAAGAACTAGCATTTATGGGCATAACTCGGGTAGACATTCTAGTGCTACTACCCATAGGCATCATCATCATTATTATCATCATCATCATCATCAGAGAAAGAGAGAAAAGGACTAATGCCAGAGGAATTTAAAAAGGCCGAACCACCCACATTTGAAGGAGAGATGAAGAAATCTGATGATGTAGAAGCTTGGTTGCTTGGAATGAAGAAGTTCTTCAAAATCCACAATTATTCTAAGAACATGAAAGCAAAAGTAGCCACCTATAGTTTGAAGGGAGCAGACGTGTGGTGGGAAGATTTGAAGAATGTTAAAAACATAACTAAAGAGAAGTTGACTTCGGGGGAATTTGAAAGGCTATTTAGGAATAAATATTTATCAGATAGTTATTATGACAGCAAAGCAAAAGAATTTTATGATCTCAGAATGATACAGATGTCAGATGATGAATACATCACAAAGTTCCTACCACCATTGAGATATTTGCCATATCTTAAGGATGAGAAAGCAAAATTTCAAAGGTTCATCAATGGCCTACCCCTATCATTCAAATATCGAATAGAGTTTCATGAACCTCAAATATTAGATGATGCCATGAAAACGTTTAAGCATTGTTATGAGCAATCAAAACGTAGGCCAGAGTTCAAGGGTGATTGGAAAGTGAAGAGCAGCATGAAAGATAAAATGAAATGGCCCAAGAAAATATCAAAAAAAAAGGAACACACGAGCACAGCCAATGAGTGTCGCCCACAACAAAAATTCAACTCAGCTAACAAGGGTCGTGCACACCAACTTGCAAGAGAGCAACGAAAATCTGAGGCCAAGGAACCCTTTCAATGTAAGACATGCGGAGAGAATCATCGTAAGAGGGATTTCCCGCATTAAAAAAATGTGGGACCATGAATATACAATGCACAGAAAGCACGTACTGAGGGAAATGTAGCACAGAGCATACCCAAAATATATGCAACTATGGACAATCGATAGGCAAACCGCCAAGAATCCATAATCGAGATGGAAGGTAAGATTTGCAACCAAGTTGTTTCTATTTTGATTGATCCTTTATCAAACTACAGCTATATTAGTCTTGAACTTGTGGAAAGATGCCAGCCAGCCAAAGAATTGCATGCAAAACCATGGTTGGTCCAATTAGTAACAGGAACAAAAAGGAGAGTGAGCCAATGGGTTAAATCACATGCATTTGAACTTAATGTTATGCCAACAACAACAAACCTTAATTTGCTTCCTCTGGGTGCACATAACATGTTGTTGGGCATGGATTGGTTGTATGCACACCGAACAAAAGTTGACTGCTATGAGAAGGCCATCGAATGCCTTGATGAAGCTGGAGAGAAGAGAATATTACAAGGGAAGTGAAAACCTAACTCAGTAAGGTTGATCACAGCCATGCAAGCTAAACGCAGTCACGAAAAGGTTGTTGCCTATCTGCTGTGCACATTTCTAGCAACAAAAAAGCCAACAATAGTGTTGATCAATATGAGAGTGAGTCCTTGAAAAGATATCATGTTTTGTAGCAGTATGAAGATGTGTTTCCATTAGATGTTCCTGGATTACCTCCTCACATAGAGGTAGATTTATCGATTGAGTTGATGCCTGGAACAACACCAGCATCCAAGACACCATACAGGATGAGTACTCCTAAATTGGTTGAGTTAAAATTACAGCTTAAAGTAATGATGAATAAGGGCTATATAAGGCCAAGTGTGTCTCCACCCACTGCTCCACTTGTCCCGCTATTGTCTTAAGGCTCCCGTAGCTCAGATGTGATCCAAGAGATGAGCTGCTCAAGGATCCCGCCATTATTTTGTAGATGCTCTACAGATCCATGTCGCCCCACTTTCGTGGTTCCTGAGCACTCATGGCTTCATCATCTTCTGACCCATCATCCGCCACAGAAGCCTTGGAAGAAGAGGCTTCCTTGTCCTCTTTCTTCTGAGGACAATTGTTGGCGAAATTTCCTAGTTCACCACACTGGAAGCACTTGATCTTTGATAGATCCTGCTTCTTCTTTCCTTGCTGCCTCTTTGATGCCAAGGCTGCATCTTCTTCATCTTTCCTTGCTGCCTCTTTGATGCCAAGGCTGCATCTTCTTCATCTTCCTTCTTCACTTTGCTCGATCCCGAGTTGTACTGCTTCTTGGTGATTCTACGGAGTTCTTCTTGATGCATGATTGCCCACAAGTTTTCCTAGTCTGGGAGGTCTGCTCTACCCAAGATACTTTGGACAAAGGCTTCCCACTCATCTGTGACTACATTGAGAGCAATCCTAACCATCACATCATCTTCCACCTTAGCACCTGTGGCAGTCAACTGGTCTCTAATCAACTGTAATCTGAAGAGGAAATATTCCATGTCTTCTCCCTTGGTCATCATGAATGACCGCATCTGAGTCTCCAAGAGCATCTTCCTTTGGATAGATTTTCCCTCATATAGGGATGTTAACATCTTCCACATCTCATTAGTTGTTTTCTTTTCATCTATATGTGGGAAAATATGGTCCTTAATTCCATCCATAATCAGTCGCTTGGCATGTCTAGCGGCTTCATTATGCTTCCTTAGGAGATCTGCATCGGTCGATGTGGCCAGAACTTGTTCTGCATGGTCTCATAGATGATATGCCTCTAGGACGTCGATGTGGCCAGAACTTCTTCTGCATGGTCTCATAGATGATATGCCTCTAGGACTATCAGGATTCTAGCCTTCCAAACTGAAATTTTGGATAGGCCATCTAATTTGTCCTGATCACGTAGTCCATGAAGAGCCATCTGCTCAGAAATTTGTCGGGGCTCCTTTTTCTCTTTGCTAGAGAACTGGGTCTAAGCTCCTTGGCGAAACAGGCACCTTCTGCTCCCTCTAACGACTAATTTCCCTTCTTGGAAATCTGCCAAATCAATAATGATTCAGCTCTCTTCGATCCTCTGATCGATCTGCAAGTTTCTTTGGCTAGAAACTCTCTAAGAAGCTGGTCTCCTCCCACTCTTTGTCACTAGTGCTTAGGCTAAAATTCTAAAAACTTCAAAAATTTAACCCCACCAGCACCTTCTGAGGTTCTGTAGCTCCACTTTAGGCACTTCTGGATCTGACAGCTTCAGATTTGCGTCACCCCGGCTGGCATCAGACAATCCCACTGCTGCCTCTACGCAGTAAGTGTGTGGGCCTACTAGGAGACAACGTAACATTGCATCACCCTGCCCTCTGCGTAACTCAACTCTCTCTGAAACTGCGTTGTTCGTTCAGATTTGTGCTTCTGCTAATGTTGTTGCACTTCCTGCTGCTTTCTGCAGCAAGATCCTTTAGTCTTTTGTTGGTGACCCTCCTAGATCTGCAATTGCTTTGATACCCTGTGACAATTTTTGAATGTTACACTTATGCAGAAATCTATTGTTAGATCTGGTTATGCTCCTCCTACTTAATTAAGTTATTAGCTGAAGAATTCAAATTAATATCGAAGCAAAACACATAACAAACTTTCACCAATTCAAATCTAGAAAAAGTACATGCACAAATAGACGAAGTGACACAGTGATTTTCTGGACAAATAGTCCCCAGAAAAACCAAATGCGGGAAAACCGATCTCTGGCTACTGGAAAGTTTTATTATTAAGACTATTTCTGAATACAGCAAATTTTGGGTTCCATATCTGGAATACCCGACAAAGAAAATATAGATCTGCAACTCACCGGATGTTTTGAAGCCAAAATATTGACTGATCCACACCCTCAAACGAGATTTACAGGACTCAACCAAAATTAGGCCATATAAACCCCCAGCACTGCCCCTGAAGCCCCTGAGTCAGCCTCTGCGTCCCTCAGCACTATCCTGGAAAGGGCTGCGTAACCCTAGACTGGGTGACGCAGTCCCTACGCTGCCCCTAAGGGTCTTTGTGTAACCTCTGAGGGTTTCCTACTACCTAACGTTACCCTTGTAGTGACTGCGTAGCTGAACCTGCCTCTGTGCTGCGCAGTTGCTGCCCTCTCTGTTGTTGCTGCTCCTGCTTCTCTGTGCTACCTCTGGAAGCTGCTCTCTGTCTCTTGCTGATTCTAGACATTGGGATCAGACCATCCCCTTTGTCTAAACTCCCCTCTCTGTGTTGAGATTTTGTGTATTTGGGGTAGCATCAGTTGTGCTCTAGTTCCCAAATTTTGTGGAGGGACTAGAGTACACTTGATCTACAAGACCCAGAAAGGGATTTGGGAAATTTCATCTGGTTTGGGAGATATTTAATTAATTAATTATTTTAATGTATTTCCTAAGTCTAAACTTAGGAAAATGAATTAATTAAAGTTAATTAAATTAATCATGTGATGAAATTGTCTTAAGTCACACAGATCAAGCTTTCTTTTAATCTTAGCCATTGATTCAAGATCCAATCATGGTCGTTGGTTTCACAATGAGAAAAGTATAAGGAAAAGGGTTTTGACACTACTGAAGCTAAGCTGAGATTCTAGGGCAGGGTTTGCTAAGAATTCTCAGAAGTGTTTCAACTGCAAAGAGGGGAGTTTAGACAAAGGGGATGGTTTGATCCCAGTGTCAAGAATCAGCAAGAAACAGAAAGCAGCTTCTAGAGGCAGCGCAGAGAAGCAGGAGCAACAGCAGCAGAGAGGGCAGCAGTCGCACAGCGCAGAGGCAGCTTCAGCTACGCAGGTGTTGCGCAGTCACTCCCAGGGCAGTGTAGGCAGCTAGAAACCCTGAGAGATTACGGAGAGACCCTCAAGGGCAGTGTAGGGACTGCGTCACCCAATTTGGGGTTATGTAGCCCTTTCCAGGCCACCACTGAGGGACACAGAAGCTGCAGAGGCTGACACAGGGGCTTCAGGGGCAACGTTGGGGTTTCTATGGCCTAATTTCGGCTAAGTCCTGTAAATCATGTTTGAGGGTGTGAATCAGTCAATCTTTTGGCTTCAAAACAACCAATGAGTTGCAGATCTATATTTTCTCTGTCAGGTATTCCAGATCCGGAACCTAGAATTTGCGTTATTCAGAAATACTCTTAATAATAAAACCCTCCAGCAGCCAGAGATTGGTTTTCCCGCATTGGGTTTTTCCGGGGACTATTTATCCAGAAAATCACTATGTCACTTTGTCTATGTGTGCATGTACTTTTTCTAGATCTGTGTCTTGCTTCGATATTAATCTGAATTCTTCAGTTAATATTAAATAACTTAATTAAATAGGAGGAACATAACCAGACCTAACAGTAGATTTATGCATAAGTGTAACATTCAGAAATTTTCACATGGTATCAGAGCAATTGCAGATCTAGGAGGGTCACCAGTAGAAGATTGAAGGTTCTTCCTGCAGAAAGCAGCAGGAAAAGCAGCAAAAGGGCAGATTTGAAGGCACAACGCAATTTTCAAAGAAGTAGAGTCACACAGAGGGCAGGGTGACGCAGTCTAACGCTGTCTCCCAGCAGGCCCACACACTTACTACGCAGAGGCAGCATAGAGGCAGCGCTGGGATTGTCTGAAGCCAGCCAGTGTGATGCAGATCTGAAGATGTCAGATCCAGAAGAGCCTGAAGCACAGCTACAGAAATTCAGTAAGCATTGGTGGGGTTAAAATTCGGAAGTTTCCAGATTTTTATCCTAAGCACTAGTGACAAAGAGCAAGAGAAGATCAACTTCTCAGAAAGTTTCTAGCCAAAGAAACTTGCACATTGATCAGAGGTTCAAAGAGACTTGAATCATTGTTGATTTGACAAATTTTCGAGAAGGGAAATCAATTGTCAGAGGGAGCAAAAGGTGTTTGTTTCGCCAAGGGCCTTAGATCCAGTTCTCTAGCAAAGAGAAGGAAGCTCCGGCACATTTCTGAGCAGATGGCTCCTCATGGATTGCGTGATCAAGACAGATTGGATGGCCTTTCCAACTTCTCAGATTGGAAGGCTGGGATCTTGATAGTCCTAGAGGCATATCATCTAAGAGACCATGCAGAACAAACTCTGGCCACACCGACTGATGCAGATATCCTAAGGAAGCATAATGAAGCTGCTAGGCATGCAAAGCGATTGATCATGGATGGAATTAAGGACCATATTGTCCCATACATAGCTGAAAAGAAAACAACTAATGAGATGTGGAAGGCCTTAACTTCCCTATATGAGGGAATGTTTGTCCAAAGGAAGATGTTGTTGGATACTCAGATGCGGTCATTCATGATTGCCAAGGGTGAAGACATGGAACATTTCCTCTTCAGATTGCAATCGATTAGACATCAGTTGACTACAACGGGTGTTCAGGTGGAAGATGAGCTAATGGTCAGTTCTTCTCTCAACGCAGTCATAGATGAGTGGGAAACCTTTGTGCAAAGCATCTTGGGTAGAGTGGACCTCCCAGATTGGGACAGCTTGTGGGCAATTTTGCGTCAAGAAGAACTCTGCAGAATCACCAAGAAGTAATATAGCTCTGGATTGAGCAAAGTTAAGGAAGATGAGGTAGATGCAGCCTTAGCATCAAAGAGAAAGCAGGGAAAGAAGAAGAAGGATTTATCTAAGATCAAGTGCTTTCAGTGTGGTGAATTAGGACATTTCACTAACAATTGTCCTCAGAAGAAAAAGGACAAGGAAGCTTCTTCTTCCAAGGCTCTTGTGGCGGATGATGGGTCGGAAGATGATGCAACCATGAGCACTCATGAACCACGAAAGTGGGGTGACATGGATCTGTAGAGGAGCTACAGAATGAGTGGCGGGATTCTTGGCAGCTCATCTCTTGGATCACATCCGAGCTACGGGAGCCTTAAGACAGTAGCGGGACAAGTGGAGCAATAGGTGCATAGATCATGGATGAAGCAAAGGCAAATCTGAACGCTGGAAGGAGCAGCGTAGTGCAGATGCAGCAACAGCGTAGAAGCAGCAGCAGTATAGGGGCTAACGTGACTTCAACAATATAGAGCAGAGCTGCTTACGCAGAGTAGAGCTGCAGTAGCATGGAGGCTTCAGAAGGACAGCGCAACACAGCAGCAACGTGAGGGATTTTAGCACAAGGGGCTGATGTGACTTTAGCAGTGCAGAGGAAATCTGCTTACGCAGTGCAGAGATATTGCTATGCATCATCCTTCAAGATGTCAGCAAAGATCAGCAGCCTATGGAGCTTCAGTGATGAGGATGCAACCCTACTAACTTGTCTGTCAAAGATTGGGCAGGAGATTCAGTTGTTTTTCTCAACAATTGAAGTTGCAATGAAGTAGATCAGCAGTGGCAATGCTATGAGCAGCATAGATGCAGCAAATTGAGAGGGAGTTGCAGTACAGATGTTGCATTGGCAGTGGCAGCATCATGGGCAGTAATACAGAATGGCAGTAGCAGTGTAGAGTTGAGTGGCAGCAAGCCAAGCATCAGCAGCACAAAACCAATGCCCAACATCTTGTAATGCATAGTGTGATGTATTGCTAGAGCACACTGTTGATGCTACGAGGGAGTGTTGAGATTTTGTGTATTTGGGATAGCATCAATTGTGCTCTAGCTCCCAAATTTTGTGGAGGGATTAGAGTACACTTGATCTACAAGATCTAGAAAGGGATTTGGGAAATTTCATCTGGTTTGGGAGATATTTAATTAAATAATTATTTTAATGTATTTCCTAAGTCTAAACTTAAGAAAAGTAAATAATTAAAGTTAATTAAATTAAACATGTGATAAAATTGTCTTAAGTCACACAAATCAAGATTTCTTTTAATCTTAGCCATTGATTCAAGATTTGATCATGGTCGTTGGTTTCCCAACGAGAAAAGCATAAAGGAAAGGCTTGGGGTCATTTGTAAAGACGCACAGAGGCAGAGCACTGAAGCTAAGCTGAGATTCTAAGGCGGGTTTGCTGCAGAGAGGGGAGTTTAGACAAAGGGGATGATCTGATCCCAGTGTCTAGAATCAGCAAGAGGCAGAGATCAATCCGAGAGGTAGCGCAAAGAAGCAGGAGAAGCATCGACAGAGAGGGCAGTACCTGCGCAGCACAAAGGCAACTTCAACTACGCAGGTGCTACATAGTCTCTCCCAGGGCAGCATAAGTCAGCTGGAAACCCTCAAGGGTTATGGAGAGACCCTTAGGGGCAGCGCAGGGACAGTGTCACCTAGTCTGGGATAACGCAGCCCTTTCCAGGCCAACGCTGAGGGATGGAGGGGCTTTAGAGGCTGACGCATGGGGCTTCAGAGGAAGCACTGGGGTTTCTAGGGCATAATTCTGGTTAAGACCTGTAAATCCCGTTAAAGGGTGTGGATCAGTCATTATTTTGGCTTCAGAACAGTCGATGAGTTGCAGATCTATTTTATCTCTGTCGAGTTTTCCAGATCTGGAACCTAGATTTGTTGTATTCAGAAATACTCTTAATAACAAAACCCTCCAGCAGCCAGAGACCGGTTTTCCCGCATTAGGTTTTTCCAGGGACTATTGTCCAGAAAATCACTGTGTCACTTTTTCTATGTGTGCATGTACTTTTTCTAGATTTGAATTGGTGAAAATTTGTTATGTGTTTTGTTTCGATATTAATCTAAAATCTTCAATTAATAACTTAATTAAGTAGGAGGAGCATAACCAGATCTAACAGTAGATTTCTGCATAAGTGTAATATTCAAAAATTTTCACACTCTGCAGCTGAAACACTTCTGAGAATTCTTAGCAAACCCTGCCCTAAAATCTCAGCTTAGCTTCAGTGCTCTACCTCTGTGTGTCTTTACAAATGACCCCAAGCCTTTCCTATATACTTTTCTCGTTGGGAAACCAACGGCCATGATTAGATCTTGAATTAATGGCTAAGATTAAAAGAAAGCTTGATCCATGTGACTTAAGACAACTTCATCACATGCTGAATTTAATTAGCTTTAATTATATAATTTTCCTAAGTTTAGACTTAGGAAATACATTAAAATAATTAATTAATTAAATATCTCCCAAACCAGATGAAATTTCCCAAATCATTTATGGGTCTTGTAGATCAAGTGTACTCTAGTCCCTCCACAAATTTTGGGAGCTAGAGCACATCCAATGCTACCCGAAATACACAAAATCTCAACAAAGATGAGAATGTTAAAGGCACTATATGGAAGGAGTTGCAATACTCCTATCTGCTGGAGCGATCCAGTGAACAGGGTCCCTATTAGGCTTGATATTCTAAAAGGGATGAAGCAGCAAATTAAAGACATCAAGCAAAATCTAAAGGTGGCACGAGACAAGAAAAATAGCTAAGCGGATCAGCATAGGTTGCATAAGGAGTTCCAAGTTTAGGAACATGTTTACTTAAGTGTTAGACCCAAGAAAAGTTCCTTGAGGATTGGGTCATGTACCAAGTTGGCACCATGGTTTTGTGGGCCTTTTGAGATACTCGAAATAATAGGACATGTTGACCATGTACATGTCAACAATTCCAAGAAGCGGAGTATAAAAGTGTGGTCAAAAATTTTTCAGTCATTGTCATAATTGTAATCCCAAATTCTGTCATTGTATTGTAAAAATGATTCTAGTATGACTATTAAGCCATGTAACAACACATAGGTAAGCCTATGATTCTTCTTAAAGGGTTTCACTCATTACCCATCACCTAGTTCCCAAGCATTCCATGCTCTATCCAAATTAAAGAAACTTATAATGTCCCAACCCTGATGAGAAATAAACCGCTACATCCTTAAGCAGTACTAAAAAAGCATAAAGCAAGTTGGTCAACCAAGCCATGCAACAAACAAAGAAAAATAATTGAATTAGAAGGTGCACCAGAGGGGTGGAAAAAGTAGTCCAAGGAAACGAGTGACTCAAGCCTCCATGGTTGCTCCCTCTTATCATCATTATACTCAAGATGTTGCACCCCCTTTAGCTGGCGCCATGGCTATGGAATCTTTCTTGAAGCCTTTCCCACTCCATGACCACATTTATCACATGCACGAACGGATTGATGGACATACCTAAGAATTATCTCTCCCCTTAGGGGTGTAAACACCTAATAGGGTGTAATATTCCAAATTAGCAGTCGCTAATTGGAATATTAATTTTGTTAAATTTTTCCTTTTCTGATGTTTAACAGGAAATAAAGTGGGTGAGGGGACCCACAAATAAACTATATGGTTAGTTCACTTCCCTAAAGTCACTAAGACAAATATTAGAAGTTGAAGTGGGGCCCATGAGGCCAGCCACACGTACAAGACAGCATCGTAGTGGCAGAGTAGGAGAGGCAGCAGTGTAGGTAGCGTACTGACAGCGTGGGAGAGGAAGCAGTGCAATGGCAGCGCAAGATTGGTTGCCAGAGGGCCAGCGCAGTCAAGGTGGGCCCAAGGGAACGTTGGGGACTCAGCCTAGGTAAAATAGGATGAGAGCAGCTAGTTCCGCATTCATTCAATCACTAACTTTCAGTCTGATAGACTGTAGCACACTTGAGTTGTTTAGCCAAGTCTGGAATTGCTGTTTAGCACAAAAATTTCCTACCGGATATCTCAACCTCATCCTTGGGGGACTTTGAGTGCCCACTCAGGAGAGGAGTTCCACCAGTGTTCGAAAGGAGATTCACTAGAAAGCACCCAGGCATACGCAGTCCTTCCAGGACAACACAGAGGGCACACAGGTAGCGTAGGGAGTATGCAGTCCAGCAGAGGAGAGAGTTGGGAGAGAGGATTAGAGTGCAGATTTCAATCTAGAGCCCTGGGGAGGAGGTCAGCTACTTCCTATTAGTGTTTTGGGCAGATTTCCAATGGTTCCTTCCAGTTATTCAGCCAGAGAACCAGATCACCCAACAGAGCAGTGTGGCAAGCCCAAGGAGGCTAATTTCAGGGGTCTATATTTTTGAAAACCCTTTCTGGGTTTTTGTGGGTTTGTTGAGGGGAGTCTTGTGTCCAAATCCCAAAATTTTCTAAGCAGAGGATCAACCTCAACACACAAAGACATTCCAGCCAGCAGCAACAATTCCAGCTCTGGCAGCGCAGAGGAGGAGCCACACAGAGCAGTAGAGCGGCCAAGCTTTTTGTCCGAGATTGAGGGTTATTAAAGCCTATCTCGTGCAAGCCCATGTGCTACCTTTCTGGGCACCTCATTGTACTTGTTCCCAGCAGAAATATAATAAAATGGCTCAGATGTTTTTGGCTCTATTATGGTGTTCTTAATGGCTATTTCTATTTTGTTGTACTTTTAGTCTTTGCATGCTTTATATTACTGTTTGTTCCCAATTTGGGATATTACAGTGGTAGCAGAGCTCAGACTTGGCTCAGTCTGTGGAGCACTCGGTCTATGATACCGGAGGATAAGTAGGACATCACATACTGAAGGCAGCGATATAGAAGTAGAGAAAGAAGGCTTGAAATCACACCAGACCAAGTAGACAGTGTTCTGGTGGAAGAAGAAAGGGGAAAGGCACAAATGGCAGAGGAAAGACACGATGGAAAGGAGTTTGCAGCACAGTGCAGATGCAGCAACAGCATAGAGGCAGCAGCAGCATAGGGGCTGATGTGACTTCAACAGCGCAAAGCAAAGCTGTTTATGCAGAGCAGAGCTGCAGCACTGTGGAGGCTTCAAGAGGACAGCACAGCACAGCAGCAGTGTGAGGGATTTCAGCAGAAGGGGTTGATGTGACTTCAGCAGTGCAGAGGGAGTCTGCTTACGCAGTGTAGAGTTGTTGATGTGCATCATCCTTCAGATGCCAGCACAGATTAGTAACCTATGGAGCTTCAGTGATGAGGACGCAACCCAACTAACTTATCTGTCAAAGATTGGGCAAGTGACTCAGTTGTTTCTCTCAACAACTGAAGTTGCAGTGCAGCAAATCAGTGGTAGTGCTATGAGCAGCACGGATACAGCAAATTGAGAGGGAGCTCTAGTACAGATGTTTCACTGACAATGGTAGTGTCATGGGCAACAGTACAAAATGGCAACAGCAGTGCAAAGTTGAGTGGTAGCAGGCCAAGCATCAGCAGCACAGAAACCAGTGCCCAAAATCTTGTAATGCATGGTGTGATGTATTACTAGAGCACACTCCTGATGCTAAGAGGGAGTGTTGAGATTTTGTGTATTTGGAGTAGCATCAGATGTGCTCTAGCTCCCAAATTTTGTGGACAGACTAGAGTACACTTAATCTACAAGACCCAGAAAGGGATTTGGGAAATTTCATCTACTTTGGGAGATATTTAATTAATTAATTATTATAATGTATTTATAAAACTTAGGGAAATTAAATAATTAAAGTTAATTAAATTAAACATGTGATGAAATTGTCTTAAGTCACACGGATCAAGCTTTCTTTTAATCTTAGCCATTGATTCAAGATCCGATCATTGTTGTTGGTTTCCCAACGAGAAAAGTATAAAGGAAAGGCTTGGGGTCATTTGTAAGGACACATAGAGGCAGAGCACTGAAGCTAAGCTGAGATTCTAGGGCAGGGTTTGCTAAGAATTCTCAGAAGTGTTCCAACTGCAGAGAGGGCAGTTTAGACAAAGGGGATGATTTGATCCTAGTGTCCAGAATCAACAAGAGACAGAGAGCAACTTCAGAAAGACAGCGCAAAGGAGCAGGGACTTCAGCAGGAAGAGGGCAGCAACTGCGTAGCGCAGGGGCAGCTTTAGCTATGCAGGTGCTGCACAGTCACTCCTAGGGTAGCGTAAGGTAGCTGGAAACCCTCAGAGGTTACGCAAAGACCCTTAGAGGCAGTTTAGGGATTGCGTCACCCAGTTTGGGGCAACACGGCCCTTTCCAGGCCAACGCTGAGGGACGCAGGGGCTTCAGGGGCAATGTTGGGGTGTCTAGCGCCTAATTTTGGCTGAGTCCTGTAAATCCCGGGGTGTGGATCAGTCATTATTTTGGCTTCAGAACAGTCGGTGAGTTGCAGATCTAATTTTTCTCTGTCGAGTTTTCCAGATCTAGAACCCAGATTTGTGGTATTCAAAAATACTCTTAATATTAAAACCCTCTAGAAGCCAGAGACGGGTTTTCCTGCATTGGGTTTTTCTAGGGACTATTTGTCCAAAAAATCACTAACATTTTTTCTATGTGTGCATTTACTTTTTCTAGATCTGAATTGGTTAAAGTCTGTTATGTGTTTTGCTTTGATATTAATCTGAATTTTCAGCTTAATAAATTAATTAAGTAGGAGGAGCATAACCAAATCTAACAATGGATTTCTGCATAAAGTAACATTCAGAAATTTTCACAGTGCAGGCCCAGGTGCTACCTTTCTAAGCACCTCATTGTACTTGTTCCCAGCAAAAATATAATAAAACGGCTCATATGTTTTTGCCTCTATTATGGTGTTCTTAATGGTTATTTCTCTTTTGTTGTAGTTTTAGTCTTTGCATGTTTTATATTATTGTTTGTTCCCAATTTGGGATATTACATAGTGCTAATCACATAGTCATCCCTAACACAAGTGAGGTAACTTACTTTCAAAAAATCAACTAGAAATACAATTGAAGACAAGGTTTTGTAAGAAGTACTTTTGTGCCCCTAGCATTGAATATGGTCCACTATGATACTTTAATGGTTTCTTTACCTAATGATGTTAATCTCACTTGATCTTAAGGATATCTTTTAGTTGATTTCTCATAGATATATTGTATGCCCCTTGAGCGATCGTTGGACACCTTTTGAGCACATTGAAGGACATATAGCCCATCCATGAGAGTATTTTATGACATCGCAATCTTGACATTACACCTTTAGAGATCAGCTTAGGACCTTGGGGACCCTCTTCATGGGTGTATGGCCCATTCTACACCTCCAAATGCTCAATCATTGAGCCAAGAAGTCAGGCTATTAGTTTGATTGTTGATGTGCCACAAAGGACCCAAGACACCCCAAGCTAGCCTTATACCTACTTGATGGAAGTTACCTTGTTCCTGATCCCAAATGATGATGCAGATTGCTGAATTTTGGTAGTTGTAGTCAATATTCCTAAATTTCATTTACCCACAAAATAAAAGAAACGATAAATATAAATGTATGCTTCAAGTCGGCTTCAAGAGAGATTAAATTTTTGAAATTCAAATTAATTGTCTCTACAAGTTCAAGTTGTAGGAATTTACAGGGTAAGTTCTGTAGATCAAAAACCAAAGATCACCGCTCACAAACAGATCACAAATCAGTGCACCAGTATAATCACGTGGTTAAAACCCTCAAAGAGGGAAATAGTCCACGGCCTGAGCCAACGCGGCCATTTCAGGCAATTTATTAATATAAAAAGAAAAGTTACATATGTTTCTCTCATAAACGGTTACCAGACAAATGACCCTCCATGCTCTTTAAATAGAGATCATGGACCAATCGGGTGTTAAGCCACGGATCAAGTGTCGTTAATACCGAAGTGAGAGATAACCGTCGGATCACTACAAATCGTGACCGTCGGATTATAAGTTACAAATGTACATGGTAAAGAAACACACTTTACCTAACTCTACACTAGACTAAGTTATTCTTAAATATTTCCTATGTGTTGGAATATCCTAACATCCCCCTTTAAGAACAACTTGGGATAGGATTGAAGGATTTACAAAGGTGACACAAAAGGAGCCTATTTCCTATGTGTAGAAATATCCTAACATCCCCCCTTAAGAACAAATTGGGATAGGATTGAAGGATTTACAAAAGTGACACAATAAGAGAAGGAAGGAGGCATTAGAGCCATCCCCCCTTAATGACAACTTTCCTAAACTCCAAGCATGGATCAAAGTTTGGAAAACTTTGCTTCTGTGAGAGCCTTCGTAAAGATATCAGCTACCTGATCATTGGTTGGACAGTACTGCACTTCAAGTACACGATCAAGAATGAGATTTTTGATGAAGTGTATATGGAGTTCAATGTGTTTCATACGTTGATGTTGAAATGGATCTTTACATAGCTAAATGGCACTCTGATTATCACACAAAAGTGTAGTTGGATGCTGCTAATGAAGACCAAATTCAGACAGGATCTGACGAAGCCACATGGCTTCCTTGCTGGCTTCAACTGCACCACGATACTCTGCTTTTGCTGAAGAAAGAGAGATGGCACTTTGCTTCTTACAAGACCAAGTAATAGATCCTGAACCAAGAGTGAATACATATCCTGCAGTAGACTTTCGATCATAAGGGTCACCAACCCAATCAGAATCAGTGAAACCAATCAACAATGGAGATGCTCCTGCACTATAATGAATCCCAAACTGAATTGTACCTCGAATATATCGAAGTATTCTTTTGGCTGCTTTCCAGTGACTTTCATGAGGTTGCTACATAAACTGAGCGACAAGACCAACGACAAAGGAGAGGTCAGGACAGGTATAGGTTAGATACAGAAGTTTACCAAGAAGTTGACGATATAAGGTAGCATCAACTTCAGGGGTAGTACAAGTGACTGAAATCTTGACTCCAGACTGAAAGGGAGAAGGGGCTGGCTTACAATCTTCCATGTGAAAGTGGTGTAGAAGATCACAGGCATACTTGGACTGAGAGAGGGTAATGCCTTCCTTGGATTGCAAGACTTGAAGACCAAGGAAATAATGCAAGTGTCTTAAGTCTGTCATTTCAAACTTCTTTTTAAGGCTAGACTTCACATGGTTTATATGGTTTGGATCACTACCCGTAAGGATAAGATCATCAACATAAAGAACAAGGATGGTGAAGGACTTACCCACTTTCTTAGTGTAGACAGTGTTGTCAAAATGACACTTAGAAAAGGCATTATCTAATAGAAATCTATCCATTTTGGCATACCAAGCCCGAGGAGCTTGTTTGAGACCATAGAGAGACTTCCTAAGGCGACAAACAAGGTTGGAGTCTTTTTGGATAAAGCCAGGGGGTTGTTCCATGTAGATTTCTTCATGCAAATCTCCATATAAGAAGGCAGATTTAACATCCATCTGATGGACTTCCCATTTAAAGGAGGCAGCAAGGGAAAGAACAAGGCGGATAGAATTCATTTTGGCAACAGGGGAGAAGGTTTCAGTATAGTCGATGCCTTCAACTTGTGAAAATCCTTTAGCAACAAGACAAGCTTTATGTCTATCCACTTTTCCATCTGGTCCAAACTTGGTTTTGTAAACCCATCTGCATCTGACAAGTTTTCTTCCTTTTGGAAGAGGAACAAGATCCCAAGTATCATTTGCCAATAAGGAACAATACTCTTCATTCATAGCTTCATCCCAATCTGGATGACCAGAGGCTTCTTCAAAGGTTTCTTGATCAAGTTTTTCTGGAACTTGAGCCAGTAAGGAAGAGGCTCTTTCGAACTGAGAACGTGTACGTCGTCGATCGGCAAGGTCACCTGCAAGAGAACCTGCTGCATCTCGAGTAGAGCGAACCCATCTTGGAAGCGGTCGAGTATAAGGAACAATTTCAAGAGGTGGAGGAGGATTGTCATCATCATTGTCATCATCTGAACTAGAAGGAATGCTATTAAAAATAGAAGAGAGAGAGAGAGAGGTGGCACATATGCCGAATCAGGCTCGTAGGCCAAAGGTGGCACACCCGCCGAACTAGGCTCGCAGGCCAATATATTTTCATCAAACTTTACATCTCTTCTAATGATTATATTTTTGGATTTTGGTTGAAGAAGTCTATATCCTTTGACATCTTCAGAATATCCAACAAAAATGCATTTTTCACTCTTAGGTTCTAAGGCTTTATGTTTCGCATCTAGAATATGGGCCCAAGCTTCACTTCCAAAAACACGAAAGTGACTTACATCTGGTTTGATTGAGCTCCAAGCTTATTCTGGAATTATATTCTTTAAAACCTTAGTAGGAGTGCGATTTACTATGTAATTTTCACAGTTAATGGCTTCTGACCAAAAATTGAGACCAAGTCCTTTAGGTTGAAGCATACAATTAGCCATTTCTTTTAAGGTGTGATTCTTCCTTTCAACTACACCATTTTGTTGTGGAGTATATGGAACAGTATGTTGCAATTGAATGCCATGCTCAGTGCAGAAGTTGATAAATTTGTTGTTAACATATTGTCCTCCATTGTCTGATCTTAACTTAAGAATTTGATGTCCAGATTGTTCTCAACAAAGTCCTTAAAGGCCAAGAACATGTTAAAAACTTCACTCTTGAGTTTTAAGAAGTATACCCAAGTGCGTCTGGAAAAGTCATCAATGAAAGTTAAGAAGTACTTGCAACCAGAGATAGAAACAACAAGAAGTGGACCACATAAATCACTGTGCACAAGCTGCAAAGGGACTGAAGCGTGCCAAGAGGCACGTTTGTCAAAACTATCCCGATGATGTTTTCCGAGTACACATCCGGAGCAAACACCATCTCGGCAAGATACCAGAGGAAGGCTCGTCACCATATTTTCATTACATAAAGTTTGAAGAGAGCGATAGTTTAAGTGACCAAATCTCTCATGCCAAAGTTTGCTCAAGATACTATGAAGGGCTCACACAAAGCATATTTTCCTTACATAGAGTTTGAAGAGAGTTTATAGTTTAAGTGACCAAATCGCTCATGCCAAAGTTTGCTCACTTCATCATTATGAGCAACAAAAACGAAGGGAAGACATGATGACCCAAAGTTGTCAAACTTATACAACCTTGTGGAATCATCAGCAATGCCAGTAGCTAAAATATGTTTAAGATCTTTGAGGTCCTTGATTACAACATCATGCGGTGAGAATTCTACTATTTTCCCTTCACCTGAATGAGTTATCTGATAAACAGAGAGAAGGTTGCATGACAAGGTAGGAACACATAGTACATCATTAAACTGACCATTATCGAGATGAATGGTTCCAAATCCTACAACACTAAGAGATCTATCATCACCAACACAAATATTTTTGGTGTTACAATCATTTAAAGAAGAAAACATGGCTTTATTTTTGGCCATGTGATAAGAAGCTCCAGAATCAATGAGCCACTCATGAGAATGAGAAGAGGAAGATACATTTAATGCATAACCAGATCTTGATGCTTGACAACCACAAGCAAAAAGTGCCATTCCTGAAGATGAAGGTGAAGAGTGCTCCAAATTGATGTTGTGCTTCTTCATTGTTGCTTCTAAGGCTTCCATCTTCTTAAAACATTTGGACTCTATATGGCCATCATGATTGCAAAAGTTGCAATGTCTATCTGTCTTCTTTCCTTTGTTTTTATATGCCTTATCATTTTGGTGAGTTGCTTTTTCAGTTTGCGGCTGAAATTGCTTAGGACCCTTGTTTGGTGTCAGACCATACTTTTTAGCAATGTTGCAGGAAACGTCCCCCCCCCCCTGGTTCCAAGCCCCAAAACGCGTCCCGTACGAGATCCGTACACCAAAACGTGTTCCGCAAAAAAATTTGTGATTCCTGGAAATCCGGATCCGTACAGCCGGATCTGCGTTTCCGTACAGTGGATCGTACGGCAAATCGTCGTACGGATCGCGAACGGTTCCGTACAGCGTCGTACGGATCCGATTTGCAGACTTTAAAAATGCATTTTTTTATTTTTTTTTTGGATTTTTGGTGTTAGCTCGGTTAGTTAGTGAGTTAGTTTTGGGTTAGGGATTAGATGAAAAGCTTATAAGCTCTATTCTTCCTCTTATTTTCTCACTTGTGTTTTTGGAGAGCTTGGAGAAGAGAGGAGAAGAGAGCTTGGAGAAGAGAAGAGAAAGAGAGGAAAAGAGAAAGTTGAGGAGAGCTTGGAGGAGTGAAGGAGGAGGAGCTTAGAGGAGTAAAGAAGTGGCTTCCATCTATGCTGAGCTAAAGAGGTAAGTGCAAACCCCAAACTCTCTCATTTTTTTTGTCATTGTTTTTTGTATTTTCTCTCCTCCCTCTCCTACACTTTCCCATTCTTTCTTCTTGTACATTTATTTGCAGGCTGTCCACCATCTATATTCATACTCAAAGATGATGTTTCTTTGGGTTCTATGTATCATTCCCCTCTTGGTTTTGATGATGGTAAGGGGGAGTAGAAATAGAAGAGGGGAACGTGAAGAAGAAGAGGAAAGTGGTCACCATGTGAGTGACCCAATGTATGATGAGGAGGAAGGCTTTGAAGAGGAAGGGGATGATGAAAACATTGAATCACAAGATGGGAAAGCTACATTGACACCCTTGTGGAACTATGTGACCAAACTTGAAGGGGGAAAAGACAGTGGAAGCTACAAGTTTTTGTGCCCTCATGGTTGTCATGGAGGAAAACCATATAGCAGTTCATATACATGTGTGAGGAGGCATATTTGTGGGGTGATGGATAGTGATGAAAAAAAGGGTGTTGTGGGGATAGCAATTTGCCCAAAGGTTTCAGCTGAACAAAGAAGAAAATACATCCAAATAGAGGAGGTTTCACAACAAAAAAATAAAAAACAAAAAATTCAATCTGAATCAAGTGCAACCTCTAGATTTGGTAGCTCATCTGCTCATGGTGTTTCTACAAGTTCTGGAGGTAAAAAAACAATAGCAGATTTCCTTAATGTTGCTGGAGGGATGATGTGGATGGAAAGATAGTCCGATTTCTTTGTGCATGCGGTGTACCATTCAATGTGCTTCGCTCTCCCTATTGGCATGAAATGGTAAAGGGCATCAATGATGCCCCAAAAGGATACAATTGCTGGAGGGATGATGTGGACGGAAAGATAGTCCGATTTCTTTATGCATGCGGTGTACCATTCAATGTGCTTCGCTCTCCCTATTGGCATGAAATGGTAAAGGGCATCAATGATGCCCCAAAAGGATACATGTCCCCCAACTATGAGAAAGCTAGAACAGTGTTATTAGAAAGAGAAAAAGGAAAGGTTCAAGCAGCTTTGACACGTTTTACAAATTAGTGGGTGGATAGTGGGGTATCCATTGTATCAGATGGGTGGAAAAATATCAGAAACCAACATTTGATAAATGTTCTTGGTGTTTTTGCTACTGGTGCAATGTTTATTGCATGTCATGATTCCTCCTCTGTCAGTGCAACTTCCCAAAACATTGCAGATCTCCTATTGCAATCAATCAGAGATGTTGGTCCTAGCAAAGTGGTTCAAGTGATCACAGATAATGCAACAAATTTTAAGGGAGCAGGTAAAATTATTGAGCGTACTTATCCACACATATTTTGGTCTGGGTGCTTGGTGCACACATTGAACCTTTTGATGCATGATATTGTGAAGCATAAAGAATGTGGGTGGATTAATGAGCTTTACAAGAGAGGGAAGAAGCTCATTAAATTTATCACAGGGCATACAAGGGTAAACTACTTCTATGGCACTTACTCCAAGTTGCAGTTGCTTAAACTTGCAAAAACCAGATTTGCAAGTAATTACCTCACCTTTAGGCGGCTAGTGAAGGTGAGACAAGCTCTAACTAATATGGTCACCGTTGAATCATGGGAGGAGATTAACACTAATAGAGATGGTGCTAATGCAGCAAAGGACACTATTCTTGACATGTTATTTTGGTCACAGGTTAAATATGTTTTGCAATTCACCAAACCAATTTATTACATGATCAAATTTGGGGATTCAGATAAGCCAATAATTGGGGAGGTGTATGAACAAATGGATAACATGTTGGGGCAGATTAAAGACATTGTTGAGCCTAGAGATACGACCTTGTACAAATATATTCGTGGAGAGGTGGTAAGACGATGGGATATGCTAAATATTCCATTGCATGCATTAGCATATGTATTGACACCTAAATATTATAGTCCATCATGGCTTTCTACAACAGCACCTGGGGCAGCGAGCAAGCGAAAACCACACCTAGATCCAAAGGTCCTACAAAAATATATGCTTGCACTAGATAAATTAGTCCCTAATGAGGATGAGGCACACTTGGTACGGAAAGAGTTGAGCAGCTATACACTTTCCACTGGTCCATTTGGGAGCATGCATGCTATTAGATGTCGAGTTTTTCTTCTATTGAGTGGTGGAACATGCATGGCAGTGCTACTCCACTTCTACAGACTTTGACATTGCGGGTGCTATCACAGGTGGTAAACACTTCTTCTGCAAAGAGGTGTTGGAGCTCTTATTCTTTCATCACAGTGTTAAAAGGAACAGCTTGAGTTTAGACCGGGCATAGAGCTTGGTTTATGTTCATTACAACTTGAGATTGTTGTCCCATTACTGTGATGATGCAAAGAGCAACAAAGACCTTAAGGTTTGGGACAGGTATCCAGAGGAGACTAATTTGGAGGATGGAGTGTTACGATTACAGCAATTAGAGGATGCTCTTATCCATGATGATGATGATTGAGTTGACATGCCACCCCCCACTGGTCCCTTGGTTCCTAGGTCCCATGGTTCAACCGCAGGGGCTTTGTCTTCATCAGTTACAGTGCCATTGCCACAGCTTCCATAGCCACCATCTTCTTCACTGCCACCACGTGGAGGCGCACCGTCACGTACTCTTCGTGGTGGAAGGAGGAGAGATGAGTAGATATTTCCAGTGTTCACAGTGCACACTTTACTGCTTTTGTCATAGATTATCATTAGACTTGTAGGCTTGTTGTGAATTTGAACTTTTTTGTCTTGGTGGTGGCCAAGTGGCCTATTTTGTAAACATTATTATTTGAATTTTGGACATGACTAATGTTAACAATTGTTCACTTATAATATGCTTTATGTTTTATAATATGGTTAAATGTTTTATGTTTATCATTTATGTTTTATAGTATGCTTAATTTTTAAATGTTTTATGTTTTAAAATTTATAGTATGCTTAAATGTTTTAAACTTTTATCATGCTTAAATGTTTTATGTTTATCATTTGTGTTTTATAGTATGCTTAAATGTGTTATGTTTTATAGTATGCTTAAATGTTTTATCATGCTTAATTATTTGATGTATGTTTGTAATTGCTAGGATCTAGAATCTAGATTCTAGATTTATGATGCTCGAATAATTAATTATTGATGTACAATGGAATCATGGATGTCATATCTATCTTGATTTATGTAAGAATATGCATGTTTTCATGTCTTCTACAACTAATATGGTATTTGGGATTGTTGTTTTGAATATAAATGCAAAAAAATATAAAAACAATATATATATATATATATATATATATATACTAGACGCTTCCGAAACGCTTCGCTTCCTAAATTTTTGGAAAATGACGCTTCCGCGTCCCTGCTTCCAAAAAACACCCCAGCTTCGTCCCCGCTTCGTGCAATGTTGCTTTTTAGGATACTGCTTCTTGGGATTCTTTTGATATGATTGTTGTTGGGTTGCTAAGGCTTTCTTAGAAGCGTTTCCAGAAGTGATAAGACCAAGGTGTAAGAGTTTTTCTTCTTCTCTTATCAAAGAATCACAAAAGGAATCAAAAGCGGGATTCTTGTAGGTGGTTCCTGAAGAAATGATGGCTTCTCTAGTGGAATGGAAGGCGGAGACAAATACAGAGTAAGCAGGGCCAAGCTTAACAATAATGCAATAGATGAGGCTACCATCTTCCTTTTTGACCTTACACCCTTCTAAAGAAGTCTAAGGGTCTTGAATTTGGACAAGAAGTCTTCAATAGAGGAGAAATTATTAGGGTCCAAAGTAAGCAAATCATTTTCAAGCTGGTGGGCCCTGATTTGATTTTGAATGCCAAAAACAGTATTTAACTTTTCCAGGGCTTTATCAGGGATGTCAATGTCAAGGATGTGAAATCGAAGATCTTGAGCAATGGACATTCCTATCAACCCTCGTGCTTGATCTTGTTTATTTTCCCATTTAGGAACTTTATCATCATCGAAAAGTTTAGTTTCTTGACCTATGGCTATTATATAAAGCCCTTTACTTCTAAGTATATCTACCATGTGAGGTGGCCATTGGAAATAATTGGTGCTATTAAGAATAATCAGGCATGCACTTCCCATTTTTTTTTAAAAACTAAAGTTGAGAAAAGCTGAAACTAACTGCTCCAATGGAAAGATCTCGAAAAAATAGGCAGTTTCAAAAAAAAACAGCTCGAAAAACGGCTTTCGGGATGAAGAAGTTATGTCTTTTTGAAAAAATAAGTTGAAGATACTGAATAGTTACGGGAACGGGATGAAGTGCAGCTTTTTAAAAAAAATTCTGCCCCTTTGAACAAAAACTTTTTACAAAAAAAGCTTGAGAAGGAGATTTGAACCCAAGACCTCTATTCTCATAAACTAACCCCTCACCAAGTGAGATAGTAAAAGGATCACGTTATTGTGTGTGTGCCTTTTCCTGCACAAAAAAAACACAAAAACCGAGAAAAAAAAAAGAAGAAATGCAAAGCCTTATGGCAGAATGTTAGATTTCCGGTTAGCCTTACCGGCAACTATTATTTTTTTCACTATTTATGATTTCCCGAGATCGCACAAAGACGCGGGGAAAGAGCATACGTAGAAAAAAAAAATCTCTTTTTCCTGTTTCTGATTTGTCAAGATCGCATGCAGCGCATAGAAAATAGCATACACAGAGAAGAGGGTATATATCCAGCAAATAAATAAAACCTAAAAACCGAAAATAAAAAAAGGGAACCGAAATAAGCAGAACTATTAACAAATATAACTGCAAAACAGATGCTTTATACCTCCAGATCTAAATTGTCATAACTTGGGCAGCCGGAAAACTTTTCGCATGAAACGAAAGGCATTCCTCACTGTAACAGACGCTCCGGACACAACCGAGTAGTTCTCCAAACCCAAAAATGTTCAGAAATAGTAGATCTACAAAACGGCATTCGCATGCAGTCAACCTAGCTTTGATACCATGTAGGAATTTACAAGGTAAGTTCCGTAGATCAAGAACCAAAGGTCACCGCTCACAAACAGATCACAAATCAGTACACCAGTATAATCACGTGCTTAAAACCCTCAAAGAGGGAAACAGTCCACGGCCTAAGCCAACGCAGCCACTTCAGGCAATTTATTAATATAAAAATAAAAGTTACATATGTTTCTCTCATAAACGGTTATCGGACAAATGACCCTCCATGCTCTTTGAATAGAGATCATGGACCAATCGGGTGTTAAGCCACAGATCAAGTGTCGTTAATACCGAGGTGAGAGATAACCGTCGGATCACTACAAATCATGACCGTCGGATTATAAGTTACAAATGTACATGGTAAAGAAACACACTTTACCTAACTCTACACTAGACTAAGTTATTCGTAACTATTTCCTATGTGTCGGAATATCCTAACACAAATCAACCAGCCTACATGACACACGGATTTGGGCTCGTGAGATGACTATATAAACGCTACTCATCCTCCTCAAGGCATCAATTCAGATCACATATACTCATCTCCTGTTCACACATGGGAGTTTAGAAGAACGAATTATGAGGCAACAAGACCAAGATTCTTCTGAGGCAGTTGTGTGAAATCTTCTAAAGCACAGTTGACTAAATTTCTAAGCTTATCTTAGTAGGCTGAATTTGTCACTGGTTGACCAGGTTTGACCTGGGTATGCTTGTGGTCAGTTTGACCTTGTTTCTAACTAGAAATCATATTGTATCTCTTGTTGAATTGGAAAATTTCGCTAAGAAAAGGTTGTTGGATTTCCCTGGTTAGGGTTTTCCCAAGGTAGAATTTTGTCTCTTATGTTTGGTTTTCTCTTCATGATCCTATCGTCATTATTGTTTCACTATTGATATTTTCCATGTGTTAACATAAGAAGAATTGGAAAAAGAATCATTGGAAGTAATTATCATAATAGAAAGTCTTAAAATATCAATAGAGATCACTTGAGACACTTTGAGAGTGTTGGCACACTCCCTTTTGATGTTAACACCAAGTCCTAGGATTTCCACATCACCCATGCGAACGTTAGAAAGGTGGCACAAGGCTTCTTGATGATGATGTCTTGGATGAGGAGACATACATGGAGATGCACTTGTTCACTTTGTTGAGTTATCTTGGAGTGAAGAGCACACTTGGACCTATTTTGTCACCTTACTTGACAGAGTTGCTCATTTATGGAGGATGACATCATGTTGGAGAGAATTCTCCCCACGTGTGCAAAATTTATGGCATTTTATTATGATTTATCATTTTGTAAAATTATATTTAGCTCTTGTGACCTATTAGCCTTGATGAACGCTTTGAGCTTTTAGCACTTTTAACTATAAATTAAGGAAATTTCCTTGCTTACCCAAATATAAATAGAGGGGAATCAATTTCCTTTGGATCATTGTCACACAAACTCATCATTCTTCTCTTGAAGGAGTGTGCACCAGTGTGTCTTCTCTTTCTCTTGGACGCAATGGCTAAGTAGAGTGTGAATTGTCCTGGGGAAGATGTATTTTGCGTGGAGAGGCTTTCCTATGGATTGATGAAGTGATTCTTGCTTGAATGGTGTAAGTCTAATGCCATTTTTCTTCCATTTTGCATGAAATTTCTGAAATTAGGGTTTGTCATATGCCATATTAACATAGGCAATATCTTTTATGAACTCTTCTTTGTATGTATTTATGCAAAATTTGTCATCCAAAAACCATCAAAGAAAATAGTTTTCTTGCATCCTTTGACCTTAAATATCCTAAGAAGAAAGTTGCCCGTGTTTCTAAAGAAAATTGAATTGTCTTCCATCCTATCTATCCAAGGTCCTTCTATGTTGACCTTGTCCTAATTGACCCCATTGCTTAAATGACTAAAGGCACAAGTTTTGGTGTATCAATCAACTTAAATTTTCCTCTTTTCTTCGATTGTTTGATATAAATTTGTATTTAAGCACAGGGTTGCACCTGATTCGCTCCCGACTCGGGAGCTTTAGAAAAATGTCGCTCCTCACTCCCACTTCCGATCTCGCTCCCAAGTATCCTTGTTAAAGCATTGTTGCAGCTATATGTTGTTATCCTTTAGGTAGGGTTTGCATTCATTAATGTTTAAAGGGAAAAACCTATAATTTATTGCATATGTTACCACTAAAAATAGGGTTTCCATCCAGGTATTTCGTATGGTTTTGTGCATCTTTAACGATTAAAAATTACTTGTTTACCTAACCCTTGCTTACCTTCTTGCATTGTTACGATGGGGAGGCGTAGATATGTCGATCTTCGTGCTTAATGCCTTTGTTATCAGTGATCACATTCTTTATAGAATATTTTCTTCTTGTTATATGTTGTTGCATGTTGTAAATTTGCATATCGTTAAAACCCTAATCTATAACAACCTTCCCTTATTTTATTGGGGTTGGTAGAAAGTGTAGTTGAACATCTACAAACCTTATATTGGCCTTCAAGGCTTTGACAATAACTTCTTCCAGAACCATTCTACACTTGTCACCCTTGAGCCTTCCTTTATTGAAGATCTTTCTAGGTGATTTTGTATGCAATATTTTTAGACAGCCATTTGCCTTGGAAACCCTAGGTCATCTAATCTCTAAGTCTTGCTAGGGAAGCCTCCCTTGCCGGGATAACATCCAACCACAAAACATCAAGAAAGAAGCCGTTAAGTTAACAGTGGTGGTCGATCCCTTTATTGACATAAAACCTAGGTTGCCTAGTGAGGCTTTGCACTACACTACTAGATTTTGCAGTAACATTGCCCAACCTTAAGATTCCACCACCTCATATGTTTAGACTAGATAAACAAATACAAGCAAGCACCAGTTCTCTTCATACCAGTTATGTTTTTGAAAATCATTGATGACATAAAAAATACAACAAAGGATTTGGATACAATATCCCCTAGTTTGGATAAGCATCTCCTTGTTGGAATTAGCTCCTCTAGCTCCCATCGATGTAAAAAAGATTCATTATGTTTGAAAATGTAAGCCAACACCATTTGGGTCTCCAATCCAAGTGCCAAATTCCTCAAGATAGAACAATAATAGAATTTAAGTGATTGTCTGCGTCTGAATAGAAAACAATTTTCATTAAAGTAATCATCTATGCTATTTGGAATGATACAAGTGAATCATTACTGGGAAATCTAACTTGTACAATCTAAGAAGCATGGAATAAAATTCATCATTCTTCACTTGTACCCAATTTGCTATTTGTCGAGTTGGTCTAGCATGATTTAGTCATTCCTTGGTGTCTCTGTCAATATGAAAGCTTTTGGTGTCAAAAATCATACATACTCCAACTCTAGTTATACAACATTTCAAAGAAGCTCTTTCGATCCCTCTCCCTTTCACCTTTTGCATCCAACAAACATTTGACAATTAACTTCCATCCACACTCTTTAGGGTTTCCTTGTATATTCATGAAACTCTTTGGTATTGAAAGTCTCTTGGAGGGTGCCTTTGAGATGCTTTATTTAAAATCAACTAACTACATGCATAAAGGGATTAGGCTTATCCTTTCAAGCAAATGTTAACCTTCACTTCTACTCTATTGACTTTCACTAGCCACACAAGAATTCAACTAGCAATTTTGCTTCCCGATCTAGCTCTTCGAGACAATTTCTGGCTAGGGAATCATACCCAAGCATCTGGGTTTTTCTTTGACGAGTTTTCTCAGGAATCAAACTTATCATATAATGAATCTTGAGGTCAAAGAATTAATCTTTACGACCAGAAGGCCACGTCTTGAATACTCACAGACTCAACAGCTAAAAGGATGATAGAAGAAAGTAGAAAAAAGAACCAACTCCTTGAGCAAAGCATTTCTGAATTCAAGAAGTTAGAACTCAGACATAACTGCTTTAAACGATTGCACTTGAACGGATGTAATAGTATTCATCATAAAGAACCATGAACATAAAGGCTTTATTCATATAAAATAGAAGGAGTGACTTAACATTCGAATCAAGATTAACATTCTCGATTAACATTTGAATCAAGATTAACCATCTCAATTAACATTTCATTCAAGAGTATATGATAAACCATCTACCCTTACATTGTCCAAAATGAACTTCTACTCGTTGAAGCAGCAATCACAATTAAATTTTGAATCAAGAGCATACGATACACCATTTACCCTTACATTGTCCAGAATGAACTTCTACTCCTCAGCAACAACGT
This sequence comes from Pinus albicaulis, assembly GCA_034641835.2. Classification (NCBI taxonomy): domain Eukaryota; kingdom Viridiplantae; phylum Streptophyta; class Pinopsida; order Pinales; family Pinaceae; genus Pinus; species Pinus albicaulis. Next base: position 1,127,200,981 of record CM076570.1, read on the forward strand.
TGATATCAAGTTAAATTATAAAAGGAACAGCTTAGTTCATATCACAAATATCCAAAATAAATGGAATAACACAATGTTGCGAACATCAGCATTGGGATAAAATCGGCAAGAGTTCGGAAAACCAAAAAATCGTAAAAATCGGGAAAATATCAGGAAAAATCGGCAAATATCGGCAAAATTAAGATACCATCAAAATATCAGAAAAAATCAGCAAACATCAGCCAAGGCAAAAAATCTTGATTCTGCGATAAAATCGGGATGTTATCGAGATGTTCATGAATTAAGAGGCATATTCATTAAGTTGTGCCTCTTCATTAATTATTAATTATTATTATTATTTTATTGGTATATATAATGTCAATGAGATGTTGCTCGGCTGGTTGGGAGAATTGTTGTTATCCTCCCCACCTGAGTTCAATTCCTACATGTGACATCTTGAGGTCATAAAGAGTATATCCTTATAATGGAAAGAGAAATTATGGAGGCATGAGTAACGCCTTTCCTCGTCTTGCCATTTCTGCCCCTCCATTGTGCCTTTTATTTCTTTATGACTTGCTTTGATTTGGGTACATAATTGAGGAGCTCAAGCATGCCTTTTGAGATTTAGCATTTAATACCACTCAATGATGAGTCAGTATATCGCTCATCAGGGTTGGGACAATACATGGGTTCCTTTTATAGATGAAGCATTCAAGTGCTCGAGGAATTGAGTGACGGCTGGGTAAAGGCTAAAGCTCATGCAAGGCTTTTTCCCACGAACTAATCAAATGTCCCAACCATCTTTTGCATTTTTCTCTTTTTATTCTAGTGTGGCTTTCTTATGCTTTTAACTTTCTTTTAGCTACATCAACCTCTAGGGAAAAGTTTTCCAGCCCAGATTCAAGGATGAGGATGAAAGGGTGTCAATGCACGTGACCAATGGCTAGCAGCCCAAAGAATGGAGATGGAATAATTGGAAATATGGAAAGTAGTAGGTATGGCATACCATGGACAAGCTACTTCAATCAAAGCCTTCCTAATAGTGTCCTTCCTAAATCCCTAAGGTTGCAGAGGATGTCCCAAGTGAAGTGAGGGAACAAGAATACAGTCAAAGATCAATTGATCATCCAAATCACCCCTTGATTCTTATTAGTATGCCGAAAACATTAATTGAAAGCACATGATTACAAAATTGATAAAGTACCTGTGAATGAATGATGTCACCTTCCTTCAAGAAAGAATGTCAAATGGGAAAGAGAAATTTGAGTAGAGCAAGGATCTTGTCACTGTCATGTATTGATCATATAGGGTTGTTGATTGGTTAGTTTTCTAATGAGGAGAAAAGTTCTCTCCTTTGTGTTACCCGATTTTTAGCGGGTAACAATCCCCAACCTCAAAATCTTTCCCTTATTTCTCAACCCGTTGTTTCCTTTTATTGTATTTATATCTTTGTCTTTTGGCTTTGGAGAAAGGCAGTTGGTTTTCTCAAGGACGTTAGGCTCAAAGTGTTTCCATGTTACTTGTAGGGAAAAAGGCTTAAGGTTCCTTTCAATCTTGTTTTGCTTTATTGGGGAAATGGGAAAAGAGAGGGGATATTGTCTTGTTCCACAATATCTTCAACATGCTCAGCCATATGTGGCTCTTGATACAAGATGAAGTGTTTTCCATTGGTTGTGGGTATGGTGGCATAGGATAAACCCATTTGCAATTTCCCAACAATACAAGCTAACTACTTTTTTAATAAAAGCATGCCTCAAGCATTGAGAACATCAATGACCACTAGCTATCCATCAATACATCTATATCCTTATTAGCAACAAAAGCAACCTTAACATCCTTGATTAAACCATGCACAAAAATAGATTTTGAGTCAAAACCACACACATTTTTGTGAAGTCTACTAAAACCCTACAAGATAAGAGCTAGACAAGGTGCTAGTAATGGGGTATAGGCCCAAAGTCACCTCAACAAAAACCCCCTACTCTTTATGGACTTTCGCCAATCGGAGGAGTCTTGGTAGAATAGGATCACCTATGAAAGATATAGGGTAAGGTATAAGATTATTCAAGAAAGATGCAAGATGAAGTGTTTTCCATTGGTTGTGGGTATGGTGGCATAGGATAAACCCATTTGCAATTTTCCAACAATACAAGCTAACTACTTTCTTAATAAAAGCCCAAAGTCACCTAAACCAAAAACCCCCTACTCTTTATGGACTTTCACCAATCGAAGGAGTCTTGGTAGAATAGGATCACCTATGAAAGATATTCTAAGGGTAAGGTATAAGATCATTCAAGAAAGATGCACAATATAAGTTCAAGGCTTCACTAAGGAAGCAATTTGCTCTCAATGAAAAGACCTAGACAAAGGAGGTGCAAGACCTAAGGTTTTGAGGTTTTCAATAATAATGGGATTTCCAAAGGTCAAGACCAAAGAGAATATGTTCCTTGTGATGGATTCTAATAATTACAAGGCTCATGAAAGTTGAAACCTTCAAGAAAGTCCTCAAGTTGAAGGAGAGGAAACTCGGGTTTCCCTCTTAGGGAGACACTTAGGGCAAGAGATTTTATGGATGAAATTTGAGTGGATGCTCACCAAAATGATAGGTCATTTAGTCAATACCTATCTCTTGATGTTTAGAGTCTAGACTCTCAAACCACCAAAGACCCCTCCTAAAATTTCGCTCTAAGCCCTAGATTTTCTTCCTAGCCTTAAAAGGACCAAACTTGAGAAGAGAAATTTATGGAGAAAATTTAAGGCTGATCACCAATGACCTAAACTAGTGTCTTGTCCCTTGGGCATATGGAGTCAAGGATGCCCAAGATAAGAAAAATTAGTTTTTAAGGAGGCCGAAATTTGATGCCCTAGGTATCAAGATTCCAGCATTTAACCACTCAATGATAATGGAGTTTCTTGGAATAGATTTAAAAAGATCCACCAACAGGAACATTTATTACATGTTATGCATGAATAACATATGCAACATTCATCTAGATAGCCTTCAAAAATTATTTTCAACAAATTAGGGCACAAACTAGCATAATCTAGAAGCAATAGTTCCATAAAATAGACATTCAAAATGATAGTATTCAACAAATAGTACTTACAATATATATCCATCCATTTTCCAAAGAATAGCTCCAAAGACAATCCAAATTTAGCTTCCGCACATCAAAATGCATTCCAAGAATCTCCAATAACCACAAAGAAACAAATGCGAGTTCCTCTAAGAGATCTGAAATCTCCAAGTGTGATGATGATTGATCACAATGAACTGAACTCAAATATATATGAGTTCTACTAAATCGAATCAGGACAAGAAGCCTGTCCTAAGCAATAAATTAATGTGAAGAAACACTCTAGGTCATAGGTAGACCTAGTAACTAATGTGAAAACATAAAGATTAACCCACAAAGAGGTTGAAATGTTGACGTCATGCATGTCATGCATGCATAGGCCCTTTTAGGGCATGCGCTGAGCTCCCCCAATGCCAAGGTGAGTGTAGAGGGCTCAAAAAATCATGATATAGGGGTTGGCCCCTAGACTTCCATGCAAATCGCCTTGTGGATCTTAATTTTGAGTTTGGGGCACAATGACCACTGAAGTATACTTGAAAACTCAAAGACTCCATGCCTGAAGATATGTCAGAGAATTCATGTACCTTCAGAGCTCAAATATCATCAGAGCTTTTAAGCTCTTTCTTCTTCTTCTCATTCTTTTTCTATATTGTACTCAAATACTGCAAGCCCTACGAAGATGTTGTAAAGTGATAATAGTATGATGAATAGAGTCATATAACAGGCCTAAGTAACTGGAGACATTGTCATCAATTGAGTTCACTCTAAGGAGTTTTTTTTACTTGGTTTATTATTGGTACTTTTTAGTACTTCACAATTAATTGAGTTTTTTCTCCCAGATATAACCCCAAAACCGGAGTGCAGCTTGATGGCAAGGCCTTGGGTGAGTCCTAGTGTCTAGAGTCATTGTATATTACTATGCTAGATCACTCAAAAAAAATTGCGGAATTTCAATAGGTCTAGAGGTTAGTTTTTTAATTTTTTAAATTTCCCACATGACTGGAATTTTAATAAATTTTGTATGTAAAATGTAATAAATCATGTCTAGAGAAGTTGTATAGAATATGTGTGCTCAAAATTGCACCTCTGCTCCTCAAATTTTTACTCAGACACACTTTGAGGTGTAAAAAATAAGTTGTAGGACCTCAAAACCCACTTTTCCTAAGTCTATGGGAAAATGTGGTAATAAAATAGCTAGTAATTAAACAAATGGAGAAAAATAAAAGAACTCCATGGTCACTTTGGCACACGATATCATCTAAGAGATTGAGCACATGGGAAAATTGAATTTGTGGGCCAGATTGAGAGATTCAATTTGGTGACATGGTAGTTTGGGATCCTCTTGAAAATCAACGCATCACAGGGAATATTTGATGGGATATTTTTTTATAGAGTTTAGTAGAGTCTTGTCCCCACTTAACTCCACTCTCCTCACACTTGGCACCAAGATAACCATTCAGCTCCACACATTCCTCCAAGGCAGCCTACACACAGTGTTGGACAACATACACAGGAGTTCGATGGCCAGTCTAACAGCCCAATTTTGAGAGGTGTCACATTATGGTCTAGGTAGTTGAGAAAGGAGTGGAAAGTGTGGCATCTTTCTTGTACTCAAAGCTCACTCATGGAAGTTCATTTGTGGAATACGCTGGGCCACCTGGAGGAGTTCGATTCACTTGATGATACATGTGTCATAGCAGATCTCTCTTGGGATTCCATTTGCCTTCCTTGGGATCATCTCCATTTACACTTGTCACGCAGTTTCTACATTAGGATTTGCTCTCATTTCTCTATTTAAATGAGCCTTGGGCTCTCATTTTGTATCTTGGAGAGGATCTATTGTGCTTGCAAAAGTTTTTCTCCTTTGTGTAGTTTCAATATCAATGCAATAAAGACTTTAGGGTTCACAAATTGGATGTTCTTCCTCCTTGAACATGGTATGGATTTTTGTTGATTAATGTACTTATTTCCCTTTACATGCGCTATCTATTTCATGCTTACATATGCTTTAGAGATGTATGGGTGTCGAGTTATCTTGCATCAATAGATGATTTAAAAATTCGCTCTAGATTTAGATATTCCCAGTTGATTTCACATAAATCTCTAGGCCTCCTTTTTCATTGCATATTTTTTAAATCTATATGTGAAGTTAATCATTGGTTGAGTTTTGTAGAAGGAAAATCTCTTGTTGGATCAACAATCAAGCATGAAGGGAAGTCTTTGGAGAGACCAACCCACTCTTGATGTGCTCTTAGAGGAACTCCTATTTGGTTTAACCTCATAGTCTGATCTTACATATTTTCTTGCAGGGTTGCTAGTCATAGCTTGTGTACAAGTCAAGTTATTTCAAATTTAAATCATTCTCTCAAAAAATATTGTGCACCATTGTTGTAATTTGTTATTTAAAAGCCTAATGATGGCTAAGCAAAGAGGAGAGTTTACTCATACTCTTTAGTTTAGCCCATGTAAATTATATTGTATATACATTGCATTTTCTTGACTAATTTTCCAGCTAACTCTTAATTTGCCTTGAAGCCCTTACTAACTCATGCTTGTGGCAGCTTGAGGGAGTTTTCACTTGACACATCTAACACACTTTTGCAGGACCTATTGGCATAGAGTTTGCAGCCCTCTTTGTGACTGTTTGCAGCCTCATTTGCTGCTGCCCAAAAGGTCCCAAAGGCTGCCACTTATCCTTAGCTAGTTGTGGGCTTTTGGGAGGCTCACCTTCTCCTCCTTGCACAAGCTTCTTGGTTATTGAAGGCAGCAATTTTTGGGGCAGATTTCTGTCATAAGTTTCCACTTTGTAAGCAAGGATCATTGGCATCTTGTAGCCATCTTCCTTTTGTAAAAAAAAATTTATATTCCCCAATGGAAGGATCCTAGTGCCTAGAAGTTGCATCTTATTGGAAGAAAGTCCTCAAATCTTGAAGCCTTTCTATCACATACAAAATAAGGCTCGTCATTGTAACTTTCTCTTTAATAAAAGATTAATTCTCTTGTGAGGGAGCTTGGGAAATTTTCCCATGGCATCCTGCCTCCTCATTAGGAGGGTTCCTTTAGGTGGATTGATTTGCATGGTTTAGTTTCTAACTCTCACATTTATTTTACATGCATGCATGTTTGATTTGTTACTCTAATTCACATATGGGTAATCTTTGGAATTAACACAACACTCACATATATTTTCATTTTGCAAAGTTGAGCTTGTTTGGTTTTCCATTTTCATTCCTTAAGTATTTGTATCAGTGTTGCAGGAAACGTCCCCCAACCCCCCGGCTCCAACGCTTGATCCGCGTCCCATACAGGGACACGGAGGATCTGTTGAACGAACCGTGTTTCCAAAAAACAAAAACGTGGATCGCGCTAAAAAGACGGTTCCGGCAATTTTGAAACTGCTTAGCCCAATCCACGTTTCTGTATGTCGGATCCGCGTTTTGTACGAAGGATCGACGTACGGAAACACAGCAGTTCCGGAACGAATCTGTATAAATCGCGACCAGTTCCGTACGCCGCCGGATGGTTTCAAAAATAGGCCCATTAAAAGCGGTTATTTTTATTTTTTTGCTTAAATTGGGTTGGGGGTGGGTTAGTGTTGAGTTAGGGATGGGATGAAAAAGTTATAAGCTCACTTTCACCTCTCATTTCACTTGTGTTTTTGGAGAGCTTGGAGAAGAGAGGAGAAAGAGCTTGTAGAAGAGAGAGTTGAGGAGAGCTTGGAGGAGTGAAGGAGGAGGAGCTTGGAGAAGTAAAGAAGGGCTTCCATCTACAAGAGCTAAACAGGTAAGTGCAAACCCCAAACTCCCTCATTTTTTTGTCATTGTTTTTTGTATTTTCTCCCCTCCCTCTCTTACACTTTCCCATTCTTTCTTCTTGCTCATTCATTTGCAGGTTGTCCACCACCTATATACATATTCAAAGATTATGTTTTTTTGGCTTCTATGTATCATTCCACCCTTGGTTTTCATGATGGCAAGGGGGAGTGGAAATAGAAGAGAAGAACAGAATAGTGGTCCCCATATGAGTGACCCAATGTATGATGAGGAGGAAGGGTTTGAAGAGGCAAGGGATGAATTTGATGAGAACATTGAAACACTAGAGGAGAACGCTGCATTGACACCCTTGTGAAACTATGTGACCAAACTTGAAGGAGGAAAAGGTTGTGGAAGCTACAAGTTTTTGTGCCCTCATGGTTGTCATGGAGGAAAACCATATAGTCGATCATATACCCGTGTGAGGAGGCATCGTTGTGGGGTGATGGACAATGATCACAAAAAGAGTGTCGTGGGGATAGCAATTTGCCCAAAGGTTCCAGCTGAACAAAGAGGAAAATACATCCAAATAGAGGAGGTTGCACAACAACAACAAAAAAGAGACAAAAAACTAAATCTGAATCAAGTGCAACCTCTAGATTTGGTAGCTCATCTCTTCATGGTACTTCTGCAAGCTCAAGAGGTAAAAGAACAATAGGGGATTTCCTTAATGTTGATGGGAGGGATGATGTGGATGGAAAGATAGTATGATTTATTTGTGCTATGATTTCTTTGTGCATGCGGTGTACCATTCAATGTGCTTCATTGTCCCTATTGGCATGAAATGGTAAAGGCCATCAATGAAGCCCCAAAACGATACAATTCCCCCAACTATGAGAAAGCTAGAATAGTGTTATTAGAAAGAGAAAAAGGAAAGGTTCAAATAGCTTTGACACGTTTTACAAATGAGTGGGTGGATTGTGGGGTATCCATTGTATCAGATGGGTGGACAAATATCATAAACCAACATTTGATAAATGTTCTTGGTGTTTTTGCTAGTGGTGCAGTATTTATTACATGCCATGACTCCTCTGTCAATGCAACTTCCCAAAACATTGCAGATCTCCTAATGCAATCAATCAAAGATGTTGGTCCTAGTAAAGTGGTTCAAGAAATCATAGATAATGCAACAAATTGTAAGGGAGCAGGAAAATTATTGAGCATACTTAGCCACACATCTTTTGGTCTGGGTGCTTGGTGCACAAATTGAACATTTTGATGCATGATATTTTGAAGCATAAAGAATGTGGGTGGGTTAATGAGCTTTACAAGAGAGGGAACCAACTCATTAAATTTATCACAAGGCATACAAGGGTAAACTACTTCTATGGCACTTACTCCAAGTTACAATTGCTTAAACTTGCAAAAACAAGATATGCAAGTTATTACCTCACCTTTAGGCGGCTAGTGAATGTGAGACAAGTTTTAAGTAATATGGTCACCGTTGAATCATGGGAGGAAATTAACACTGATAGAGATGGTGCTAATGTAGCCAAGGACACTATTCTTGACATGTTCTTTTGGGCACAGGTTAAATATGTTTTGCAATTCACCAAACCAATTTATTACATGATCAAGTTTGCAGATTCAATGTAATGAATAAAATAATATAAATAATGATTAATTAGTTAATTAGTAATTAGGTTGAAAGGGCATGTCTGATGAGACATGACCTTTCGTGAAGAAGCACCTATCTAGGTATATAAGCAGGCCTCATTTGTAACATTCATCAATCATTCTCATTCATACTATTTAATAATATTTGTATCCTCATGGATATCTTCATATTCCAAGTCTTCTGGAGTATTTAAACTTGAGAAGGAACTTTGTTCACTTCATTTGGTATCAGAGCAATTCGAGCCTTCGGCCGCTTAACCACTGCACAGAGCCACGCTTTCCGATCCAGGCCCTTGGCCATCGAAAAATCATCAACGTTGTTGTTGTCGAAGCATTTCGCTACCAATATTAGAGTTTCTCCATTTTCACCAGTAGGCCTTTGGCCAGAATTTAAAAACAAAAAAAAAGGTCTAATATATTTATTAAAAAAAAAAAGAGCTAGAAAAAAAAAAATTAAAAAAAAAGAGGTTGTATTAATAAAAAAAGAAAAAAAAAGGGAAGGATAAAAAAATTGGAAGTAAATATATTGAAAAAAATTTATATAAAAAAAAGATATTATATTTAAAAACAAAGAACAAAAAAATAAACAGTGTCGGACTTGTGTCAAAACCCTTTAGTTGCATTTCGGCACCCAGACATTCCCCGCTCAGAATCGGCCTTCGAATCTTCTTCCTTCTTGTGGTCAACATAAGCGCATCCTCCCTCGCCTCCCAACACTTAGAAGAAACTGACTAGTCGACCACGCTAACACCAACCCCACTCAGTGGCTTTTCCACGTTAGGGCCACCATTACTGCAATTGATCCTTCCTCTTTGTCGTACATGTTCCATCCACAGCATCTAGTCACTGCTCGAGCCACCGTAACCCGAGAACCATAGTCTGCCCCCGTACAGTAGTTGTCGCCCATTAATTACCACTGCTGCTGGTCTGCCGCCGATCCCATTTCTTCATCATCCGTTCTCCCTCTGCGCTCGCTACCCATTTTCCACTGCCCTGTCCACCGTGTAGTCACCGCACTGCCTCGTCCCCATTTCCCTCCGCTCCGTCTCATTTCTCCGCCGCCGTTATCCTCATCCTTCCAACAGCAGTCAACCCCCCTACCCGTCTCCGCCTATGCTATTCCCCCCGCATCCACACCAATCCCACGAATCTTCGATATATTCTACCGCCATCTCACCCTATCAACCGCCATCACTACTTCGACCAGCCACCACCCATCAACATCTGCTCGACGGCCAGCACAACCACCACGTGGGACCTGCAAAAACCACTGACTGCACAGTCAACTAGCAAGTAGCAACCGACCCTAAACGTTATCGCCTCTGTCCCCCAAGCCGCCTCTACCTACCACAATCATGCCACCAATTAAATAAAATCAGCCCTGAACGTTGTCACCTCCGTCCCTTGCTACTTTCTATTATTTGTCGTCACCAGTACAACCGCTGGAACCTCTGGAAGCCGCGCAAAACACCAGTTCTGCACTTCATTGGTTTTGCACTTCCTTCTTGTAGTCGTACAATTCCGCCGCCATAATTAAAAAAATTAATTGTTGTGGTTGTTCGTACAAATTCAATCGTGCAAAGGTCATAATTATTAGCTACATGTTTCGTCATTTCAGTTAACTAGATACCTTGATTCATATTTAATTGAGAGACTAAACCAATCTTAGTTATTATAAATCAAGGTGGAAAACAAATGGATAGGGTTAAGCAGACTTAAAACACAGTTAAATTGGTACACCCAAACCTATTCATTTCCCTTGAATAGCCATCGTGTGACCATTCTTAAACCATTTCAAAAGGGAGTGCATAATTAAAAAAATAGTATATTAAAAAAGGTAATTAAGTGGGCCATATGTCATAAAGGAAATCGTAAAAGGTGATATGATAAAAATATACCTAGGTTACTTTTTTCAATCAATTAAATAGATAGTCTCAATCCAAGTTAAGGGTTAGGATTATATCCAGATAGTCTCAATCCAAGTTAAGGGTTAGGATTATATCCAGATAGTCTCAATCCAAGATATTTTAAAATTGAAAAAGTGAAGGATTGACATTTTCCTTAGAAAATATATATATTCAAAAGGGTATTTAATAAAAAAAAATAAAAAATAAAAAATAAAAAAAATTATAAAGGATTATCATTAAAGGATCATCATTGAAAACCTAAGTTCATCTTGAGAGAAAAAAATGGAGACCAGTAAAGCAAGGTTTCCTAAAACCTTTAATAAATGTGTTGATACACTATTTAAAATCAAAGGATCACTCGCAGGAAGAGATATTATAATCTTTATCAGTCCTACTGAAGGAAGTAATTATGTTAGTCCTAAATGTGCTAACCAATTAGTGATTCCTGAATCGAATATAATTGAAACAAACTTTGTTGACACAAGCGACAAACAATATGACATAAATAATCTACAACTAAGTACTGGGGATTATAGTTTTATCTCGCAATTCACTGTAAAATCCTTATTTTTTAAGGATAGTGACATTGTGTTGGGTTCACCATGGATGGAAACCCTAGGGTCATTTATCTTACATACGAAAAAGAAGTTTTTAACATTCTCCTACAAACAGAAGAAAATAACGCTACAGAACGTTAACTTGAAGCCAAGTTCAGTGAATCCTGAAGACATACAAGAAATTTCAAAAGTAATTCTTCAAGAAAGTAAAAAGGCGATCCAAAATATGCAAAAGGAAATTGACAAAATCGCCACTAACAAGAATGAAGAAGTTGCTCGCCTCAGGGACCACAACGACAGATTACTAACGCAAATTAAGAAGCTGAAGAAAGATAAGAAGTCATTAGAAAACAAGGTGCAACCATTTGTCAAAAAAGAATCATCGAAACCATCAAATGTAGAAATTCAAGTCGATGAAAAGACATCAAATAATGATCCAGTCAGTAACACAAATCTTGAAAATGCCAGAAACAAGAAAAGGGAAACTCAAATCATTGGAATTCCCTATCGGCATCCAAATCATGGGAGTAGACAACTCGATCAAGCTACGTATTCAGAACAAAATCAACAAGATGATATTCCGAAGAATACTAATGTCGATGCAATCCACTCATGTGATAACCAGTCGTCACAAGTTGCCAGTCATCGCAAGATTCCACAGAAGATTGATCTAGGATGGTCTGATCCATTCTCAGTGCGACAATTTTGTTTGTCACTTAGAGGATCATATCAACTTGTATCGACAAGGATGACTGCCCTGAGACGAGAAGACATTTGTAGCAGGAAAAGAAATCAAGGCCTTTCATCAACAAGCTTTAAGGACAAAGCTTTTTGAGGAGAAAGGCAATCTAATGAATAAAATAATATAAATAATGATTAATTAGTTAATTAGTAATTAGGTTGAAAGGGCATGTCTGATGAGACATGACCTTTCGTGAAAAGTCACCTATCTAGGTATATAAGCAGGCCTCATTTGTAACATTCATCAATCATTCTCATTCATAATATTTAATAATATTTGTATCCTCATGGATATCCTCATATTCCGAGTCTTCTGGAGTATTTAAACTTGAGAAGGAACTTTGTTCACTTCATTCAAATTGGCCAATAATTGGGGAGGTGTATGAGCAAATGGATAACAAGTTGGGGCAGATTAAAGACATTGTTGATCCTAAAGATATCACCTTGTACAATTATATTCGTGCAGAGGTGGAAAAACGATGGGATATGCTAAATGCTCCATTGCATGCATTAGCATATGTTTTGACACCTAGATACTATCATCCATCATGGCTTTCAACACCAGCACCTGAGGGGAGGGGGGAGCAGGAGAAAACCACACCTAGATCTAAAGGTTCTAGAAAAATATATGATTGGATTGACTAGATTAGTCCCTAATGAGGAGGTAGTTGCCTTAGAACGGAAACAGTGGAGCAACTATACGCTTTGCACTGGTCCATTTGGGAGCATGCATGCAATTAGATATCGAGAGACTTTTTCTTCTATTGAGTGGTGGAACATGCATGGAGGTGCTACTCCAATTCTACAGACTTTGGCATTGCAGGTGTTATCAGAGGTGGTAAACCCTTCTTCTACAGAGAGGTGTTGGAGCTCTTATTCTTTCATCCATAGTGTTAAAAGGAACAAGTTGATTTTAGACCGGGGAGAGAGCTTGGTTTATGTTCATTACAATTAGCAATTGTTGTCCCATTACTGTGATGATGCAAAGAGTAATAAAGACCTTCAGGTTTGGGACAGGTATCCAGAGGAGCTCAATTTGGAGGACAGAGTGTTGCGATTAGAGAGATTGGAAGATGCTCTTATCCAAGATGATGATGATCGAGTTGAGATGGAACCCCCATATGGTCCCTTGGTTTCCAAGTTCCATGGTTCAACACCAACAGCAGGGGCTTCGTTTTCATCAATTGCAGTGCCACAACTTCCACAACCACCATCTTCTTCATTGCCACCACGTGGAGGCCCACCGCCTTGTACTCTTCCTGTTGGATGGAGGAGATATTAGTAGATATATTCACAATTTACTACTTTTGACATAGATTAGACTTGTAGGCTTGTTGTGAATTTGAAATTTGTTGTCTTGGTGGTGGTCAAGTGGCCTACTTTGTAAACATTATTATTTGAAATTTGGACATGACTAATGTTGACAGTTGTTCCCTTGCTAGATAATATGCTTTATGTTAAAATTGGCAACTAGGGCCAAATTCCACTTTGTTCTCCTCAGTTCATGGAGGTAATAAATCCATTATATTCCTCTTTTTGAGAGGACCAAAATCGATATAAAGTTTGTCCAATTTGGATAAGGAAAAATATTTATTCATTCAAAAGAAATGCTACAAGTCTTGATTTGGTTTAGGCCTATGTTGCAAGAAACATTGCACAGAGGTCCATTTCAGCCCGAAAACAAAGCGGAAACGCGTTTCACCGTACCGTACAGCCTGGAAATGCATTTTCGTCCGTACTGGGTCGTTTCACATTGTGGAAATGTGCCCAGTACTAACGGAAACGCGTTTCCAGGGCGTACAGGCGCGTTTCTGACATTTAAACTTCTTTTTTTAGCTTTTTTTTTGGTTTGTGTGTTTTATAATTTTTTTAATCGTTTTTACTTTTTTTCTTTAGGGCAACCTAATATTCAAGCTTATGGCCCTAATGTTAATATGAAATTCAAGATAATGTCATCCTAGTAAAAGGATGAAAATGAAAGATATAGGAGAATGTCACTTTTACTTAAATTTTTAACATTACCATGAAATGACTCAGGATGTTTGAGAGTGGTTTCGCCCTCATTATATTTCAAATGGAGAAATTAGAATTTTATATCTCACTCAAAATCCAGCAGACTTATCATTTTTTCAGGACTTTAGGATTAGGGGGATTGCAATGTCTCCATTGGATTTTGTCATGTACTAGGGTATGGAACTTGTATTTAATCAAGAGAACCAAGCCCTCTATGGAGGGGAGACTCCCAATAATCAAAAGCACCTAGGGTACTAGGGTATGGAACTTGTATTTAATCAAGAGCACTAAGTCTGTTCATCTATGCAGGAGGAGACTCCCAATTAAGCACGAGACAAGAAATTAGAAATTTCTCGTGGCTAATTTTGGATATAGCTATTTTCATTATGTGATCATTCATGAGTAAATGTGATGTAAATTTAAAGACTTATAGTTTATGCATTGACATTGGACAATTTAATCATAATGTACCATGTATGCTTTAAGATTTCACATATTTCTTAAATGTACTAATATATATATATTGTGTTTCCCCCTTTCCAAAATTTGGGGGGGTCATGTTTCATACTCGTACCCGTTTCCCCGTTTCGTGCAACTTAGGTTTAGGCGAGAAAAATTGAAATTTGAATTTCCACTTTGCTGCCAAAATTCCATGTCTAAATTGTATATAAGTAAACTCTCCTCACCTCATTTTGACACATCGATCTTGAAGAATGTCTCTGCGCTTTGGTCAGCGAATTGGGAGAAAGCATGGTTTGGGTTTTTCTATGGCTACCTGGATGGAAGCATGGTCTGGGTTCTTCTATGGCAGCGTGGGTCGAACTGTAGCGTGAATTCTGGTCTGAGTTCATCATCAGATTTGCATTGTGTTAGGGCTTGTTTATGATGAGTTTATCTTGCAGCTAGAAGACCGCAGTAAGGAGCCTCCCCTACAGCCAAATCCGCAGGCCTAAAGACCTTTATTCTGGTACCCAACTGCTTCCTAGACAGTTGGAGTTTATTGAAAGGTATTATGTTATCTTGAAGGACAGATCTGCTATACACAGTTGGTCGCATTGAGTAAGGCTACTAGTGGGCTAATGCTGCATGCCATAGTCCATCCTATAAGGCCACGGATCAGCTAATAGAGTCAACGCAAGAAATTCTATGAGGAACATTGTTGAAAGGTTTGCCTTAAGTCAGATCCATCAATTATGATCAGGTGCCCTAACCAAAAGATTGACTCAGTTCAGGTGCAGTGTTTTTATTGACAAGTTATTTTGTTCCCACCAATGTACTCTCTTTGTTGAACACTTGATATTGGATAATAAGATGAATTGATCAATGGTTTTCCCCTTCTTGGGGTTTTTCCGTGGCTTGTACCATATCTTTGTGTCCCCTTCTCTCGGCTTGTCTTCTGCTTGTTCATTCAACGTTCTTTCAGTGGTTACTGTCATGTGATGATTAATATGTTTTCCTATGGTCTAATGAAATTAATTATGGGCTTATGAAGTAACTATCTCAAGCAAAGAACATAATATCTAAATTAACACTTTATGTTTTATGTTTTATAATATGGTTAAATGTTTTATTTTTTATAATATGCAGCATGCTTAAATGTTATGTTTAATAATATGCTTAAATGTTTTATGTTTTATAATATACTTAAAATTTTGATGTATGTTTGTCATTGCTAGAATCTAGAATTTAGATTGTTGATGCTCGAATAATTAATTATTGATGTACAATGGAATCATGGATGTCATATCTATCTTGATTTATGTAAAAATATGCATGTTTTCATGTCTTCTACAACTAATTTGGTATTTGGGATGTTTGTTTTGAATATAAATGCAAAAAATATATAAATATATATAAAAGCTTCGATTCCTAAATTTTTGCAAAATGATGCTTCTGAGGCGCTTTGTTTCCTAAATTTTTGGAAATGGCGCTTTCGCGTCCCTGCTACTAAAAAACGTCCCCGCTTTGTGCAACGTTGATTTGTATTGTGCAATTTAATACAACACATGCAACATTTATCTTGAGCAAGCAAGCATTTTACATTTTTGGCAAAATTAGATTAGTTTACTAATCCATCTACTTTGTGTTCTTAGCAATTGTTTCGTAAGTCTCTTGAATAAATGTTTCATCATCTTATGTCAACTTGTGCTCATATGTTATTTTGAAAACTGTTGGTATTTGGAGCATCTTGTAGTCATTTTAATTCGAAGCAATTTGCAACCTCGCAAGCAATTTATGAAGTACATTTACACGCAAATTTCCATTTGGAACTTGTTAAGTGACATTGAGCTAGTAACACTCTAATTTTTCCATTTTTGAAGATATTGGTGCAATTCACTTGAGCATTATTTCTTATTTTTGAAGCATTTATCAACTCTTCTCTTTGCAAACAATAACATTCAAGCATTTCATTTAGGCATTCTAGTCTAGACTTGAATATTTAAAACTTACCTCCAAGCATAAGTTTGGTTGTATAGACAACATAAAACCAAATTTTCCTAAAAAATTCTTCCATTTGGTACGGAGTAACGTAAAGTACATGACCCTACAGTTATGAAGTTGGCTTTGTCCCCTTGTAGGAACGACGACACGTATGATTTATAAGGATTAGGGTAAGAGTGTCGTTAACGACTGACAATTGCCTCCTCAACCCCTATTCCTTGCAATCCACCTCAATCTTTACCCCTTGGTAAGAACTTTGAAAGGAGAACTTCTCACTTTATGATAGGCATATAGATTAAAATTAACCAAGATAATTGCATTTCACGTAAGTTAGTTTTGCACATCATCTTAATCAATTCATCTTGTGAGTATTTCAAGTTTTACTTGCAATATTGTTATTCAATGTAATTGTCATCTTGATGATTACTTGGCTCATTGTTATTTGATGTCATTGTCTATTGCTACTTGAAAATTTCCTTTACAAGTACAATTTTCATTTATATTTGCAAGTGATACTTTATTTATTCATCTTGATCTAACTTTGGTTTTGCAGGACTTCTTATCATTGTACTTTGAATTTCCATTTGAGCAAATACTTGTCATTTACTTTGAGCAATTATTTGTTTAAGCACCAATCTGTATTCTTTATCTTTTGAATGAATCAATGAATATTGTTAATATATTTACTTGTTTGTTTATATCTTGAAATCAAGTTATCTTTGATATGTTTTCCATTAACTTTAGCCTCATAGAACCTCACATTTCATTTTATTAACCTTCTTAGGGACCACCCTCCCTTAGCTTAACTAGGAGAGAGCTTTAACGAAGAGAGTTGGGATTAGGTGACAGCGCCTTCTCTTACTTTTCCACCAAGACTACACCTTGTGGGCTTGAGGATTTTTCCCACACTAACCTAGGTGTGCAAGCGAGGTGGCAATAGGTCACAAACTAGGTCTCATGGGTCTCTTGGTGACAAAGTAGCCCAATTTTGCTCCAACTTTGAGGGCTCATAATCATCAATATGACAAGTACATTGAATAACAATATTGCAAGTACATTAAATAACAATGAACCAAATAATCATCAAGATGACAAGTACATTAAATAACAAACCATACCATAATGTACGTATGGACCTCAGATTACTTGTCAAACCATGTGATCACAGCTAAGTCGACTGGGGCGTGTTGGTGATGAGGGTTCCCATGGATATGAATGATGCTCTGCAATTAATAGCATGTGGATTTGGGCTACAGTTAAGTTGCCCACCCCATAATGAAACCACCTGCCAATCACACACAATATCCAGTGTTGCAACTTATAACATTAGGTACATTTAAACATTTTTGCATCTAAGTGAACCAAGTTTACAACATTTAAACATTTTTGCATCTAAGTGAATCAAGTTTACAAGTAATGGGAAATGTGACACTTCATTCAAGGTTCCTCTTCCAAAATTGGGGCCTTAGTCACATAATGGTGTTACCTCCCTAGGTAGGAGTGGCTAATAGACAACCCTATTAGGTGTTTCCAACCCTTAGAGGGAAGTGACATGTCCTCAGTCCTCCCTTCACTCGATAGGTTGCATATGAACGATGATGGAATGGAGGGGAAGAAAGGTTCTCAAGGCCAAATGCCATGGTCAAAGAGGTAGCAATAATGAGGAAATCCACATTTTGGACATACAGATGTGACGAGGGAGTAATCGTGGATACATGAGTTACCCCAGCCTTTTTTTTTCCATCCCTCTTATTAGTTTTTACTTTTTCTTGATTTTTCTTTATATTATTACTCGAAGCTCTCGAAAACGAGAGCATGCTTTTAAGGATGTGTAGTAGTGGTTACTGCCTTAGTGGCGGGTTAGTTCATTGCCCACCAAGGGTTTGGACATGCAATGGTTCCTTTCTATGATGTGATAGGGCAACATTGGCCCTAGGAACTGGGTGATGGCCATAATGATAAGGGGTAGAGCTCATGCTTGGCTTTTTCCCACGTGCTAATGTTATTGTTCCAGCCATATTTTGCATTTTATAACTTTATTTTTGTTTCTTGCTTGTGGCCACTATATGCTCTTTCTTTTCTTTTAGCTGCATCAACATCTTGGGGAAACATTTCTAGGTTCAA
The DNA here is from genome assembly GCA_034641835.2 of Pinus albicaulis. Taxonomy (NCBI): domain Eukaryota; kingdom Viridiplantae; phylum Streptophyta; class Pinopsida; order Pinales; family Pinaceae; genus Pinus; species Pinus albicaulis. The sequence goes on from CM076570.1 coordinate 1,127,219,250, forward strand.
CCTAGATATGTGTAAAAGGGGAGGGGATGTGCTAAATCCCAGTGGACCCCGTTGGACACCTAATCCTCTATGGATAGGTGTGGAAGCCGAATGGACAAAAGGAGTCCAAGTGACCTTGGAATGTGGAATCCAAGAGTTTTCGCCATCTACAGGGGGGAAAATGGTGGTCATCTACAACCTTCAAAGCCACATCAAGCGAGCCTGAGCCAAAATCTTTCATTCCAAATTCAGAGTTGTAGCCAAAGACATAGCAGTTCAAGGGAGCCTGAGCCACAACCTGTCATTCCAGATTCAGAGTTGTAGCCAGAGACACAGATGCCCATGAGCATGCCTTTGGTTGGTGGACAGCCTTAAACCATCTATGAGAAGTTGATATTATTCCTCTTCAAAGAATTCAGAACACTTCCTCTAGCAGAAGACTTCAGCTTCTTGCCAGTTTTGGAAGAGTTCCAGGAAATGCATCAAGCATTCCAGAGTTGGTGGTCATCCTTAAACCATCACAGGTTTTAGACCTCCCTTCTTCTAGGTTGAAGGTCTCCCTCTTCAAAATATGAGGGACACTTCCTCTAGCAGAAGACCTCAGCTTCTTGCCAGATTTGGAAGAGTTCCAGGAATTGCACTAAGCGTTCCAATGCTGGTGGTCATCCTTAAACCGCCTCTTTATGCCAACATTTCAGAGAGCTCATTCAGCCTAAGTGCTACCATGCATACTTTGCAGATTTGTATTGCAGCGCTCTTCTTGGATTCACACATACCCCTTCGGATTAAGGGGGGGAATGTTGGACACCTAATCCTTTATGGGTAGGTGTGGAAGTCGAATGGACAAAAGGAGCCCAAGTGACCTTGGAATGTGGAATCCAAGAGTCTAATCAATGTAATATAAAAGCACCTCTATGGTTAATAGTAAAGCAACTCACGCTTATCTTTATCATTTTCCATATTCTTGTGTGTTTACCATGTGTGTGTTTAACAGACCTGGAGAAGGGAGGTGAAATAAGAGCTCATAATGTACAGAGGGAAGTAATAAGTATGGAAAATGGATAGATGGAACATGCTATCTCAATCATGGATTCCCAAGTAGTGCCCCTTCCTAAATCGATAAGCCATTAAAGGAAGTCTTGTTGGACTAGGATAGAAAATTAACCCCCCATTTAGGTGAGGGAACAAGACTACGGCCGAAACCCTTCTTTCCTCCAAGTCACCCCATAATCCATGCCAAATGCCCAAAATACAAACAATCATAAGCACCTAAATGCAAAATGAATAAAGCACCTTTTGACCAAAATCCCACCTTCCACCTTCCAACATGTGATCTTCAACAAATAAATATTACGGAAGCTAAAAATAGGAACTGAGAAATACTAGCACACACGCACAAAAATTGACACCATTAGTTTTCGAAAAATGTCCTTGGAACAACCCAATGTGGGAAAACCAATGCCACAGTGAGGGTTTTATTATTATGCAGCATCAGAAATTCAAAGTACAATAAAATGGTCGCCAAACTGGCGATTCTATCCAAGAGAAATACTACCAAAATTTACTGTGGGAAATTTACCCTCGCTCCAAGCAATCACGACTCAAACTGACAGCTGAAAATCAAATCGTCCAAACCCTCTGTGCAAGCCCTGTGTCACCTCTACACAGACCTTCACACGCTCAGCCGAGAACTCCTGCAAATCAAGTCACCTTGCCTATCTCTGCTGCTGGAAGTCTCTAGCCAGGCCCTCTAGAAATTTTCCCGACCTCTGGCACCTGAAATGTTCTTCCCTTCAGCCAAATCGAACTACCTCTATGAGGCTTTGCGCAATCCCTTGCATAGTCTCCTGGAGTTGAAACTCGAAATCTTTTTTTGACTCCTACGGAACTTGAAACTCCTCCGGAAAATATCTATGTTGCCCCTCTGCCACCTGCTACTCGATCTCTCCTGTCGAATCACCTGCACTGGAAAATCGAATTGTCTAGATCACTAAGTATTTGCATTGGTGTGTTCTCCATCTACCAATCGACCTCTTCTTATAATCTCTAGTTGGGACTCCAACAGGCAAGATTAAAACTTAATCGATGGTTGAGATCATCTCAAAAGTTTATTCATGTGAGTTTCTAGAGAATTCTCATCTTTCTCAATTAATTACTATCAAGTAATCATTTTCCATAAGTTAGTCTTAAGCATATTTTAATTATCAATCAATTAAATTAATTGAGCCATATCTAGGTGGAATTTCCAGAAACGATTTATGGGGTTTGGAGAATTCCTTTGTTTTAGCCTCTCAACAAAGTCTTGAGACAAGAACACCATCTGATGCTACAAAAACTCGCACTCCCTCTTAGCAAGGAAGGTGTTCTAACACTACACTGCTACAACACCTTGTCCCTGCATTATCCTCCAACCATGGTGTTGATGTCTAACAACTGTAGTTTCCTGCCACTATCCACCAACCACTACGCTAACTTTGATTCATCTGCCACTGACTGTAGTTGAAACACGTTGCATATGTGTTGTTGCTAAGACTACATTGTACATCTTGTACTACTACCAACTTTGCATCTGCACTGCACTCCCTCTCAAGTTGTTGTTGCTACTGCCACTGAGAAGCATCCAAAATACTGAATCAACTGTGTCTTTGTGTTGCAACTGTCTCCTGAGTATCTGATTGCTACAAGCCTTCATGAAAATTTCTAAATAGAATAATACAGAAAACCTACTACAGTATCTTGATTTACTTCTACTTGTTATTTAATTATACAAGTTATTTTCATAAAATACCGAAGTAAACACAACTAGCTACCTACACACATACATATCATTTACTGAATATTACGCTCATTCGACAAAGTGACAGATTTTCGGAGAAATGTCCCCGAAAAAACCCAATGCGGGAAAACCGATGTAGCAGATATGAGGGTTTATTATTATTAAGTAGAATCTGAGTACAACAAATCTAGGCACCTTACTGGTTAAACCGACAGAGAAGTACAAAAAAAATCTGCAGTAACACCTCTTTTTTGGAGACTGAAAACTGGATTGATTCACACTCTCAAACAAAATTTACAGAACTCCGCCCCTTTCTGTCTGTAGAAACCCTGCTCTGAAGTTGCCTGCGTCAGCCCTGCTAGCCTCTGCATGCCCCTGCGCTACTCAGAAGAGGACTGCGTAACCCCAGACTGGGTAACGCAATCCTTACGCTGCCCTGGATGGCCTCTGCGTAACCCTGATGGCCTCTTGCTGGCTCAACGTTGCCCCTTTTTGGGCCTGCGTAGCGGCTGAAACCCTCAGCGTTGCGCAGCTGCTACGTAGCTGCTGCATAGCCTCTACTTCCTCTGCGCTGCTTCTCTGCCTATTGCTGACTCTTGGCTCTGGGATCAGATCATCCCCTTAGCCAATACTACCCCTCACTACAGCTGAAACACTTCTGGAAATTCTTAGCAAACCTGCCCTAGAATTCCAGCTTAGTCTCAGTGCTCTACCTCCGTGTGTGTGTCTCCAACTGACCCCAAGCCTTTCTCTTATACCTTTACATCAACAGTCGTGATTTAGTCTCTTATCAACAGATGAGATTAAAATACTGCTTGATCCGCATCACTTAGAACATTTCATCACATGTGTTTAATTAATTCACTTTAATTTTTCTAATTTCCTAAGTTAGACTTAGGGTCCTCATTAAAAAAATTAATTATTTTAATATCTCACACACTGAATGAAATTTCTCCAAACGCTTTCTGGGTTTTGGAGGTCTTGTGTGTCTTAGCCCCTCAACAAAATTTCAGGGCTAGAGCACACCTATTGCTACCTCAAAATCTCAACACTCCCTCTTAGCACGGAGTGTGCTCTAGTAATACACCCACACCATGTATCACAAGATCTCAGAATCGGTCCCTGCACTATTGATGCTTGGCCTGCTGCCCTCCATCCACTGCGATGATGCTTTCTGTACTGCTGCCCATGTCAATGTCACTGACTATGCCACATCTCTACTGCAGCTCCCTCTCAAATTGTTGCATCATGTTGCCCATAGCACTGCCACCGCTAATTGTTGCACAGCAACTCAGTTGCTCAGAAGTAAGCAACTGAAGGACTCCTGCCCAATCGTTGACAGACAAGTCGGGTTGCATCTCATCACTGAAGTTTCCTTGGATGCTGCTCTGCGGTGTCCTCTTGAAGCCACTACGTTGCTACAGCTCTGCACTGCGTAAGCACTGCCTCTCTGCACTGCTGAAGTCCCATCAACCTCTGCGTTGTTTCCTCTACGTTGTTGCTGCCTCTGCACTGCGCTGCTGCCTCTACAACATCTCAGCACTGCCCTCTACTTCACTGATTTTCCCGCTACCGTCTTAAGGCTCTCGTAGCTCGTATGTGATCCAAGAGTTGGGCTACTCAAGGATCCTGCCTCCTTATCTGTAGCTGCTCTACAAATCCATATCGCCCCACTTATGTGGCTCATGAGCACTCATGGGTATGTCATCATCACTCGCATCGTCCTTTGTTGTTGCTTCCTTGGATTCAGAAGATCCTTTGTCCTTCTTCTTAGGAAAAGTGTGGGCGAAGTGTCCAAGTTCGCCACAATTAAAGCACCGAACCTTGGATAGGTCTCTCTTCTTCTTCCCTTGTTGCCTTCATTCCTTTGATGCAAGGGCTACATCATCTTCCTCTTCTTTCTTCACCTTGACGGTTATGTTGTTGTTGTTTTGCCTCTTGGAGAATCTCCTAATTTCCTCCTGACAGAGGACTGCCAACTTGTCCGCCCAGGATGGCAACATTGCCCTGCACAACATGCTCTGGACAAACATTTCCCACCCCTCAGTGACTGCATTCAGGGCAGTCCTTACCAAGAGACCTTCATCCCGAGTCGCATCCATGGCAATCAGTTGATCTCGGATAGTCTAAAGTCAGAAAAGGAAGGGATCTATCTCCTCACCCTTCTGCATCTAGAACAGACACATCAGATTCTCTAGAAGCATTTTCCTTTGAACAGAGCTTCCCTGATACATCGTCTACAAAGCAGTCCACATCTCATTTGTCGTGTTCTTCCCGGAAATATGTGGCACGACATAATCTTAACTCCATCCATGATCAAACGCTTAGCCTATGCTTGATTTTCATTGAATTTCTTTAGAGGATCTGGATCGGTAGGTAGCTAGGACATTCGTTGCATGGTTCTTGATGTCGTACTCATCTAGGACTGTTAGTATCCTGGCTCTCCAGATGACGAAGTTGGGCACACCATCCAACCTATCATGATCTCTCAGTCCATGAGATGCCATCTAGCTCAAATCTGTCAGAACAAATACTCCTCTTCCTCTTTTTGTTGTAAATCTCAACAGAAATACTGGATCTGGGTTTCTTGGCGATTAGAAACCCTCTATAGTAGTTGCTCCCTCTGATAATTGATTTCCCTCCTGGAAATCTTCAGCCAAAAACAATTGAACAGTTCTCTACGATCACCCTCTAAATCGAATCTTAGATCTGTATGGCCAAGATCTGTTGAGTAACTATCCTCCTCCCGCTCTTTGTCAACGTAGCTACGCACAATTCTACACTAAAAAAATCTCCACCATACCAACAACTGTTGAAGATTTGAAGCTCTGCTTCCGGATCTCGGGAATACTTCACCACAACAGAAAAGAAAACTTGACTGCATCTCTCTGGCTGGCCTCTGTGTGAGCAAACTAGCCCAACGCAACCTTTGCGGAGCGCACACTGCACTTGCATGCCTCTGGAAGGCATTGCGCTATCTCTGCATCACCCAGATGGAACTGCGTTAGCCCCTGCGTAGCCTTTGCTGGGACTGCGTACTCCAGCTGCTAAGCTGCCCTCTCCGGATCCCTACTGCTTCAGCTTCTTTCTGCAGCAAAAATTTCTTCAGTTGATTTTGCTGGAGATTCAGCTTGATCTGCAATGCTCTGATACCATGTGAAAATTTTTGAATAAAATAATACAAAAACCCTATTGCAGTATCTTGATTTACTTCTTCTACTTGTAATTTAATTATACAAGTTATTTTCAGAAAATACTGAAGTAAACACAACTAGCAGCCTACACACATACAGATCATTTACTAAATATTACGCTCATTCGACCAAGTGACACACAGATTTTGTGGACAAATGTCCTCGAAAAAACCCAATGCAAGAGAACTGGTGCAGCAAATATGAGGGTTTATTATTATTAAGTAGAATTTGAGTACAACAAATCTGGGCACCTTACTGGTTAACCCAAAAAAGAAATACAAAAAAAATCTGCAGTAATTCCTCTGTTCTGGAGACTGAAAACTGGATTGATTCACACCATCAAATGGGATTTACAGAACTCAGCCCCTTTATGCCTCTAGAAACCCCAGCACTGCTCTGAAGTTGTTTGCGTCAACCCTGCAAGCCTTTGTGTGCCCCTGCGCTACTCATAAGAGGACTGTGTAACCCCAGAATGGGTGACGCAGTCCTTATGCTACCCTGGATGGCCTCTGCGTAACCCTAATGGCCTCCTATTGCCTCAGCGCTACCATTTCTAGGCCTGCGTAGCACCTGCATAGCGACAGAAACCCTCTGCACTACACAGTTGTTGCGTAGCCTCTGCTTCCTCTGCATTGCTCCTGGTTGCTGCTTCTCTGCCTCTTCCTGACTCTTGGCTTCCAGATCAGATCATCCCCTTAGCCAATACTACCACTCGCTGCAACTGAAACACTTCTGGAAATTCTTCGCAAACCCACCCTAGAATTCCAGCTTACTCTCAGTGCTCTACCTCCCTGTGTGTGTCTCCAGCTGACCCCAAGCCTTTCTCTTATCCTTTTTCGTTGACACATCAACGATCGTGATGTAATCTCTTATCGACGACTGAGATTAAAATATTGCTTGATCCACGTCACTTAGAACATTTCATCACATATGTTTAATTAATTCACTTTAATTTTTCTAATTTCCTAATTAAAAAAATTAATTATTTTAATATCTCACACAATGGATGAAATTTCTCCAAACGCTTTCTGGGTTTTGGAAGTCTTGTGTGTAGCCCCTCCACAAAATTTCAAGGCCAGAGCACACACGATGCTACCTCAAAGTCTCAACAGCCTCGACATTGTCCACTGGGATAATTGCGCTTTTGTTGACTCTGCCACTGAGCCTCCTGCTTTGCTATCAACATTGCTCTACGCTCCACAGTATCTGATCGCAACTAGTCTGCAACTTTCACTCTGGAACTGACTGTACCAACTGACACTGATCCTCCTGCTACTGAATATTGTGGGCCCCTATAGCAAAGGTAATGATCCATGAGGAAACACCATCTGATGCTCACCTCAATAAACCTACCCAAACCTTTGCACAACTCTAGGACTATAGCTCCAAAACGCCTCACCTCTCTCCTGGATGTGTAGTTGCATACATGGCAAAATCTTCCTCTCGCTTAGAGGACACCTTGTCTATCTTTGCAAATGTTGTTGCCTGATCATGTTTCTCCTTCTTGTCCTTGTTCCTCTGAGGACACTGAGTATTGTAGTGGCCAAACTCGCCACACCTGAAGCACTTGATCTTAGATAGATCATTTTTCTTCTTCTTATCCCCCTGCGAGCCTTGTCCCTTACTGGCAGCTTTTGCTTTCCCCTTTGATGCAAGGACTACATTGTCCCACTCCTTCACACCCTTTGATTCCATATTGTTGTTGTCGATGTAGAGCTCTTTACTAGAGACCTCTTTGTACAAATTTCAACCCCCACTCCGGTTATCAGTTTTCCCTATCACTCCATGCATATAGTTTTTAATCCAAGCATGATAAAAATACTAAAATCTAGAAATGACAAAAATTTCTGAAAACACAAATTTGGAGATTTCACAACCGCTGGAAAATACTGAAATAAAACACATCAAAATTATGACAGCCACACAAAGAAAATAACACAGTGATTTTTAGTCAATGTGACCCTATAAAAACCCCCTACAACTCTTGGAGAAAGCCAGTTTGAGAGCTCTTTATTTTTTAAAATGTTCTTACAGAGAAACTGAAATACACAGTAAAAAATTCCAGCAACCACAAATACAGACTTATCTCAATTTTCTTGCTTGAACTTCACCTGGGAAAATGTGCCAATCAGCAAACAGTCAAAACAGAAATTTTACAGCATTAAATGTTGTATAGTCTCCTCAAAAAATGTAAGAACCGAAATTTCAACAATTTACAATCATTTACAGAATTTACACTACACAATCGAGAGTGGGATTTTTTGAAGCAAAATATATATCAATTGACTATTTAATACTTATCTAGAACCGTGTTTGAAGTTGTTCCAGACCTGTCATGGCTCCAGCTCCCGTTACTAAATAGTTGTTTTCCTCCCAACCTATCTGAGGGCAACCTCTCCGGTCCCCAGATCCAGAAGAAAAGTCTTCTGGCCCCTGTGCCCAAAACTCCAATAACAATCGAGATCACTCCATGACTCCGTTAGAACTCACTGCTCATGTCTTCTGCAGTTAGAACTCCTCTGACAGCATTCGGGTCAGTTTTCCCACCTCACTACCCATGCCCATCAAGTTTCCCCCCCTTCTCTTTTTATACACAAATCCCCTTTCAAGATATTTATTAAAATATCATCCTTTAATAAATATCTTAGTCAAATATCTTTTCAAGATATTTATTAAAATATCTTAGTCAAATATCTTTTCAAAATATTTATTAAAGTATGTTCTTTTAAAATATCTTAGTCAAATATCTTTTCAAGATATTTATTAAAATATCTTCTTTTAAAATATCTTAGAGTTTATATTAAAATATTATTATTTCATAAATATCTTGGATTCCTAAAATATCTTGGATTTATTAAAATATTATTATTTAATAAATATCTTGGATTTATTAAAATATCATCATTTATTTGCATAAGTCAATGCTTTTACTTTCCTTTGAACAAAATATTAGTTTATATTATGATAGTGGTACGTATAACTTTTACTTTACAATACATTAATTATATTCTGATGAGTTAGGTATTTACTCAATACTTTCAATAATTCACTCATTACTCTATACTGAGATTTTTCAAAATTGATTAGTGCATGTACTAGTGCAGTACACGTGATACATGCATATGTAGCTATCATATGCAGATCTCATATGCATGCTAATTTTTCTATGTTCTCTATAACTCGAGTTGGGTCATTACAAACACCACTCCTTCAGAAAACTACGTCCCAAAGTTAAGTTTTATGTCGTATATCATTACTTATATAAGTGATTAGTATAATCATATAAGGGTGGTGTACCATAATTGAATTTTTGTTTAATATGTGAAAACACTTTAACATTTATGTTTTGATCATTTATTGGTTCACAAATTTAGTAGTCACGTCTTGCCCCAACAGAGTTCCCAAGCTATTCTAGAATCATCCTATCCTCCCTAATCTCTTCCACTCCCATCCTATCCGTCCTCTACAGGAATATGCCATGGCATCATTTTTATCGATCCAACCATTCATAGACTTTAAGGGTGTCAGCGTTGATTACGTTGACCTGATTGATCAGTAGGCATCCAGGAGTCATCATCACACGTCTAAGGGAGCGTGACTCGTACAACCCTCCCATGACTCCAGGTTTTTGAAGATAAACAGTGGGCAACACCTCCACCCCTCCTAGTAGGACCAAAGTTAACACCCTATCACGGAATCTCAGTGCATCTCAATTGTTCTTGGAGTTTTGTCATCACGCGGTCAGGTTGGTAACGATATCATCTGCGATGTAAAACACTTGTCCACAAATTATAACATATGTATCAATATGTTTTAAAGCAAATTGTTACCCACATAACAATTTCTACACATTCCAAATATGTTGCTATCTACGATATTGATCCTTGAGTTCATATAACATACTTGGTTATGTTTATCCAATAGGTCTGTAAATTCATTTCACCTTGAATAGTCAAATGCAATCACTCTTTTATTTCTATCTCATCATTTATGTTGATATGTAAAATTATAGATACCATATCCATAACATAATTCATAATTTATATCACGATCCCTGTACCAACAATGTTTAAGCAAAACTTTCTTCATATTGGTATCCATGTACCAGCAATGTTTAAGCAATTAATATATTCTCACATGTCATAGTACAAAATGATAGTCTTAAGTATCCATCCAAAATAAGATAAGATTATACAAAATAAGTTTTTAAATGCTTATAAATATAACCCACAGTTATAAATGTCACATAGAATAATCAAACATGGATATACATATAAGGGTGTAGCTACTATTTTCTATACTATATTAATCGATTAACCTTATAAAAGTCACAGGTTGAGACTTTAAATCTAAATGGAGGGATGTTCCAACATTTATGATTGCATATATAGAAATGAAATGAATTGAAACAAGAGCACAAAACATTTGTTTTTAGTCGAAGCATGATCTAATTTCTTGATACAGGTTGATTAAGAACTCTAGAACACAAAACTGCATATGGATCCAGCCAATCTTTTAATTCTTGTTATTTATTTGTCTTTTAAGTCTAATTATCTTTCATCTGTAATCTGGATCCCAAGAGATAATAACATTAACTTCTTTGTCATGTTATTTCAGCTCATCTTCAGCCTAAAATCTAGAAGCCATGGAGTAGGGTTTTGCAGGGCTGATCATTAGGGTTATGCTGGAGATGGAGGAAGAGTTAATTGACTACTCTAAATATCCCTTAGTGGGAGGTTTATCTTCATTGAAGGAATTTGTTACTGCTTGAAAATGCATTATTCATTTTGCATTATACTTGGTCTACTAAGAGTGTCATGTTTTCAACAAGATGTCAATTGTTGACAAATAATAATTTCCTCTTTCAATAAGAATTTCACAATTTATAAGATATGCATAGTCACATTATCAGTATGTTACAGTTTTAATATAGTCTTTTTTCTTGCAAGTTTCACCATTTAGAGTCTTAACTTTAGTTAAGATATTACTAGCTTTACCATCATTCCTTAAACCATTGTTTCATTTCTATTATATTGACTCATTTAATCCAAACACATAACACATCACTGGTATACCCTCTTCTTTTCTTCACATCAATCGTTTTCTTATTAGTCCTTAGGCCACATCTCATCACTCAAAGTATCTTCTTTTCTAATGGTGTACAATTATTATCTTTAATTTTTATCCTTAAACATTTTCCCAGTTTGTCACTTGTTATTCTAAACAAATTAGGAGTATTCACAACTCCTTATAAGTCATTGCTTTGACCTTTACCAAATCATGTTGTAAATATTTTTAAGAAAATTCTTCTTGATAGAAACACCATTTTTCTTCCTCATACCATATACTCCTAATATCCCATGTTTACTTTAATTTGAAAAACATATTATCAAACTAACTTTCTTTTCTCGCCTCTAGTCATCATGGTTTTATTTTCTTCTCTTAATGCATACAATTATTATACTTGGAAATGTCGTTACTATTTCCCAACTTGGGTAAAACCCTATAAATAAATTCAATAACGTGGATATCGAATGTAATCTACTTGTCATTTCAGGTTTTAAGGCATCACGGGATAGAATTTCCTAATCATGCTCCCTGATGTCCATAATCCATGGATATAGTTAGTCACTTAAGGAAAATTTTATAATGTGACTCTCTCATTAGAGAGAGAAACTATTATAAATGTTGCCATGCACATAAATTATCCTATAATTGATCAATTTTATTATAGATTCACTCTTTAATTTAATGTCATTGACATTTTATGTTGTTTTGTGAAACTTCCACTCACTCACCTTTGGTGCTATTTTGTCAATCTCCATATTCTAAGTTGATTATGATAACTAACATTTATTATCATCATCAGAAGTTTGCCATTTCGTTCTTTTCCAGTCATCCCTAGGTACTCTATTGATTATATTATGGTAACAATGGAAATCAAATTTTGAAATTTTCTGCTGCACTCTCTTGGTAACTATATCTTCTTGTTCTAATAGTGTGTTTACTACCTTACGGGGTGGTTTCTTACCATCTTATCATATGTTTCATCCATCAATTTACCTCAAACAAGCTTAGCCTTTTATGTGGTTGTAGCTTCACTTCCAATGGTCTTGTCATAATGTCAATAGTCATGTTTTCATTACCATTCTTCCTTTCTTCAAGAGTTAACTTCTTTAGAGCAACTCCGCCAACTAATCTTTATATATGCCTAAATAATTACCATGAATCATCTTATATAGTGTCATAATGTCCCTAATTTCTCTTTCCTAAACCACATTGTTTTCCTTTCCATGAAAATGCTATGTTGCCATATTATTTCGTTTTGGACATCGATATATCTTACGGTTGTAAATAGCTAATTATCTGTCTTAAAAATGACATACTAGTCGAATATCAAAAATGTCCAATTTAGTGTATATTAAACTATAAAAATTTAAACCTTCACTCTCCTCCTTAAACCACTTACACATAGACTTGGATAGTAATTGAAGTATTTACATAAGGAAATGGTATAAAAGATATTTGCATAAATTCATATCATCAATGGTTATAGTTATCAGTTAGTAAGATATATACATGGAAATCTCAACGTCACTTGAAGAATGGAATGTTTCAATTGCATAAAAAATAATTAAGATAGTTTCCATTCTAATGTTCAAAAGTTACAGAAAATGTTTAATGTCTAAAGTGATATTAATGTGCTCATTTTAATATAATAACTTGAATGTACCTCAAACTTTACTTGCACGATATACAAAGTCTTAAAATTCATTGCGAAAAAATTTGCAGCTGATATCCATGAGTTATCTCAACTCCTTTGTCGAATGGAATGTAAAGTAAAAGTAATGGAATAGGAATTAAGTGGGATTGAGCTTGATATATGTCTTTGATACATAGATTAGCATTAAATATCCCATCTCTCCTAATAAAATGTATCATCCTAGGGTTCATAGCTTTCGAATATCGAATTATATAAAATTTCATTTTATCATTTAAAAGCTTCAATTTCTTCCAAAATTTGAAGCCACTTTTCTTGTTATTGAATATTACATACCATTGAATACTTTGGGTAAATTATCAAGGATGACTCGGAGTAATACACCTCGAGTTATATTAGGATTGTGGCTATAATTATGAAAATAAGGCGGTGATATACAAGAATCAACACAAGACCTCGGGAAATAGTTAGAAACTAAGTTATTCCCCATGTGATCATTCATTCTATTACTTTCAACCTAGTCTAACTGACCCCTAGATTAACTTTGTATTCCTTAACACTTAAACCTATGGACTAAAGTTCTACTGAAGCCATTTCTACCTGTATGAAATCGTTTTTCTTGCGGTTGCCAACCCACATTTATTTAATGTATATGATGAAATAAAACTATTAGTAGCACCAATATCAAATCAGATTTTGAGTTTTATGCCGCTAATAGTACCTAAGGACTCCACTACAGTGGACAAATGCTCTGCCTAGTTCTTGTTGACCACTGCATGGATTCTATGATTGTCTTTGATATTTGATGATGACTCTTTTAAACATGGCTATAAGTATTTGATGTACAATTTAGATTAATAAATACAATTTCGTAAATTCAAGCTCACATGCAGTTATAGTTTTTTTTTTTTTTTTCAACATGTCCGCAGATTTTCTTAATTTATATGATTCAAAATAGAAGTACACAAGTCAATGTATTAGAAAGGTCTTGGCGATACACAATAGAGAGGAACCTTTCGACTTGGTGCTAAGTGGAGTCACTGTGTTTGTATTACTATACCACAATTTTAACATAAAGTCTCAGTAACTATAGATATTAAAATAAAAGAAAATCAACCCCTAGTTAAATAATTCCTCTAAATTTAACCCTTCCTAAAAATAGTGAAAACTCACCTTAGCAGCCTAGAATATATATATATATATATATATATATATATATATATATATATTATTTTAACTTAATATCAAAATATTTATAAATTATTATGAAAATATATGTTCAATTATTATGGTTAAAAATATTCAACATACTTTCCAATTATAGGTTCATGTCCTCCTTTGGGATCAGCAATGGGCTCAGCGGGTCTTGACCTGGTATGTGAAGTTGACTCAATAATACGAATAATACGAAGGAAAGTTTATCATGGGACTAACCTTACAAATCATAATATGACATCGACGGGTCTCTATGTGACTCTTTTAATTGAAAAATAATTCTTATGGTTCCCAGGAAAAGAATAACAGGATACAATCGTCAACCCAACTACCACTTTTATCTATTTGGATCAACCCTAACAAGCCATATCTTATTACATATAATACCTTTATAATAACCATCAACTCTCCTTTCCTATAGATTCCTTCTAACTAAATCCCCATTATTTATAAATTATTATTATTATTATTATTATTTAAATTAATTAATTAAAACATCCTTATCACAATTTTGATAAAATATTTCGCAATTATTTTTTTCAATTCAAAGGTTGTAAATCTTTTTTCTCTTTTGTAGTTTTAGTCAACATCTGACAATTTAAATTCTTTAATCTATCATTACCATAGATGTAACGTTACCTCCAGGTCACAAATGATCTTAGTAAAAACATTGAGAGAAGCAAAGAAAGATATGCTAACTTTGGTTTTCGAGTAATCGTCAAACATTCAAAACATTTTTAATCCATGTAGAATCAGTAAAATACATAAATTTAAATTATCTAATAGGAATACTTGATAAGTAAAAAAAAAAATTGACTCAACTTTACCATGTTCTACACAAACTATAAAGCAAGTAGTAGGTATAAGTGAATATAAATTTTATCAAATTTGACAAAATTTTACCCACACATTAAGGTAGGTCATGGTTTTCCTTGACTTGATGACACATTTGATGATGACTTGAATTGATTACCACACTTGAAGCCCTAATAAAATACCCTAACCATTGACCTTATACATGAAAAATCATAGATCACCAAAGTCTGCACTAAAAATTCCAAAACAGTCATTCGAAGGTCTGCATTAAAAATTCATAGCAGTCACAAAGAAAATTATTTTTTTGTCACCCTGGAGGCATCCTATCACAATGGCTCCTTTACCATCTTGAAGAGGGCTCCTTCTTCTTTCCAACGAGCACTCACTCAGCTCCTAACTCCAAAAACTCTAAGAGAAATCGAATTTTAAAGTTGACATATCCTATTTTATATCCTAGCCAACCTATGATCAACTGCCTGTGTCGACTTCACTCCAAAAGGACAGGTCTATTCATTATAAATCAAATACTATATAAATATGACATCCAGCACGTCATTGCAACAATGAATTTGGTGAAGAATTCAAAGAGAAGAGGACAGACAATAGATAGAAGCCGAGGAGACAAGGAAAATCACCGTTGGGCAGATCCAAGTATTTTTTGAGGAAAGTTAGCTCTGTTTAAGGGCAGATTTTTTTTTGAGCAACTGGCCACAGACATTTTAAAAAAAACGAAATATGTTTTGGTCTATATTTATTGACTGTTGTGCAAATCCAAGAGGACGCAGAGGACTGGTTGAGTGATTTTTTTTTTTTTGGTGACATATATCTGTTAAAGGGCTGCAAAGGAAGGTAGATGTGGCAGCATATTGTGAGTGTTTTGAGGCTTTTAGGCCTAGTAAAGGTCTTCCCCTCAAACCGCAGCTTCTAGAAAAGAGTGTACAGGTAAAGAGATTGTGGACCTGTCTCAATTTAGAAGCATATAAAAGAGATCGGATTTGCCTTTGTGGACAGTGTTAATAACATCTCGGACCAATCTCTATTGGAGCTTGAACTGTGGCTTAAATACTTCAAGAACACGCCTAGAGGAGCTTGGGCATTTAGCCTTAAGATCGAATTTGTGGGGCAGCCTGAAGAAGGTTACTTGGGCCCTGTGATAACACAGAATCTCGACATCCCATTGTGATATCACATATCACTGAATTTTGGCCTAAAGCTCGGTTCAAACCTGTGGACTTTCAGGCATTGTTTTCGGTCAGTTTGGAGCTTGAAAAGGACTACTTTGGAGCAGACATAAAAGCGTATTTTTTTTTTTTAATTCTTTTGGAGCACTCTTGAGGTCACCAGTAGTAGATTTAAGTTGATCTGGAGGCAGTCACAATTATAGAACCTTGTTGAGGAACTGTAGTAGAGCAGATTTGTTGAAGACTTATTGAGCTGATATAGAGTAGGCATCCTTGTTTACACTTGGAACACTATTGGAGACAGTCTTGAAAGCATTATTGGAATTATTTTGGAAACATCTTGAAGCACTAGTAAAGGGTGTTTTGGAAGTACTATCGAAGACATCCTTAGAGTTTATCTCATGGACTTTTGATCATTCTTGAAGATTTGGAGCATACCTTGGAGAAATCAGGCAGAATGAGGAATCAGGCATGGGTGCAGAACTTTCAGGTGAAATGCGTGAGACTGTAGGTACAAACCAGTCTTCTCTTCTTCATGAGGAAACTAATGGTCTGAGATTTGAAGGTGGTGAGGGTGACGTGAGTATTTCTGCTATGGCAATGAGACCTACATTCGATTTCCCAAATTAATGGGTCATTATCCATGGCTATAGTGACAAGTCGGATCCATGCTGAAAAGGGCAGACACAGTGACCAAAATGACCTTAGCCAAACTTGGACCCAACTCTCTAGAAACTTTTCAAACTTGATTTTTATGGGGCTTGATCCCTAATTGAAGCTCTGGCCAAATGATTCACCAATACTGATCAATATAGAATAATATTAACTGTAAACCAAAAGCAATAATAACCCAACTTACTTATTTGATAAATTTTCATGCCATAGTCAGAAAATTACACGTGTAGGGCCTATAATGTCGAAAGGGTTTCAAACTAGCTCTGATACCATGTGTAAGGACCAAAATTTCAACAATTAACAATCATTAACAGAATGTATACTACACAATCCAGAGTCGGATCTTTTGAAGCAGAATATATATCAATTGACTATTTAATACTTACCTAGAACCGTGTTTGAAGTTTTTCCAGACCTGTCATGGCTCCAGCTCTCGTTACCAAACCATCGTTTTTCTCCCAGCCTATCTGAGGTCAACCTCTCCAGTTCCCAAATCCGAAAGACAAGTCTTCTAGCCCCCGTGCCCAAAACTCCAATAACAATCGAGATCACTCCATGACTCTGTTAGAACTCACTGCTCATGTCCCCCCCCCTTCTCCTTTTATACACAGATCCCCTTTCAAGATATTTATTAAAATATCCTCCTTTAATAAATATCTTAGTCAAATATCTTTTCAAGATATTTATTAAAATATCTTAGTCAAATATCTTTTCAAAATATTTATTAAAGTATGTTCTTTTAAAATATCTTAGTCAAATATCTTTACAAAATATTTATTAAAATATCTTAGAGTTTATCTTAAAATATTATTATTTCATAAATATCTTGAATTCCTAAAATATCTTGGATTTATTAAAATATTATTATTTAATAAATATTTTGGATTTTTTAAAATATCATCATTTATTTGCATAAGTCAATGCTTTTACTTTCCTTTGAACATATATTAGTTTATATTATGATAGTGGTAGGTATAACTTTTACTTTACAATACAATTATTATATTCTGGTGAGTTAGGTATTTACTCAATACTTTCAATAATTCACTCATTACTCTATACTGAGATTTTTCATAATTGATTAGTGTATGTACTAGTGCAATACACGTGATACATGCATATGTAGCTATCATATGCAGGTCTCATATGCATGATAATATTTCTATGTTCTCTATAACTCGAGTTGAGTCATTACAAAAAACGTGCCCAGAAATCTGCAGTAAGGTCATATTGTTGTACGAACTATATGAAAAAAGTACAAATGTACTTTCTCCTTGAAATCGATGCCCAACTACTCGAAAAATGTGCCCAGCAACCTAGGAATTCATGCCTTTAGTTTTTTGTCCTTTCACCTCGATTTATGTGCCTTTCCCTTCCTCGAAATTTGTGCTCAAAATTGTTGTACAAATTCTACCTTGGGATTCATACCAAATAAATGTTGTTGTACAGACTGCTGGAATATCGCCTTGGGTTTCGTGCCAAAGCTTGTTGCTCTCCTTCAACTTCTCACTGCTCAGAAATTTTCTACTTGCTCTCTCTTCTCTTCTCTCAATAGCTCATGAAAGACTGAATTGATATTTTTCTTCTTCTCCTCTCCTTTTACCCTAAAAGACCTTTTGGGTAGCCCTAAGATCTAATGGTTGAGATTCATTTAGATCTAGGGATGAGAATAAATGTGCATTTAATTCTCACTTTCTATTTTTTAACTCACCCACTTAAATAAAGACCCACTTACCCGTCTCTTTCTATAGTCACTTTTTCACTTTCCAATTTTTCATTGACTTTAATAAAGTCACTTTAAAATTAGAATGTAACTTTATCACTTATAAAGTCACTTTAAAATTAGAATGTAACTTTATCACTTATAAAGTCACTTTTAAATTAGATTGACTTTACCACTTATAAAGTCACTTTAGCAGAAAAGTACAAATAAATTTGGAAACTTTTACCTTCGCCAAAGATCAAAGCCTTAGGGAACCAGTTGTCCTCTGATACCCAAATTTTAACACTCATGATTTCTTTGTGATGCAGGTCTAACCACATCTTGTCCCACCCTAGTAATGTATCTCGTCCCAAAATGCCTTAGACGAAGATTTCCCATTCATCGAAGACACTATTCAGGGGCAAACGCACAAGCTTTGTATCTGGAGGCACCTCTCCTACGGCTACAAGCTCATCCCAAATATCCTGAAGTCTGGTGAGAAAGGAATCAACGCCTTCACACTTCTGCATTCAAATATTCCTTAGTTTTTCTTTCAAGAACATCTTCTACTACTCAGAAGGATTCCGATATAGCCCTGAAAGAGAATTTCACATCTCTTTGGTCGTATTCTTGGCCACTATGTGTGAGACTATATGATCTCGAACTCCATCCAAGATCATTCGCTTTGCCTTGGCCATCTCTTTCTTGAATTCTTTCCGTTGATCTAGATGGGTAGGCTTTGCCACAACTTTCTCTGCATAGATTTTCAAGTCATGATCATATAACAAGAAGGACATCCTAGTCTTCCAGATGATGTAGTTGGATGCTCCCTCCAACCTGTCCTAGTCTCTAGGCCCAGTTATGGCCATCTCTGCAAAAACTCGAATTGGGACAGAAATCTCTCTTTCTCATGTTCGACTATAAGCATTGTTATTTGCATCCCTCCTAGAGTGAGAAAATCTACTTGCTGCTACTGCATGTTGCAATCGAAAATATTGGATTTCTGAAGCTAGAAACCCTCTAAGATAAATTCCCTTTGTGTGTGCACTTTCTCTTCCACCTGACACTGATTATGTTCTAGCAAAGCTGCTACAAAACCCTTATGCACCCAGACAAGAAATTTGCTTTGCGAAAACACTGAGTTGTTGCTCCCTTTGCCTACTAGAATTGCTTTTCTGGACAAATGGAATTTTCTGCCACCCTACAACTAAAAATCGAACCCTTGCCCAGCAATTCGCACTACCTAGCTAAGCACTGCGCATCCCCTGAAAATTTTGGCCTGTTGCTCCCTCTGAACAACGAAATTTTCTCTCTTTTGCCTTTGAGCTTCCGGTTCATCAAATATGCTCTGATTCAATGTGAAAATTCCTTGAAATGTTGCAACCGTAAATATTTCTTCTAACTGATAAATTAATTATACAGTTTATTTTGTTTATGGAAAAATAACGAAATATTCACATTGTGATTTCTTCACCAAATAAAAAATGTGGAAGCTAAAAATAGGAACTGAGAAATACTAGTACACACATAAAAATTGACACCATTATTTTTGGACGAATGTCCCCAAAAAAACCCAATGTGGGAAAATCGGTATAGCGATGAGGGTTTTATTATTATGCAATAGCAAAAATTCAGAGTACAATAAAATGGTCGCCAGACTGGCGATTCTATCTAAGAAAAATACTAGCAAAATTTACTAAGGGAAATTTACCCTCGCCCCAAGCAATCCCAACTCAAACTGGAAACTGAAAAGCAAGTCGTCCAAACCCTCTGTGCAGACCCTGTGTCACCTCTGCGTAGACCTTCACACACTCAACCCAAAACTCCTGCTTATCTCTGCTGCTGGAAATCTCTGGCCAGGCCCTCTGGAAATTTTCTCGACCTCCAGCACCTGAAACGACCTTCCCTTCAACCAAATCAAATTGCCTCTATGAGGCTCTGCGCAAACCCCTACGCAGCCTCCTAGAGCTAAAAATCAACCTCCTCTTCTGGCTCCTCCGAAACTGGAAACTCCTCCAGAAAATCTCTATGTTTCCCTTCTGCCACCTGCTACTTGATCTCTCTTGCTGAATCACCTGCACTGGAAAAACAAACTATCTAGATAATTGAGTATATGCACTAGCCTATCCTCCATCTATCCATCGACCTCTTCATATAATCTCCAATTGGGACTCCAACGACAAAAAGACTAAAACTTAATCGATGGTTGAGATCATCGCTAAGACGATCCGTGTGAGACTTGAGTTTCTACAGAATTCTCACCTTTCTCAATTAATTACTATTAATTAATCGAATTCTCTAAGTTAGACTTAGGCATTTCTTAATTATCGATCAATTAATTTAATCGAGCCATCTCTTGGAATTTCCAAAAAAAAATTGTGTTTTGGAGAACTCTTGTGTTTTAGCCTATCCACAAAGTCTCAAAACTAGAACACCATCCGATGCTACAAAAACTAACATCATGCCTTCCTTAATTGTGGCCCATATTTTGTTAAATGCTTCATGGAGTTGATCCCAACATTAGAGCCCCCCCTGTGAAAAAGTTTAAATAGCAGTAGCTTGTATTTCCTTTCAAGGAAAGGGCAAGCAACATCATAACCATGTCTTCCTCTATAATCATCCTTCCACCAACACACCAGTAGAGCTCATCCATGATTGCATCAGTCCCATTGAACTTGGGCATCCATTCTTCATATTTCTTAGGAAGTTTGTGGGGATATCCTTGAACGACACTCATATCAAGGGGCTTGTATGCAGTGTTTAGCTACAATCTGGCCATTGTGGTTGAGGTAGAAGGGCTACGAAAGAGGTTATTGATTATAGGAGAGATAGAAGTGGTGCTGGTCTTATGATTAGTCCTCTTTCTAGGAGGAATGGCTCCTTTTGACTAATTATTAGAGGCTTGAGAGCAGGAATTGATTTTAGTTGTTGCTACATGAAAATTTCTAACTTAGGCTTTGGAATATTCTCATCAATAAATCTTGAAGCATAGACTTCAGACCACGAGTGATGCAGGGGCATTAGGCTTTAGAAATATTTTGTACTTCTATAAGACCTAGGGGGGTCTCATGTTTAAATTCTCAAGTAATTATTAGTATTTTGAATAAATTAGGAGGAATTGTAAGTGCTCTCTAAACTCTAGAGAACATGAGGAAGTTGATTAAGTAGGAAGGTGAAGAGTCAGTTCAGTTATTTTAGGAATTGAGTCTAACTCTAGGACTTTGGAGAATTCCAAGTGTCTTTGTTGAGCTGTTAAGGAACTGAACCGATTCATTAATCTTTGTATAAATATAAGCATCAGGAATAGGTTTAAGGAGGATAGCTGTTCATAGTTGTGCAGAGGCAGAGTGTGAGATAGAAGGCCATTTGACTTTGAATATCTGGCCAGAACCCGAAGGCTTTTTGTATTTTGATTTCATATATATAATGAAGGAATTTGTCCCTACATGTATGTGTTTTGATTGGTTTAATTCTGTGTGAGAATGGTTTGAATCCCCGTGTACCATACTTGAATATTACTCTATGATCAGGATGAGATGGTGTTATGTTCCTAAGTAAGGGATTAATGTCGATTTCATCGTAACCAGAACAGTTACCAACCTCTAGAATATAGCGTTGTGGTGATTTTGTGTAAAAGAATCAATGCAATGGAAATCGAGGGCTTCGGTCCATTGAGATTCCTGAATTATATATGAGCTCTGCGTTATTGCCTGAGGGGATGACTCTAATTGAACTAGAGAATTAGTATAAATTTGTATCCATAATACCAGAAAGAGGTCGATCACTGAAAGGATCGATCTGATTGAAGGTAGTGGAATTGGAGTATATTGATTTGAGTTGCAATTGAATGGATCAAGGTTAGTGAATGAAACATTGTTTCCATACAGTATCCAATGAGGAGAAATTTGGGCACTCTGCTGTGATTACACAGTAAGGAGAGATCGGATTTTGAAACCACAGTTTGAGGGTTTCATAAAATTGTGCATGTATAAACCGGAACCACGAGTTAATTAGCGTTGAGGAACCGTGGATAATTGTCGTGTAACTGAGTGTGATTAAGTTGCAATCGAACTTTATTTGGTCGAATTGAACAGGGCGAAGTCGAATTGTAGTAATGGAGCAGAGGAGGCGGAATGTTGAAGATAAGAGTGGAACCGTGAAGTGTGCACAGTAAAGGCGGTTTGAGGATTCAATATCGGCGGTGTCGCGCAGTTGCAAAGTGGTAAATAAATTTTGGTGAAAAAACGCGATTAGGGTCCTTGCCTGACACGTGGCCTCAGGCGGTATTGGAAAACCATTCACATCACGCTAATTTTGAGAGTTAACTCACGAAGACTAAAATAACGCGATATAAGTGATGTCTGTCCGATTGGAAGCTGGAGAAAATCGATGGTGGTCGCGTTGCGTGATGTCCGAAGATTAATGGCAAAGTATGTATTATAAGCTGTGGGCCCGAAGCTATTATATTAATAATTGAGTTGATGTTTGTAAGGTTGGCGTTCATATGAATGAAGTGGAATATGAACCGAACCAATGAGTATTTATGAAAGGCGGAACCGATATACATTAACGTGTATGTGAGAACTTGGGGTTTTAAACAAAGTCAAAGAAGGAACCAAAAGAAACGTTAGAGCACGATGCGTATATGTGTGATGACTGAAGGGGATGCTAACCCAAGGTTTCATATAATTGATTCACCATTCGTAAGTGGGTTTTGGAATATATTTTTATAACTATAAGGTGTAAAGAGGTGAGATGACCTCCGTTCTGAAGCTTTAATTTTGAGGGTTATAAATATGGTTTGAATGCATATAGAAGTTGGTCCTCGAGATTAATAAAATGTCACAAGAAGTGCCCGCATATAAGGATTGAGTATTGAGGGTTAATAAAAGGGATAGTATAGGCACTATGGGGTTTTATAACCTTTAATGGAGAAGCTTCCGCACAACACAAATAGAGTGAATTGCCCAGACTTAGAGATTTGATTGGGCTTTGAATTGTCATGCATTTTATATGCACAAGAAAGGGTGATTGTGGGTTTTCTAACCATAAGAGAGAGTTAATTCAATATCTCAAATCTCAGATTTGAGATATTAAAAGCTTCCAGATATATTTTTGAAGATTGCCAGATTTAAAATTAGTTGGGCCAAAATAAAAATGAATGGAGTTTATATATGCACATAGAGAGTGAAATATTGTGATGAGCAAGTAGCCCGGGCATCAACGAGGATGACTCGACTCCTGCTCGACAACAGTGCCAAAAATCTTATAACAAAATCTAGAAGGCCTAGTGCAAAACCTCACTAGGCAAGTCCAAATCTCATGGCAATATGAGATCAGCCACCACTGTCACCTCAACAACCTTTCTCTGACTATTTAATGGTAATTTAACCACAAGGAAGGCTTCACTTTATGCTAATCACCTAAGGATATTGAATAAGAAGGGTTCAAGGTGATGGAAAAGGTGAAATAATCGTGATAGGGTACTAGCAGAGCTTGGAGGGCTAAGATAATCTTTACCAAAGCACAAGCAAATTAGAGGGTTGTTATTAGTTAGGATTGATAGATTTTCAATGATAAGGCATGCAATGTCATGTAACAATTGGAAGAAATAGCCTTATGATGATAGATCAACAAAGGATCAAGAATATCAATTAGATATGCAAGGTTTAGGGTTTACAGTTAAGTTTTTATGGCTAAAATATACATAAAATAACACTATAATGATGACAACAACCCTAGAATTAGGGTTTTAGAATGCAGTATATGCTAGATTATAATGCAATCCCTACCAAAAGAGCAATAACACATCAAATAAAGTTACTTGTTAGCAATATTTCAAAGAAACCCTAACCCCAAATATTTAGAATTTTAGAGAGAAGAGAGAGAAAATAGTTAAAATGGAGAGAATGATTACCAGCACCTAAACTAGTGCCTTGATCTAAATGGCCAATGGAGTTAACTAGGGAAAATTCTATGGCGACGGCCTTGATGAAGAGGGCAAGAGGGCTAACGCCTCTTCTTAAAGGAGATTTTAAATTCAAGAAATGCACAACTTGAAGTTTTCTTGAAGGATTCAAGGAAAACAATTTTACATACCATACATAATCAAGATTTCTAGATAAATATAGCAATTTTAAACATGGCACATGTAAAAACTTTGCACAAGTGATAGAAACACTATGGCCAAGTAGAAAAGAGACAAAGAGCTAATGCACACTTCCGAAGAGAGTGAAGTGTGATGATTAATGATGATAATAAGTGAATAAGGCTCTCCTCTATCTATATGAGGGTAACCAAGCCTTATTCACTAATTTTACATGCAAAACCCTAAAAACGTTTACTCGAGCATTCCACAAGGTCGAAGGTCACAAGTCAACCTTGGAGTAGCTCTAAAACATAACAAAATGCCTCAAATAACTCACATATATGGGACAAAAGTGATCTCCACCATGACATCATCCTCCAAAATAGGCAATAAGGCATCAGCGAACTAAGACAAGGGTCCAAGACTGCCCCTCACTCCAAGAAAGTCCCAAATTACATGTGTACATTTGCAAAGTTGCCTCCACCATGACGTGATCCAAGAGAGGCTCGTCACCCTTTTCAAGCATGTGGGAGTGATGTGGCATCTCCAAGGGCGAGTGTTGGCATCAAAGAGGGATGTCCTAGCCCTCCCAAGTCACCTCAATGATAACCAACCTCATCTGGGCTCCGGAACAAGGTATTGTCCACCAAATAGGGTCAAAGCCAACCTCGGGGCATCCTAGGTCCATCTGGGCACATCATCAAATAATCCAATGCCTAAGCTTTCAAGCTCAACGTTTAGCATCTAGAGGCTCACCAAGAGGTGTAGTATCATGTGGAAGTTGCTTAAGGCCCAAAACTCATCTCTGGAGGGGAAATGTTGGGCGACAAGGTTAGTATTGCTCTCAAAATGAGGCAAAGTACTCATGGGAAGGAGTTGAAGAACAGTCAAGTTGTCCCTCAAGGGATCTTTGCTGCAATGTGAAACCACCTGAGAAAAATCTTTGGAGATCAAGTGAGATCAACCTCATTAGGGACACCAAACCATTAAATTATCATAGTGGACCGTATCTAATGTTAGGGGCGCAGAAATACTTCACATAATCTCAAATGTCTAACTAGATCAGGATTTGTAAACAGGTTATCTCACTTATGTTAGAGATGATTAGATATGTTAGGGATGATTAGGTCAACAACCATGTTAGGTGCTTTTAGCACCAAAGAAGAGTGAAATATCCCAAGTCATCCAATCAATTCAATGGTGTCTATGATAATGATGGTTGATGAGTTGGAGAGACTTCAAGGAAGGTTCCGTAGCCATGAAACCAACTAATGGGGGTCCAACATTTCGAACGTAATGACGTAAGGAGGGAGAAATCATGATGGCATGAGTTACCCCTTTCCTTGGCTTGATTTTCCACCCCTCTAGCACACCTTTTACTTTAATGATTTCCCTTTGTTTGGTGCATAGATCAGGAGCCCAAGTTTGCTTTATGCTTTTCCAATACCCCTTTAAGATGTAGCAGTTTCTAGCTCATTGAGGTTGGGACATTCAAGGGTTCCTTTATTTGAGATGAAAAACTAAATGCTCGAGGAAATAGGTGATGGATAACAACGAGCTAGAGCTCATGACAAGCTTTCTCCCACATGCTAAATATTATTCCAACTATCTTTGTCATTTTACATTTTCTTGCATTATGGTTTTATAGGCTTTTAACATTCTTTCAAAGGCATCAACCTCTGGGGCCATGTTTCCAGGCCTTAACTCAAAAATGTGGACATAGGATACCAATCCCAATGACTAGTGACTACCAATGTTATGAACAAAGTTCGTATACGCAGGAGAATATTCAAACTATCTCAGACATAAGAATGTCCATCATGGGACGAATAATATTTATATAAGAATGTTTCAATCCAAGAGATATGAGATATGAGATTGTTGCAATTGAGGGTCTCAGATATATACCTGGGTGGTTACCCCTTCATGAACAGTCATGTCTTTTGAGACATAACTATTCAGTATATTAATCATTGTTAACTATTTATTTATTAATTATTTAAATTCATAATAACCAACTTGAAGAATGAAATGAGTAATCGAGATAGATGGAAAGTGCTAAGTGTGGATTACCTTGGACATGCCATATCAATTTGTGCCTTCCCAATAGTGCCCTTCCTAAACTTTAAGGCCTCAAAGGAGGTCTCGCTGGACTAGATTCAAGGACTAACCTCCCAAGTGAAGTGTGGGAACAAGCATACAATTGAGATCTGTCAATGATCCAATTTGCCTCGTGATCCATACCAATATTCCCATAACATTAAATGAAAGCACGTGATTGTAAGAATGGTTAGAGTACCTGTCGAGAGATGACCCACGTTCCTCTAAGAAGTTTGCTAGATGGGAGAGCAATTCGACAGAAGCAATGAGTTGAGAACTATGACATAATGGTGTGTTGACCATCATGGAGTTGTTTACTAACTGGTTGGTTTTCAAATGAGGAGAATTTTTTTCTCGTAAGGGTTACCCACTTTTGGTGGGTAACAGTGCCTTGTTGTTTTAGTTTCTTGCTCCATACATACATTCAAAAATCACCATAACATCCTTCATAATTAACTCCACCTCTTTTTTCTGAGGTTGGTTCGAAATTCAAATGGGAATCCTCCCTTGGACTTTCAAGAGCAAGTTTTGGCCTAAATAGCAAGAGTTTGGGTTGAGATGATTGTGGGTCCTTGCCCTGTGTGTGCCAACCCAACCAAGTTGCACAGCGCTTTGCAACTCTATTAATTATGAAAGCTTCAAAACAGAAACTCTACTGCAGTATCTAGATCTAATTCATCCACTCGTTTCATTAACATTAACAAGTTATTAACTGAAATATTCAGAAAAACACTAAAGTAGACACTAACTGCGGCCTACACATCTACACATCATTTACTGAACAATGCACACATGTGACAAGATTACACACGATTTTTCGGAAAAATGTCCCCGAAAAACCCAATGCGGGAAAATCGATGCAACAGCTCTAGAGTGTTTATATTATTATGCAAAATCTGAATACAACAATCTGGGCACCAAACATGGTTAACCCTACAAAGAAATTACACGACAATAAGTACCTTTCACTCGGAGATAGAAGATATGGCTATATCACACTGTCAAACAGGATTTACAGATCACGAGTCCCTTCTGGCCCACTGGAACCCTTAGCACTACCTTTGCAGCCTCTGCGTCAACCCTTAACTGGCTAGCATCCCCACTGCGTCACCCTAACTAGTGTTGTGTTGCCTCTGCACTGCCCTGGCTAGGACTGCGTCACCCTGGCTGGTGCTGCGTTGCCCCTGCACTGTGTTGGTTGGGTCTGTGTCACCCTGGTTAGGCTAACGCATCCTCTACGCAATCTCTGCATGGAGTTGGATGGACTGCGTCCTCCTAACTGGCTCTGCGCTAACTGGTACTCACTGCACCTTCGTCTTGCTGTATTCTCGGCCTTGGATCAAATCATCCCTCGCCGATCTCTACCCCTCATTGCACTGCAACTCGTTTTGAATTTCTCAGAAAAATCCCGCCCAAGAAATTTGACTTAGCTTCAGTACTTTGCCAATGTGTGTGTGTCTCCAACCGACCCCAAGCCTTTCTCTTATACTTTTCTCGTTAACATATCAATGGTCGTGATCTAATCTCTAATCGACGGCTCAAATTAAAAGACTGCTTGATCTGCGTCACTTAGAACATTTAATCACATGTGTTTAATTAATTCACTTTAATTTTTCTAATTCTAAGTTAGACTTAGGCTTCTCATTAAAAAAAATTAATTATTTGAATATCTCATACATTAGATGAAATTTCTCCAAATGCTTTCTTGGTTTTGGAGGTCTATGTCTTAGCCCCTCCACAAAATTCCAGGGCTAGAGCACACCCGATGCTACCTCAAAATCTCAACACTCCCTCTTAGCGAGGAGTGTGCTCTAGCAATACATCCACACCAAGTATTGCCAGATCTCAGCATCGGTCTTTGCATTGTTGATGCTTGGCATGTTGCCCTCCATCCACTGCATTATTGCTTCCTACACTATTGCCCATGTCACTACCACTGACACTGCTACATTCGTACTGCAGCTCCCTCTCAAATTGTTGCATTGTGCTACTAACTGTTGCACTGCAACTCAGCTACTGAGAAGTAAGCAACTGAAGGACCCCTGCCCAATCATTGATAGACAAGTCAGTCGGGTTGTACCTCATCACTGAAGCTCCCTTGGCTATTGTGTTGCGTTGTCCTCCTGAAGCCACTGCAGTTATGCCCTGTGTAAGCATGCTGCATTGCCCCTCTCCGTTGTTGAATTCCCATTAGCCCCTCTGCGCTGTGTTGTCCTCTTGAAGCCATTGCATCTATGCTCTGCATAAGCACGCTGCACTGCCCCTCTCCGCTGTTGAAGTCCCATCAGCCCCTCTGCGTTGTTGCTCCCTCGGCACTGCACCGCTCCCATCTACAGCGTCCCAGCTCTGCCTTCCGCTTCACTATGATCTCCTGCAGCCACTGCTCCTCTTGTCCCGCTACGGTCTTAAGGCTCTCGTAGCTCGTATGGGATCCAAGAGTTTGGGCACCTCAAGGATCACGCCACTCCCTATCTGTAGTTGCTTTACAAATCAATGTCACCCCACTTATGTGGCTCATGAGCACTGATGGCTACGTCATCATCACTCCCATCATCCCCCTTTGTTGTTGTTGCCTTGGATTCTGAAGATCCCTTGTCCTTCTTCTTAGGGCAATGGTTGGCAAAGTGTCCTAGTTTGCCACAATTAAAGCACCGGACCTTTGATAGCTCCCTATTTTTCTTCCCTTGTTGCCTCTATCCCTTTGGTGCAAGGCCTGCATCCTCCTCCTCTTTCTTTACTTTGACTATACTGTTGTTGCTGCTTTGCCTCTTGGTAAATCTCCTGATTTCCTCCTGTCGGAGGATTGCCCACATATCCGCCTAGGTGGTAACATTGCCCTGCCCAAAATGCTTTGGACAAACATTTCCCATTCCTCGGTGACTACATTCCGGGCAGTCCTCACCAAGAGCCCCTCATCTGGAGTCGTACCCATGGCAATCAGTTGATCCCAAATAGTCTGAAGTCTGAGAGGAAGGGATCTATTTCCTCACCCTTCTACATCTGGAAAAATTGCATCTGATTCTCCAAAAGCATCTTTATTTGGACGAAGCCTCCCTGATACATCGTGTCCAAAGTTGTCCACATTTCATTTGTCGTGGTCTTCCCAGCAATATGTGGCACGACGTGATCTTTGACTCCGTCCATGATCAAGCGCTTTGCCCGCGCTTGACTCTTTTTGAATTTCTTTAGAGGATCTACATCGGTAGGAATAGCTAAGACTCTCTCAGCATGGCCCTTGATGTTGTACTCATCCAAGACTGTCAAAATCCTGGCCCTCCAGATTACAAAGTTAGACATGTCATCCAACCTGTCCTGATCTCTCAGTCCATGAGACACCATCTCTGCTCAAATATGTCAGAACAGATAATCCTCTCCATCTTTCTACTGCAACACTCAGCAGAAAACTGGATCTGGGTTTCTTGGCGATTAGAAACTCTCTATAGTAGTTTCTCCCTCTGACAACTGATTTCCCTCCCGAAAATCCTCAGCAAAAAACAATTGAATCAGTTCTCTACGATCACCCTCCTAATCGAATCTCAGATCTCTTTGGCATAGATCTGCTGAGCAATTGTTATCATCGTGCTCTTGTCACCTTTGTTAGGCACGATTCCGCACCGACAGAACCTCTGCCACACCAGCAACCTCTGAAAAACCAAAGCTCTGCTTCCGGACTATGGAAAATCTGCACAACAACCTCACAACTGGACTGCGTCCCTCTAGCTAGCCTCTGCGTGAGAAAACTGGCTCAGCGCAGCCTCTGTGCGGTGCAAGTTGCTCCTGCATCACTCTAGAAGGCTCTGCGATGCCTCTGCGTCACTTTGTTGGGACTGCGTCAGCCTTTGCGTGGCCTCTGCTGGGACTGCGTCCTCCTGGTGCTGCGCTGCCCTCTTTGGAATTCTGCTACTTCAGCGGCCTTCTCTGCAGCAATCTTCTTCAATCGCTCTACTAGTGGATCAGCTTGATCTGCAATGCTCTGATACGATGTGAAAGTTTCAAAACAGAATCCCTACTGCAGTATCTAGATCTATTGCACCTACTTGTTTCATTAACATTAACAAGTTATTTAACTGAAATATTTAGAAAAACACTAAAGTAGACACTAACTACAGCCTACACATCTGCTGATCATTTACTGAACAATGCACACATGTGACAAGATTACACGATTTTTCGAACAAATGTCCCCGAAAAACCCAATGCGGGAAAACCAATGCAGCAGCCCTAGAGGGTTTATATTATTATGCAGAATCTGAATACAACAATATGGGCACTAGGCATGGTTGGCCCTACAGAGAAATTACACAGGAATAACTACCTTTCACTCGGAGATAGAAGATATGGTTGTATCACACCCTCAAATGGGATTTACAGATCACGAGCCCCTTTTGGCCCACTGGAACCCTCAATGTTGCCTCTACAGCCTCTGCGTTAGCCCTTAACTGGCCAGTATCGCCATTGTGTCACCTTGACTAGTGTTGCGCTGCCCCGACTAGGATTGCGTCACCCTGGCTGGTGTTGCATTGCCCCTGCGCTGCGCTGGTTGGGTCTATGTCACCCTAGCGAGACTTACATAGCCTCTGCACAGTCTCTGTGTGGAACTGGTTGAACTGCGTCCTCTTGGCTGGCTCTATGCTGACTGGTACTCACTGCCCCTCCGTCTTGTTGTATTCTCATCCTTGGATCAAGTCATCCCTCGCCGATCTCTACCCCTCACTACACTGCAACTCATTTGAATTTCTCAGCAAAACCCCGCCCCAAAAATTCGACTTAGCTTCAGTGCTCTGCCAATGTGTGTGTGTCTCCAACTGACCCTAAGCCTTTCTCTTATATTTTTCTCATTGACACATCAACGGTCGTGATCTAATCTCTAATCGACAACTCAGATTAAAAGACTGTTTGATCTGGGTCACTTAGAACATTTCATCACATGTGTTTAATTAATTCACTTTAAATTTTCTAATTCCCTAAGTTAGACTTGGGTCCTCATTAAAAAATAATTTAATTATTTGAATATCTCATACACCAGATGAAATTTCTCGAAACGCTTTCTGGGTTTTGGAGGTCTCGTGTGTCTTAGCCCCTCTACAAAATTCCAGGGCTAGAGCACACCTGATGCTAGTTCAAAATTTCAACATTAATCGGATCATTAACATTGACTTCATTGCCAGTTGATTCACCTTGAATCATTTTCCCTAATTGAATTTGGCACTGATCTTAAGATCCTTCCATCACTTATTATAAAAGCCCTAAAGACTCCAACCATAATTTTACTATGGGTTTTTTGAACATGACCTTGTACTTCATTGTTGAGTCTTAGTAATCCTAGTCGAGATATCCCCTTGACTCAGATCCTCAGAGGAGAGCCTAAAGCGCAAAGAGTGTGTTGTTGAGCTAAGTTGAGCTAACAATGTAAAACCTTGCCCATCGCACTTCATTGCTTCACTGATTTACCTCATCAGCACTTCGCAAATTTACATCTCTACCGTTAACTGTTATACCATATTGCATGCACTATGCGATATGCGCAATGACCTCCGCCCGACATGTGTCCACTTCAGCACTTTCACAATTTAATCTGCGATGAGATCTAAGTCATCAATCTTCAAGCTTACTTTGTGATTTAATCAGAACCGTCCATTCTCTCCTTTGGAAATTTTCTTCGGGGTTTCATGCCTTAATCATTTCGCCTGTTTGTTCAACCGTCGTTGCTCTGCAACTCCCTCTCCTCCACGCTACTCCTTCCTGGGTCTTCTCTTCTCTTATTCGCTTAGATCTATGATTATACAATGCTGCCACTTTACATACTATTTCAACGCTGAATACAGAACACCATTTTGTATTAGATCTCCGAATCCAGAATACGGATTTGTTTTTTATTCAACCTGCACACACATCCACTTACTCCAGATTGGAATCACACCGAACTGAACTGCACTATTCTGCCTCTTTGTTGCTCCTTTTTGCTCCTTTGCTTTAGATAATGATTCTAATGTTGCTCCTTTGCCATCAATGACAATATTTCCAACATGTAGTACCAAACACAGCACCAAGCAACACCAAGGATATACAATGTGATATTATACGGAGACAGTGAGGGAGAAGATCACTGTAATGTCACCCAAATTTTGAATTCTAATCCGCACTTATGATCATTGTATTTCCTGAGATAGCATCTGAGCTTCTTGCTGTCTCAACCATCTGAAATCTCAGACATACTCTGAACTGTTATACTTATCCGAAAATTACAGAGATAGATTCGAACTTGACTGTGCTTCTGTGGTGACCCTTCATGCCTATTTATATTGGTTGGCTCATATAAATAAGCTGACCTGTCAAGGATGAATAGATGTGTCTTCTTACTGTGAGCCGACATGAGTTTGTCACTCCTATTTGAAATCGACATGAAGATCTTTTTGGAGGCTGACTATACTTGTATTTGGAGGGCTATTATAGACTCTTATACATCGACACATGCTCAAAAAGAGCTCTTCATACATGACATTAATTCTTTGACTCTAAATGACAAATCCCAATGCTCTCAAATGAGAGCCATCTATAATAAAATCACTTGCTCATGGAACCCATGAAGCAAGGCTTACAAAAATACTTTTATTACATCATTTATACAAGTCACAATAATATGCCATTATGAAAACTGAACCTAGTTACTTTTCAACACTATGTACCAGTATCACTCGGAACGAAAACAACAGATTTATGTTCCAAAGAGTACTGAAGTTTGCAGAATCCAGTGTGATGATAACAAATCATTGCAAAATTCTAGTGAATCTAGGATGGTCAGATCCATTTTCGATTCGACAGTTTTATTTATTCCTCTAAAGATCATATCGTCTTGTAACAACGAAAATGACATTTCCGCGATGATCTGAAAAATGATCAAGGCTTTTCATCAATAAGCTTTGAGGACAAAGCTTTTTGAAGAGGAAGGCAATGTTATGAATAAAATATATATAAAAATAACACAGATAATGTAAATGACAATAATAATGATTAATGTTTAAATAATTAATAGCTAGTAATGAAGAGTCATGTCTCTAAGGACATGACCGTTGGTGAAGAGGTACTTTCCTAGGGTATATAAGCAAGTCCTCACCCTCATTGTAATCATCTCACATCAAATCTTTATATAATATTCAATATACAATTATTGTCCTACAATGGATGTTTACATCTTCGAAGTATTCTGAATTATTCCGCTGCGTATACGAACCTTGTTCGTTACAGTGATTAGTGAGAGGAAAGCTTATGAAAATGAGAAATTACCCTAAATTTTTAGGAGGTAACATGTTTTCCCTAAGGTAATCTTCCAACTCATCCATGTACATCCCTAATACAATGGAGGAAATGGTACATCCTTGCTTCACCCCCATAGTACTCTAATAAAATCTGAAAGTCCTTGAGATGTGTGAAGTTGACCAATAACTATGTCAAGGAGCCTCACGATAGCAATAAGAACAACAATAATAACTCGCTCTAGAATGTCCAGACAGTCCTTAATGTGCTTCATTGACCTACGATGTCCTACTATTAATGAAAATTCACTCAGTTATATTTCCAATATGATAAATGGTATATTGTATATTCATGGAACTCTCTTGCATAGACATTTTTCGCATATACAATTAATGAAAATTCACTCAGTTATATTTCCAATATGATAAATGGTATATTGTATATTCATGGAACTCTCTTGCATAGACATTTTTCGCATATACAATTTTTCTCTGTTCTACACTTGTCCTATTCACCATGTCATATCCAAAATTATCCAGAACTCGGGCATATTCAAATATAACATATCAGGAAGAATTTTACTTGATTACAAAAGGCCCAAAGATTAGGCATTTGCTTAGAAAATAAACCAGAAATGTGATTTCTATTACCCAATGCATAAATGAAATGTGGAGACACCATCACTCTGCAATGATATCTAGGTCTAGAAATAATATAGGATTCATGGAAGGAGAGTTCTATAGATACTTCCCCACAACATTGGGCTAAAACAAGATACAGAAAAATGAATTTCATATGCACAGGGAAAAATATAATATTTATGGTTCACAATATAAAGCAATTTCTATACCTGGAACATTTCCTACAGAAGCGACAGATTCCACAAAAGCATCAAGAGCTGGAAAAGGAGATTTTCCTGATGTGCAAGAGCTTATAGTTCTTTTTTGATGCTTGACATGATCCACTGCAAGTCCAATATCTGTAATACCTCCTCTATTGCCAACAGCCTAGATGACAAAGAAATATATCTGAGTCAGCCCCAAGAACATGACACAAAGATAAAATTCCATTATTGATTTGAATTCGCAAATTAAATGACTTGAAAGAGGACTCTATTCGGACTAATATCACTTCTAAAGCAAATCCTTACAAATGAGATCATTAATGAAGTCATTCCAAATTACAATGAGCTTCATGAGACCTCATCCTGATCTCTTCCTAATGGTCCATAGTGGCAAATCCTAATGACTTGTTGCAACATTGTGTGTTTGATATCGAGTTAAATCATATATGATGAAACTAAAATGTGTGTTGGTTATGCCATACCATCCACAGTGATGCTAAACATACTGAAAAAGCATTCTTTAGTTGCAGGGTGATGCTAAACATACTGAAACAACACTCTTTAGTTGCAGTGTATCATGTTAGACCTATTTTTACCTTGGAACAATATGAAGAACAAGCAAGAGAGATGAAGTTTTCCTACCAAAATAGTGTTAAAACTGTTATTGTCCATCTATTTATGTAAATACCAAAGCCTTCAACTTCAGAAAAATTAAGAGAAGCAGAATAAGATACGTTTGACTGTGACAAAAATAAACGATTTAAAAAACAGATGTAGATAGCAACCTAGCATACACTGAAGGGGAAAGAAAAATGAGGTCAGTCTAGACAACGAGTAGTAGACATAGCAAGAAAAACTATTCAATCCAGCTTACCTCAGTATCAAAAGTTAGCAACCTCTCACAATTTGAATCAATCCTACATATAAGTGATTCCATGAACATCTGGTATTCACTCTGCAAACAAAATAAATTTCATCGAAATAAGCTTGAATATCAACATAGGTGCTGCCACATTTTACTAATCATAGTTCTCAGCTTCCATTCTTCATTCAAGTTGTACATACCAATGCATTTGCAATTCAATAAACTTGAACAAGGATTCAACCTATTTCGCAAAAGGGAAGATACATTGACACAGAGCATACTACATACAGTTAGTGTCTACAAGGTATTATTTTGTAGAACACCAGGTAAATTGATAAGGAAAAAATCAGAAGATTCAGAGAGGAACAAAACAAGAAGAAAGTACCAGTTGCCTGATAATGAATTCAATTGTTAGCAAGCTTGAGACAGTAAAACTTCAGGGGCAACAGAAGGCAATGCTCTCAACAATTGGGGAGCAAATTTTGAAAACACTAAAAAAGGAAAGTGATACAAAGCAATATTATCAATCAAGCATGCAGGTTAAAGCAACTATACAGAAAGCAAATTGTGTAAGGTGTGAAAAATTCTGAACCTAGTTTTCTGATTTATTTCTCCTACTTGTTTGATTTAATTAATAAGTTGTTTTTTTCTGAAATATTCAGTAAACACATCAAAGTAAATACTACTGCAGCCTACACATACGTACAGATCATTTACTGAAGCATAACACACACATGACAAAAGACACAGCTTTTCTGGACAATGTCCCCGGAAAAACCCAATGAGGAAAAACCGGTGCAGAAGCTCTTAGAGGGTTTGTTTATTAAGCAGAATGTTTGAATACATCAAGGGCACCGGTAGTGGTTTGCCCGACAGAGAAATCACGACAAAGTACCTTTATCACTCGGAGACAGAAAATATGGCTGATTCAACTGAGGAAGAAGAACCCCAATGGATGCCTACGCAGTCACTGCGTCACCCTTCAGTGGGTTGCTTCACTCCTCCGAAAAATACTGAAAACAAGCCCTTTCTAACTCATTGGAACCCCAGCGCAGCCTCTCCAGTGTCTACGTCAGCCTCTCCTACCTAGCACTGCTCTTGCATCACCTCTCTGGGCTCTACGTTGCCTCTGCATCACCCTGAAGTGTTGAGATTTTATATAGTTGGTGTAGCATCGGATGTGCTCTAGCCCTGAAACTTTGTGGAGAGGCTAAGACACACTTGAACTCCAAAACCTAGAAAGTGTTTTGAGAAATTTCAGTTGGTGTTCAAGTTATTCAAATAATTAATTATTTGAATTGATTTCCTAAGTCTAAACTTAGGAAAATTAAATAATTAAAGTGAATTAATTAACACGTGTGCTGAAATGTTCTAAAAGACATGCAGCAATCTTTTAATCTCAGTCGTTGATGAATGTTTTAATCTCGGTCGTTGATGAAATCATCGAAAAAGTATAAGAGAAAGGCTTGAGGGTCAATTGGAGACAGACATACAGTT
The DNA here is from genome assembly GCA_034641835.2 of Pinus albicaulis. Classification (NCBI taxonomy): domain Eukaryota; kingdom Viridiplantae; phylum Streptophyta; class Pinopsida; order Pinales; family Pinaceae; genus Pinus; species Pinus albicaulis. The sequence continues at coordinate 1,127,256,157 of CM076570.1, forward strand.
GCAAAGCTGAGAAATAGATCAGGAATTCTAGGGCGGGTTTGCTAAAAATTTCCGGAGGAATTTTCTGCAGCGAGGGGTAGTATTAGCTAAGGGGATGATCTAATCTCGGAGCCAAGAATGGCACAAGAGCAACAACAAGGACAGTAGAGAGAAGCAGAGCAGCTACGCAGGACAACGCAGAGGCTCCAGGGGGCTTCAGAAATTACGTAGAGGGTCTCCAGGGCCAACGTAAGGCCTACGTCACCCTCTCAAGGGTTACGCAGTCCCTCTCTGGGCAGCGCAGTGGCATTCTGACACTAGCAGGGTTGATGTTGGGGCTTCAAGAGCAGCGTTGGAGTTTCTAGGGCCAAATCCAGGCTGAGTCTTGTAAATCCCATTTGACGGTGTGGATCAGTCAGATATTTCGCACTAGAACAACAGGTTAGCTGCAGATTTGATTTCTTTTATTCTTTGTCAGGTTTTCCAGATCTGGAACCTAGATTTACTATACTCAGAATCTACTTAATAAAATAAACCCTCCCATCCATTGCACTGGTTTTCCCACTTTGGGTTTTTCCAGGGACTTATGTCCAAAAAACCATCTGTCACTTTGTTGGATGAGCGTATTATTCAGTAAATGATCTACATGTGTAGACTGTAGTTGTGTTTATTTCGGAATTTTCTGAATCTAATTTCTGGAAATAACTTGTAATATTTTAAATCAAGTAGGAGAAATAAACCATGATATTGCAGTAGAATTTTCACATGGTATTAGAGCGATAGCAGATCAAGTTGAATCTCCAGCAATCAGCTGAAGATTTTTTCTACGGGGTGGCAGAAGAAGCAACAGATCTGAAAAGGGCATCTTAACAGCAAGAGAACGTAGATCTAGGAAAGGACAGTGCTGAAGCTCCAGAAGGCCATCAGGTTTACGCAGACCCTTCCCAAGGCAGCGTAAGGACTTCGTCACCCAGTCTGGGGTTACGCGGTCCACTTCTGAGCAGCGCTGAAGCTACGTTGGGCCAGTCAGTGAGACGTAGTCAAGTCATTTCTTCTGTTGCAGAAATGTTTTGCCAAGATTCTTCAGCAGGGCTGCTGTGGTGGAGATTCTGCAAGTGCAGAATTGTGCCTAGCTAAGTTAACAGAGGCAGGAGGAAGACAGTTACTCAAAAGATCTGAGTCAAACAGATTTGAGATTCGATCAGAAGGATCAGAGGGTGTTGTCTGTTTGTGTTTGGGTGAAAGATTTCCAGGAGGGAAATCAGTCTTCAGCAAAAGCAGTTACTAGAGGGTTTCTAGTCACCAAGAAACCCAAATCCGGAGGGAGAAGAAGTATTGTTTCTGTCAGATCTAAGCAAGATGGCTCGATATGGACTGAGGGATTAGGATAGATTGGACGGCATGTCCAACTATGTTATTTGGAGGGCCAGAATATGGTCAGGTCTAGATGAGTATGGTCTCAAATATCATGCAAAGAAGGTTCTTTTTGTACCAACCGATGCAAATCCTCTAAAGAAGTATGAAGAAAATCAAGCGCGGACTAAGCGTTTGATCATAGATGGAGTCAAGGACCACGTTATACCTCATATTGCTGGAAATACAACAAATGACATGTGGGTAGCCTTGGACGCGATGTTCCAAGGAGGCTCTGTCTAACGAAGAATGCTTCTTGAGAACCACATGCGATTGTTCCAAATGATGAAGGGTGAAGAGATAGATCCACTCCTCTTCAAGCTTCAAGCTATCTGAGATCAGTTGGTTGGCATATGTGCTACTCCAGATGAGGGGTTCTTAGTGAGGACTACCCTGAATGCAGTCTCAGAAGATTGGGAAACGTTTGTCCAAAGCTTTCTAGGAAGGGCAGCGTTACCATCATGGGCTGACATGTGGGCTATCCTCCACCAAGAGGAGATCAAGAGGATCACCAAGAAGCAGAATATCAGTGGTGGAAGTGGAAAATCCAAAGTAAAAGAGGAGGAGGATGTTGCAACCCTTGCATCAAGGGAAAAGAAGCAGCAAGGGAAGAAGAAGAAGGACGTTTCCAAGGTTCGGTGCTTTAACTGTGGCGATCTTGGACACTTCGCCGGCACTTGTCCTAAGGACAAAGGATCTTCTGATTCCAAGGCTGCAGCAGCGAAGGATGATGGCTCTGATGATGATGCAGGCATGAGTGCTCATGTGCCTCGAGAGAAGAGGTGGGGTGACATGGATCTGTAGAGCATCTACAGACAGTGGTAGGATCCTTGAGTCAGCCCTACTCTTGGATCACATATGAGCTAGCAAAGCCTTAAGACGATAGCGGGATGAGTCTGGAGATGGTTGCAGAAGGTCACATTGAAGCAGAAAGGGAGAGCTGAAGAGGGAGCAGCGTAATGCAAAGGCAGCAACAGCGTAGAGGGGCTGATGGGACTTCAGTAGCGCAGAGGGGCTGATGGGACTTCAGCAGCGCAGAGGGGCTGATGGGACTTCAGCAGCGCAGAGGGGTTGATGGGACTTCAGCAGCGCAGAGGGGCTGATGGGACTTCAGCAGCGCAGAGAGGTTGTGCTCACGCAGTGCAGTGTTGCAGCATACCCTTGCCTCCAAGAGGACAACGTAAATTAGCATCCAGGGAACTTCAGTGATGGAAGGCAACCTGACTTATCTATCAAACAATTGGATAGAAGTCTTTCAATTGCTTACTTCTCGGCAACTGAGTTGCAGTGCAGCAATTAGCAGTGGCAGTGCTATGGGCAGCATGATGCAGCAAGTTGACAGGGAGCTACAATACAGATGTGGCAGTGTCAGTGGCAGTGGCATGGGTAGCAGTACAGAGAGCAGTGCAGTGGATGAAGGGCAGCAGGCCAAGCATCAGCGGCACAGAATCCAACTTCAAAATCTTGTAGTGCATGGTGTGAATGCATTGCTAGAGCACACTTCGTGCTAAGAGGGAGTGTTGAGATTTTGTATAGTTGGCGTAGCATCAGGTGTGCTCTAGCCTTGAAACTTTGTGGAGGGGCTAAGACACACTTGAACTCCAAACCCCAGAAAGTGTTTTGAGAAATTTCAGTTGGTGTTCAAGTTATTCAAATAATTAATTATTTTAATGGATTTCCTATGTCTAAACTTAGGAAAATTAAATAATTAAAGTGAAGTAATTAACACATGTGTTGAAATGTTCTAAAAGACGCGGATCAAGCAGTTTTTTAATCTTAGCCGTTGATGAATGTTTTAATCTCGGTCGTTTACGAGATCATTGAAAAAGTACAAGAGAAAGGCTTGAGGGTCAGTTGGAGACAGACACAGTTGCAAAGCTGAGAAATAGATCTAGAATTCTAGGGCAAGTTTGCTAAGAATTCCCAGAGGAATTTTCTGCAGCGAGGGGTAGTATTGGCTGAGGGGATGATCTGATCCCGGAGCCAAGAGTCAGTAAGAGGCAAAGGAGCAGCAACAAGGACAGCGTAGAGAAGCAAAGCAACAACTACGCAGGTGTTGCACAACCACTACGCAAGTGCTATGCAAGATAGCACAGAGGCTCTAGGGGCTTCAGAAATTACGCAGAGGGTCTCCAGGGCCAGCATAAGGCCTGCGTCACCCTCTCAAGGGTTACGCAATCCCTCTCTAGGCATCGCAATGGCATTCTGAGGCTAGCAGGGCTGACGCTAGGGCTTCAAGGGCAGCGCTGCGGTTTCTAGGGCCAAATCCGAGCTGAGTCTTGTAAATCCCATTTAAGGGTGTGGATCAGTCAGATATTTGGCACTAGAACAACAAGTTAGCTACAGGTTTGATTTCTTTTATTCTCTGTCGGGTTTTCCAGATCTGGAACCCAGATTTACTATACTCAGAGTCCACTTAATATAACAAAACCCTCATATCCGTTGCACTGGTTTTCCCACTTTGATTCCGGGGACTTATGTCCAAAAATCCATGTGTCACTTTGTTAGATTAGCGTATTATTCAGTAAATGATCTGCATGTGTAGACTGTAGTTGTGTTTATTTCGATATTTTCTGAATCTAAATTCTGGAAATAACTTGTAATATTTTTTATCAAGTAGGAGAAATAAACCATGATACTGTAATAGAATTTTCACATGAAGGGCCGGAGTCAGCCTCCGCGCTGCTTCTGCATGAGCCTGGCTGCGCTACATCCCTCCTGATGGGTCGTTGTGTACAAATCTGCCTCTCTGCTTATGCATTCTCAGCCTTGGATCTGAATAATCCCTTGTTGAACTTCCCCTCACCAGCACTGCAAGCTCACTCGAAAATTCTCAGCAAACCACGCCCCAGAATTCCGACTTAGCTCAAGTAGTGCTACTGCTCTGTGTGTGTTCTCCAACTGACTCCAAGCCTTCCCTTAATACTTTTCTCGTTGAACAAATAACGGTCGTGATCTAATCTCTAATCAACGGCTAAGATTAGAAAAGGATTGGTAGACGTAACTTAGAACATTTTCACCCACATGTTTTAATTAATTTCCTATAATTATTTAATTTCCCTAAGTTAGACTTAGGGTCTCCATTAAAATAATTAATTATTGGAATAACTTTCACAACGGGTGGAATTTCTCAAAGCAATTTTGGGTCTTGGAGATCTCATGTGTCCTAGCCCCCCGACAAAGTTTCAATGTGAAATTTTTTGAATGTTACTTATGCAGAAATCCATTGTTAGATCTGGTTAAGCTCCTCCTACTTAATTAAGTTATTAACTGACGAATTCAAATTAATATCGAAGCAAAACATATAACAGACTTTCACCAATTCAGATCTAAAAAAATTACATGCGCACATAGACAAACTGACAGTGATTTTCTGCACAATAGTCCCCCGGAAAAACCCAATGCGAGAAAACCGGTCTCTGGCTGCTGGAGGGTTTTATTATTAAGAGCATTTCTGAATACAGCAAGTTCTAGGTTCCAAATCTGGAACACCCGGCGGAGAGAATATAGATCTGCAACTCACCGATTGTTCTGAAGCCAAAATATTGACCGGTCCACACCCTCAAACGGGATTTGGCGCACAAATGCCAGTTTCATAAGTCTCCAGATGAAATAAAAGCTTGTACAATGCTCCCAATGAGGGTTGTGATGATGGCGCCTTCCTACCATGTCTCAAGGGTGAGATAAACCTCCTCTGGACCTTGGATCAGATGCCCTGAATGGTAAGTCCACTAGGTCATGCTAGTCCAAGTGCATCATCTCGTGAATGAGTTTGGGCAATGAACAAACTGTTGAAGGTGTTGAGGGTGGCCATGGCATGAAATGATGCTCAAACACATGATGGAGTGCCAAGGCTCTCACCTATAAATGTCAATAAGATCCTCTAGTGGGCTTGGGCCCCAGTTAAGTTGCCCAGCCCATGATGAAACCACCATCCAATTACATATAAGATCCAATGTGATTCCTCACCATCAGGTACAATTATTCATTAGTGCATCTAAGTAAACCAAGCTTGTTATTCAAAGGCACAAATGAGATTTCATAATGGGCTTCCCTTCCAAATTTGAGGCTTTAAGCACGTAATAGTGTTACCTCCCTAGGTAGGAGTAGCTAATAAACACCCTATTAGGTGTTCCCAACCCCTAAGCAGAACAGGTCCAAGGTCCATCCTTCAATTGATAGGTGTCATGTGAATAATGATGAGGCGGATAGGGACACAGGGGTCTCAAAGCCAAATGCCACAAGTTCAAGGGTGGTAATGATGAGGGATGTCCTCATATTTAGATGTAGGATGGGGTAATTGCGAATACATGTGTTACCCCGGCCTTTGTTTTCCACCCTTCTTCATTTGCCTTTTGCCTTTTCTTGATTTTTCTTTGTATTACTGCTCGAGGCTCCAAGAGATGAGAGCATGTTGTGTATGATATAAGCAGTTATTACCCCCTTAAGGTGGGGCAGTTCATCGCCCACCAGGGGTTGGTACGTGCATGGATTCCTTAATGATGTGGGGGCACTAATGGGGCCCTAGGAACTAAGGTGATGGCCATAATGAAGGGGTAGAGCACATGTTTGGCTTTTTCCCACGTGCCAATATAATGTCCCGGCCATCTTTTGCATTTTATAATGTTCTTTTCTTTTGTTTTTTTGCTTGTGGTCATGATATGCTTTTAACCTTTTTTTAGTTGCATCAACCTCCGAGACAACATTTCCAAACCCGACCCAAACATTTTGAAAAGGGGAGGGGGTGTATCAGTGCCTTGTGGACCTAGTGGTCATGTGGACCCATAGAGGGAAGAGGATGAAATAGGGCTTGGAATGTGCAGAGGGGAGTGAAAATTGTGAAATGGGAAAACGGGACCGCACTACCAAAATCGAGGTTTCCCAAGTAGTGCCCTTCCTAAAGCTATAAGTCAAATAGGGCAGATCCTAAGGGACTAGGATTAAGGATTAACTAAGGTGAAGGAACAAAACTGCAGTCAAAACCCTTCCTTCTTCTAAGTCACCTAATAATCCATGCCCAAAGTGCCCAAGGAAAAACAAGCATAAGCACTTGATCGTACAATGAAAAACATACCTTTAAGATTGGATGGCCCATTTTCAAGCATATGCTCTCAAAAGATGGGCGAGGGGACATATGAGTAGCTCAAGAAGCAGAGATCAAATGGCACAAAAAATATCAGCTACACCAGTGGCTGTTAGGGGCCTATTGGCTGTCGGTTGAAGACAAATCTAGAAGAAAAAATCTCCTATGGGGTCACCCACTTTTGGTGGAGGACCCACTTCACCCATATCTCCTAGGTCCAAGAATGCCAAAATTGATCCCCCAATCCTTTGCCTCTTTTCCCAAGAGACAAAATGGGCTAAAGGCTATCCTTCTAGCAATCTCATGGGATAGGGGATATCACAAACCTATGTGGGGTATATCTTTCAAAGCCTACAATTTGGCGGGAAGGTTTTATCAGACTCCTCCCAGCTCGAAGATTATAATATTTCTAAAAATTCAACCATTATTCTGAACTCAAGACTTCACGGAACTGCTCCTGGTGCAAAATCAGCTAACGGGATTCATGTCTCGTTTAAGGATGCAACCCAAAGGAAGGTCACTACCTCAACAGATCAGATCCAATATATTTCGGGCCCTTATATTGTTGAACAAATGGAAAAAGCTCCACCTCTGGAAGTAAACCTTCCTAAGATAAATTCCCTCTTCTTTGTTTTACAATCTAAAGCAGTCATCTACAGATTTAATGGTTTTTGGCCAAATCTCGAAGCACTGATTCAGTGGATTGTCTCCACTTGAACTCTGAATTTCAATTTTTTGTGCTCAAAAGGTTTTTTCATTGTACAATTTGAAATAAAGAAGGATTTGGATTATTCTCTAGATGTAGGACCCTAATATTGGGGTAGAGTCGAGATTTTCATCATGCCTTGGTTCCCTGAGTTTTATGCCAACTTTATGGTGGTCTTTACCATGCCGGTTTGGGTGAAGCTCCCAAATCTCCCCTTTCCATTTTGGCACCACAAAGTCCTTGAAGATATTAACAACACCTTGGGCAAATTTTAAAAATTGGATCTGGAAAGAACAGAAAATAGTATCGTCACTTACACCAGAATATGCGTGGAGATTGATCGCATCAAAGGACTTCCTGATCATATAAATCTGAAATGCCAAAACTTCCACTGGTCACAAGTTATAGACTATGAAAACACAAGATTTAGATGTAGTGTATGTTTTCAGACGAGCCATTTACAGCAGACATGCGCACAAGTAAGGAAGAATCCCAAGAAGAAGAAGAGGCAATCTAATAGACCAAAAGGAGGGCAATTCTCGAAGAAATATACTTCTGAGGATGAAGAAGATGACAAAAAAGAACGTCATCTCAATCAAAAAGAAATGAATGACATAGACATTCAAGGAGATGTTCAAGATGGGGTCGATATGGTACAGCCAGTCTCTAGCACTGTACAACAATAAGAAAAGGAACCCGAACTCTTTGCAGCTGGATGGATTTGAGGGCTCTAAAAGAGCACATCTCTCAGAAAGCTTTGATTCTAACAATGAAGTCCTACATGTGGGACAAAAATTGGCTTTGGTTCTAGTTGAACCAAATCCTGATGGCTGGCAAAAAGTGCAAAGGCAGAAAGGTAAAAGAGAAAAGATTAGCACTTATCAGCCATAATTTTCTTATGCCCATTTATTGTTATTTCTAGTTTTTACTCTGAGGTTCCTTGTACTTGTTGACCATTCATGTGTCAAACACCCCTTGAGCAAAGTACGGTGCAGAGCAGTCAAAAAAAATTTAGATTTCATCATCATCATGCAATTTCTGGTCATCATAATGTAATCCAAATTTTGCAGCCCTATGGACCTTGATGTAAAAACGACTCTAGTATGTTTATAAAGCCATGTAAAACATCTAGGTAAGCCTATCATTTTTACCAAAGAGTTTCACTCTAGGGAAATTTTTTTCCCTCTGCCAATTATTTGTGTTTTTAAACATTTATAATTGGTATAGTTTTTCTCCCAAGCATGCCAAAAAGCTAGAGTGGGGCTCGATGGTAAGTTCTTAGGTGAGTCCTAATGTATCTATTCTATGTAAATTGCCATACTAGATCATTTGTAAAGTGTCACAGAATTTGGTTGACTCTAGAGGTCATGTTTTTATCGTCAAAATTCCCCTTCTATATGGGATTTTATATGTAATATCTAATGTGAAGGTGTAAAAACTGTTGTCTATAGGAGTTCTAGGGGGTATGAGTACTTAATTTTACACCTCACCTCTTAAACTTTCTATACTATCCCCCTCTAGAGTCATTTTTATTGTTTTCTGGCAAAATAATTAGCCAAAATTTAGTCAAAAATTAAATGAGAGAAAATAAAATTTTCTACAAGTGGAAAAATAATTAAAAAAGGAATGTGCACTTTCCAAAATGGGATCAAATTGAAAGATGAGAAAAGTCTCATTTCCAAGGCAGAAAAGACCCACAAAAAATTTGTTGGGCTAGAAGGAAAATATTTTCTCAAAGAAATCGGATTTTTTGGTCCAAATGGTTATTTTGAATGAGGGAATTTCAAGAAAAATATTTTTGAAAATTTTCCCGTGGTCCAAAACCACTCCAAGGCCAAAGAATGTTCCACTCAACACATCAATCAAGGAGGTCGAATTTTCCTATGGATCTCTGAAGCAATAATCAAGGGATTGAATGATTTTGAGAAGGATCAAGTCAACTAGCCGTTTTTTCCACTTAAGGCTCTCACACTCTCATTTTCTATATAAGGAAGCTCTAAGCTCCTCATTCGATGAAGAAAAATCTTGGGTTCTTGGTTATGTAAAGCTCTGCTACCAATGACCATTGTAATATTTTTTTATGAGCAATAAACTAAAAGTCTTTGGGCCAAAGCTATGGTATTATTCCTCAGTTATATGGTATAATCTTTTTGATATCTTGTGCTTAATGTTCTAATAGCATTTTAATTTTGTTATTTCCATTATCTCTTGAAGACTCACTGGTGTACAGTTATCTTGCATCATTGTTTAGATTTGGAGAAACACACTACATGGAAGAGATCTATTGTTTTTCGAGTTTAACCCTTAGATTCCTCTATCATCGTGCCATCCAAATCTCTGTGGATCTAACAATTATCTTTCAAGTGTGTAGAAAATAATATTGTGGATCAGATCTTGGATACTTGGGGACATACTCGATTGAATTAACCAACTATTCAAGCATCGAAGCTGAGGAACCCATAGTGGGTCATCTAAAGACTTATCATTGAAAAGAAGAAAGGGGGTTTTCTTACCATTTGCTCTAAATCAAAAATTTTATCTATTTTTTAAATCTTTCAAAATTATTTTAGAGCTTTAATGAATAGATTTTCTATTTAAAGAGCTTACCATTGTAAATTTGTGAATAATCTTATATATATTTCCTTTTAACCTTGTATATAATCGCCATCTATTTGTATATATGTGTAGGGTTTTCTTGAGTTTTTCTTGTAGATTTGAAGATAAGCCATCGATTTTGGCCTGGATCTTGATATATATATTTTTTGCAAGCTCGATCCCATCGAAATTTTGAGGAAAATCGTTTTCTAAGGTCAAGATCAACCTCCTAGCATAGATAGCTAGGCTTTTGAAGGCAACGAAAATTTCTAAGGAAGTCATCTAGCCTTTTCTTCTGGGCACAAGGGTTAGGAAGTTTATTTTCCTCTAGATCGAAGTTTTCTCCACGAGTTTCCTCTGCAAATTTTTTGTGGGGTTTCGATTAGGTTTTTGGCAATTTTTGCTCTTCGGATCTCATTCTTGGGTAGCCGCTAGCCTTAAGGCTTGTTTTGGCACCTTGTGAGGGTTTTTTTGTGGCTCATATCATTTTTGGAGACTCTTTCTTGAGGGTCACGGGCATTTTAGGCCTCTTTTCTCTTGGTCGTGTTACCGCTCAATTTAGCAAGGGTTCTAGGAGGGGTTCCTAAGGGACCACTACTAGATCAAGTGACAACAATGGGACAAGTAGTTGTTGTCACCTCAGTCAATGTCCCCTGCTCTTTGCAAACTTTCACCAATGGGAGGAGTCCTAGTACTAGGGAAATCACTCTGGATAATAAGTCAATGATAGGATAGGTGGTGATTTCCAGAGACTATTCTTAGAAGAGACTCAAATGGTAGGGTTGGCTTGCTTTAGAAGCAGGGTGTGGGGCTCTCCAAGTAAGGCTCAAAGGAGGCATAGACCTAGGGATTAGAAATATCTCTTGACAAGGGATGCCATAGACCCAAGATTCCTAAAGAGAGAAGGTTTCTAAGTGGCATTGTGAAATGAAGAATGATGAAAGTGCGGGACCCTCTGAAACTGGATTCATGGGTAACCCCCCTCGTGTCCCGAATCATTCGAATCTGACACGACTCGTGGAGATTCGAATCTGAAATTCCGGATTCGATCTTGTCTGTACAGGACACGACGAGTCCCGATCGTGTCCTATACAGACACGATTGAATCCATTTTTTCCGGATTCGACCAGTGCGAAAATGTGTCTATTGTCTTATTAAAATGCGATTTTCCTCATTATTTCTTACGAATGCTTGTGTGTGAGTTGAGCAAAGAGCAAGGAGCAAGGGAGCATTTTCAAGGAGACTCAAGCAACCGGTAAGTGCACTGTCTCTCTATCTTTTTACATTTGGTTTGCATGTGCATATGTTTTACAAATTTGGTCATTTTGTTTATTTTTTACAGCATTCATGGCTCAACCAAGGGCAGCAAGGCAGGGGCAAAGAAAGGGGAAGAAAGTCCCCATTGGAGATGCCCCTCCTATCCTTATTTCATCAGGGTCTGCAAGTATTCCATCTATTGGAAGTGGGGTTGCAACAGCAGCTTCAAATATTCAGGGAAAACAAACTCAAGACCCCAAATACCCATTGTTGAAATATGTGACAAGAGAGGCAGGGTCGGGCAGCAAGGCGAAGGGAGGAGGCAATGTTGCATGGAAATGTAGTTTTTGCAACAGCCATTTCGTGAGCATATATTACCGTGTGAAAGCTCATTTGTTGGCTTTGCCAATTTGTGGCATTTCAGCTTGTTCACAGGTGCTATTAGCAAAGAGGAAAGAAATGGAGAGAGAGGCATTTGTTGGTGCAGAAAATGTGGCATCAAAATCAAAACAAAACAAGAATGATGAACCCCTTCCATTGTTGAGGAAAAGCAACAACAAGTTCTCATTTGAGAGTTTTAGTGGGGGACAAGTAGCAAAAAGAAATGCAACTGCACTTGGTCCAATGGACAAGATTTTCCAGAAAAAGAAGAGGGAAGAGTTTGATCTCGCCATTGCATTTTTTTTCTATCAGAACTTCATATCCTTTAATGTTGCACGGTCACCTCTATTTATTGACATGTGTTGAGCTCTAAGTCAAGGGGTTCCATCAGGGTATGTGCCTCCTATGTCAGAGAAGCTTAGAACCACATTATTGACAAAGGCAAAGAGAGAGGTGGACAAAATGCTTGAGCCTATTAAATCAGCGTGGCCAACATCTGGGGTTAGCATTGTTTCTGATGGATGGACAGACGTAGCATGGCACCCACTCATCAACTTCATGGTGTCTTCCTTGAATGGTCTAGTTTTCTTGAAATCAGTACAAGGATGCACAATATATGGGTGAGTTATTTATTAAAGTTATTGAATATGTAGGTGTCAATTCTTGTGTGCAAATCATTACAGATAATGCACTTGTTTGCAAGGTTGTTGGCCTGATTGTGGAAGCTAAATATCCACAAATATTTTGGACACCTTGCATTGTCCATTCATTGAACTTAGCACTGAAATCTATTGCCTCTGATGTGCTTTGGATTGGAAGCATTATTGAGGATGCACGGCATATCCGCAACTTTGTACAAAACCATACAAATGCCCTCACTATCTACAAGGAGTACACCAATCTACCATTGTTGAAGATTGTGAATACACAGTTTGCCTCTTCATTCATCATGTTGAAGAGGTTGAGGGAGGTCAAGACCACTCTTGGGGCCATGGTTATTTCAGAGTTTTGGTCATTTTGGAGAAAGATGGATCAAACAGCCTCAAAAAAGGTGAAAGACACGGTGTTGGATGATGTCTGCTAGGAGAAGGTAGATCTACTTATTCAGATCATGGTCCCTATCATTTCCTTGCTTCGATTTGCAAATACAGACCAACCCATCCTAGGAGAGGTTTATGAGGGATGGGATTCCATGATTGAGTCTGTGAGGAACATAATTTTACATATTCAATGCCCAGAGTATGAGACATCACCAGAGGCCTTCTTCACCAGCATACAAGATATTCTTGTCAGCAGATGGGACAAGAATTGCACACCTTTACATTGTTTGGCTCACTCCTTGAACCCAAAATACTACAAGCCATGAGTGGTTGAATGATGGACCTTCCTGCAGATTCCCTCCTCACATGGATGGTCAAATCTCATAGGGGAGGAAAGATGCATTCAGGAGGATTTTTCAGGATAGGGCATCCCTTGATGAGGTGGAGGATGCCTTTGCAGAGTTTTCCATTGGCACTGGGCGATTTGTAGGCTATGATGCGATTAGAGACATGGGAGCTAAGAAGCCCTATTCTTGGTGAGAAACTCATGGGGCAACAAGCCCTCCTCTATAGCAGTTAGCAATGAGGCTCCTCTTTCAAGTGACTTCATCCTCTTGTTGCGAGACGAATTGGAGCACATATGGGAATTTGTATAGTGTGAAGAACAACAGACTTGAGCAATCTAGGGCAGAGACAATGGTGTATGTGCACATCAACCTTCGTCTTATTTCCAGGCAGAAGGAGGATTGGTTGAAGGGAAAGACAAAGATGTGGGATGTCTTTCCTGATGATATGGGTCTAGACAGCAGTGTTGAGTTGGCATTGGCCAACTTGGAACTCAATGAGCCAGTGCTAGAGCCTGTCACATTTGATGATGACGATACAGTAGAGGCGTCATCCTCCGCATTCCTTCACACTAGCAGATGCGGAGATGACATTGGATACAAAGGAGGAGGATGCAGCAAAGGAGGGCAGTGGTGAGCATGATGATCATGTTGAGGACAGTGATGTTGATTATGATGATGAGGATTGATGACTCATGAGTCATGAGCTACCTACTGCGACACTGCCTTGAGGCTTGTAGTCTTGTAGACTTGTAGTTGTTTCGTATTTGCTATTTCTATTTGCCATTGGCATTGTACTACCTAGAGGCTAGTACTTATGTAACACATTTTGATTTTGATGACTTAATGAGAAAACTACAATATCTTATCTTTCTTCTAATGGATCATTGATGATATGTCTAGACCCTATTACTTTGTAATATGTATGATGTAAGATGTATCAATGTATCATGTATATTAAATATTTGTAAAACTTACATCTAGATGAAGATCTATGTTTGAATCAATGAATTTGTATGAATTTGTGTAAGAAATATCTAATTTTTAATATATATATATATATACTTTAATAAAATAATATATAACGTGTTCAAACGTGTCCTGTTCCGGGGGGTCACTGTGTCTGAATCTGACACTCGAATCCGTGTGTCTATTGTGTCCCGTGTCCCCGTGTCAAGTGACTTAGGTACTGGGACCACAAAGAAGCCCAATAGGACCAAACAAAGTCTAGGGTTATAAGTGAATCTTCAAACCTAAGTTGCCAAAAACGTTGGGCAGAGGGTAGTTTCCCCTTGGAAACGAAACATAAACACGTTTCCCTGTACCATACAGCCTGGAAATGAGTTTTGGTCCGTACTAGCTCGTTTCGCGTTGAGGAAACGTGCCCAGTAAAGACGGAAACGCATTTCCAGACCGTACATGTGCGTTTCCGGCATTTAATATTCTTTTATTGCGCTTTTTTTTTGCTCACTACCAATTCAGGAGTGACAGAGGGAGCTATTGAAGATCGGAAACATAATTTTTTTGAGTAGGGCAGCCTAATGTTAAAGCCTATGGCACTAGCGTTGATATGCAGTTCATTGTAATGTTAAATTCTTAAATTTTTAACATTACCATGAAATGACTCAAGATGTTTGAGAGTGGTTTCGCCCTCATTGGATTTCATATGGAGAAAGTAGAATTTTAGATCTCACTCAAAATCCAGCAGACTTATCATTTTTTCAAGATTTTAGGATTAGGGGGATTCCAATGTTTCCATTGGATTTTGTCATGTACTAGTGTATGGAACTTGTATTTAATCAAGAGAACCAAGCCCTCTATGCAGGGGAGACTCCCAATAATCAAGATCACCTAGGGTACTAGGGTATGGAACTTGTATTTAATCAAGAGCACTAAGGTCGTTCGACTATGCAGGAGGAAACTCCCAATCAAGCACAAGACAAGAAATTACAAATTTATCGTGGCAGATTTTGGATATTTCTATTTTCATTATGTGATCATTCATGAGTAAATGTGATGTAAATTTCGAGACTTATAGTTTATGCATTGACATTGGACAATTTAATCATAATGTAATAAACTATAATGTATCATGTATGCTTTATGATTACACATATTTCTTAAATGTCCTTCATATATATATATATATATATATATATATATATATATATTTTGTTTCCCCATTTCCAAAATTTGGGGGAGTCACGTTTCGTACCCATACTTGTTTCCTCATTCCATGCAACTTAGCTTCAAACAAAAGATCTAGACTAAGTAGGGGAGAAAAAGGGATCAAGAATAAGTGAACTTTCTTTGAATTTTCTAGTAAATAGATCCCTTTGATGCCCACTCACTGAGAAGGACCAAAACCTAACGGATTCAGAGTTAGGGCTTGATGTATCTCACAAACGAACAGTGGGATTGATCTCAAATTTGGAGGGGAAGTGAAAGATACCTCAGCGTAGCTCCTGGCCAATCTGTTGAGCATACTGATGGTTGGAATAGATTTCACAAGAGGCCCTAGGAAAGTTGTCTAGGGTTAAGGCAAGAAATTTGAAAAAGGAGAAATTATGGTGATCATCAAGGGTTTCTAGATTAGTTCCTAGCAAAACCTAACGGATTCGGAGTTGGGACTTGATGTATCTCACAAACAAACAATGGGATTAATCTCAAATTTGGAGGGGAAGTGAAAGATACCTCAGCGTAGCTCCTGGCCAATCTATTGAGCATACTGATGGTTGGAATAGATTTCACAAGAAGCCCTAGGAAAGTCATCTAGGGTTAAGGAATTCGTCTAGGGTTAAGGCAAGAAATTTGAAAAAGGAGAAATTATGGTGATCATCAAGAGTTTCTAGATTTGTTCCTAGCATATTGTGGAGAATGGAGTCAAAGTGTATTTTTTTTTGGATTCTCGCTTTCTCAAGGAGCCCTATTGCAACTTCGAATGCTTTAGTGAAGCAGCTACAAGGTCACAACAAGGATTTACACTTCGATTTGCAAAATAATGGAGTTTCAAGGTTGAAGTTTCACAACTCACCCCTAGGAACATTCACTTCTTATTGCCAAAGTGAGTAGCATATGCAACAAGCCAAGATCACGTGTTGCATGAATTCGCATCAATATTAGGTCACAAGAAAAATCAAGACATAGCATTCCATACATTAGATTAAGCATCAAAAATTTTGCATGAATAGCACTTACATGACAAAGAAGTATATCCACCCATCACATTTACAAAGAATGAAGCTCCAAGACAAATAGCAATTATCCAAACATCAAAATGCATCAAATAATCTCCAATTCGTCCAAAATAGAAGGTTCGAGTTCTTTCTCCAAAGAGCTACAAATCCAAGTGATGATGAATGAGAGAAAATGCCTCTCTTCTATATATACAACCCTATAAGGTATTGGAATTTCCTATTTTTTCATAATAGTGCCCCTAAATAATGTGAAAAATAACAATACTTTTGATAACGAGCCCACCAAATAGCTCCATAATAAGACTTGTTGTAGCTCCTAGACACAGCCCTGAGTTGTGAAGGACTAGTGCCTAGGTCATCTTAATGCCAAGCGGATTCAGAAAACTTTCCATGGTCAAGGATATAAATCCTCTGGTTTATAAACGATTTTTAAAACTTCATAAGGTGGGACCGAGACCTCAGGAACAGAGATATAACAGCAGTAATACCAGATAGTAAAACAATAAGGGTCTTATAAATACATTATCGAAGATGAATCTAGATTTTAAAAAAAATATGTGAGGGCCAGATCATGAAACGCAGTGCACAGTTATCAAAATATGAAAGCGTGGTAACAGTGACAGCAAATGGAGAGTATTAACTACAGTTAGGCTTATTATCATATAAGAATCTATCACCAGCTAATATCAGAAGAAAGGTGAGTAAATGAGATGTAAGATATGAACACAATATCAAAGCTCCGAGCCATATTTAAAGCACCATAGACCAATAGACATGAGTATCTTGGACAAATAAATTCATTTCCAGTTAATCAAGCACTCGCATTCCGGTAGCTTATAATATAAAAAGAGTTATGAAAGTGCCAAAACGTTTGTATTAGAATATAACAAAGAGAATACAAACTGTGACTGATCTCACTAGGAATCCACCTCACAACAAAATAATTTCATTTGGTCTCCCAACGGGATTCTTCGACGTAAACCACAAGAAGGCCTCAAAACTTTACAAAAGGGGGATTTACAATTAACAAGCTCTGTTCTGGAAAATCTAGAACCCTTCTATAAACTCAGGTTGTTTCTTTTATAATCCCCTGTTTATCGTTAGCAGAAGATATTTCGGACCAACATTTGTTCACAGAAATATCTTTTCTATTGCTTGTCTCTATCAAAATCAAAACTAATGATGAGGAAAAATGCCTCTCATCATCTCTGTAGTGGCCTTAACGTAGGCGCCAACCGAAAACAAAACAACTTAAACAGAAAATAAAAATGCATAGGGTGAAATTACGATTTCACCCGATATTACAAAGTAAAAATAACAAGTAAAAAGGCCACTAGGACCAGATCATGATCATCATTTTTTAGAGGAACGGGACTTAGCAGCTGCCGGCTGAGTTGGAAGCACCGATGACGTAGACGAACCAGCTTTATGCTTCTGAGGAGGCGGCGACTGGAGGGATGGTGTGGTGACTGGTACATTTACATACTCACTGCATTTCTGCCATATGGTCACCCCTGGCGGGGGCATAGTGGCAAAAACCTCCACTAAGGCCTGTATATCAATCAATTCCGAGTAATCCACGTGTACGGCCAAGCGCTGTTTGATCTGACAGAGAAGGGAAATCTCCTTTCCTAGGGCAGCAATTATAGTTTCAGCTTTCAGGCAAGGAGTTTTCTCATAGGGAAGATTTGTCTGATTCATAACCGCTGTCAGCTTCTCTTCGTAATCAGTTAGACCTGAAAATGCAGCAGTCATAGGATCCCAGCATGATGGGAGGCCTGCTTTCACCAGCTCATCCCACTCTTGCTCAAACTTCCCCACTCCCTTGGCAACCTGCTCCAAACCACTCAATGCATTTACATGCGCAGTCTCTTTCTCAATTACCCTTCTGATTTCCATCACTCCCCTGAAACGGTCTTCAATCCCTTGGACAGCCAACTCTTCAAAGCCCAATCCGTTTAGGTAAGTGATATACCTCTTTCCCATGACCACCTTTGCCTCGGCTTCCGCTTGTCCTTCCTGCAACTTCCCTTTGAACAATCGGACAGCAGTCTTCTTATCATTCATTAACATAATATAATTCCAACGTTTCCTAACCTCCAATATGATGTCGGTCCAGATGAGGCGCCTGGCTTCCAGGAGGGTTGTGTTTCCTTTCATCCAATTGTTTAGATCTTTGATGACTTTTTCCTGCTGCAGTTTCTCTCTCTTCGCTCCGTCCACCTCTTCTTGCAGGGCCACTATTACCTTATCGTTTTGTTCCAACCTAACTACCAACTCCTGAACTCTCTGCTATGCTGTATGAGCTTGCTTTTCTAAGACCTGTAGGTCTGACAGAGCCTTGGTTAACTATGTTGGAGTAGCACCTGTTGTATTGGAAGTTGGAGTCACGCAGACATGAGTATCCCATTTTGCTTGCAATTCGGCCAATCTTTGTCTGAGGGCAACCATTTCTGCAATCGTTTTAGCATTCTCATCCCTTTCCTGAGCAATGGTATCAGTGAGGGCCGATTTCTCTTTTTCCGCCTGGGCTAATTCCTCAAGTTGTATGTATTCCCCACGGGTAATGTTGAGTCTCCTCCTTAACTCTGACTTCTCGACCTCTAAATCCAGGATGATTTTCCTCCGGACTCCTCCTTTATCGCTTCCTTTTTTGCTCATTATCCTTCTGAGATGGTGTAGGTTATTGCTGATCCCCCTGGCACTAGCCCTTTCTTTTTTCTGATTCTCTAATACCTCTTTGTATTTGTCTTCCAACTTCCTTAATGCAAGCGCGAGCTTCACAACCTCGTCACTTAGCATGTCCCCGATGCATTGGTGAAGGCCAAGTTTGTCGGTTAAGGGGACCTTTGATAGATTCACAGCAACCTCCAGAGCTTTGTAGCTAACTTCATCAGCGGTAGGATCTAGCACTGCCTCTGTGATAGCTATTATCAACTGTTCTTTATCCATATCCAGGTCTGAGGTGAGCCGAGTATGATACTATCCACAAACCCGGTCAATTCTGCTCGAAGTTTCTCCCTTACTGTCCAGTTTCTGTTTCTAATTTCTTCCCTTACTTCGGCTCAGTTTACCAAAACAGCCTGTGATATCCCAGAGGGTTTTGAAGAGGAAGTGCCATCATAATTAACTCTGAAACCGACCTTGCTCTTATTAGGCTCCCCGTATCTAATTAGCTCCTCTTGAGGCGACGCATCCCAGATAATCTCCACATCATCAATTCTATGCTTCTTGGAGGGATGGGACCCCTCCCCTGTATCCAAACCTTCTGGTTCCTCTGAAAAATCGGCCTCGTAGTCTGCCCTTTCCTCCCTGTACCCGTTGAAGCGGTGTCACCCCTGCCTTCTACAGCCGAAGATTCAGCCTCCATCTGCGAAGCCAAGGGCCATGTGTCAAGGTTAGCTCTCCATTCAATGAAGGGCCTAGTCTCATGCACATATGCAGTGGACCTAATCTTCCTTTTCCTATTAGAGAGAATTCCTTTTGGGTCATAGGGCCAGACTTTTCCCAGCACTAAAACCATCCCCTGAAGCAGCATCTCCATTGTGGAGAGGGCGTGTCTTGAGTTTACGTAAAAGGGCCGATGGTGGTAGGAAGCTTGAAGATATAGCCCTTCTTCACGAGAACGAAGTGGAACTGGTCCGCTTTCATGGTTTGGCGAATGTATTCAAGGGCGAAAACCCGCATAGCAGGGAACAACGGCAGGCAGTAGGGGGGTACATCTGCACCATAGACTCTGATCTCGGTGTAGTCGTCAAACAAATACCAATCCCCTGTGCTTTCCTAATCCCCAAACTGCAACCAGTCTTTCTGCTTGGGAAAAATCCTAGGCGGGGGGCTGTCATGAAGTATGGTGTAGGCAATGGTCATGAACTCATTCAAAAACCTTGAGTAACCCCTCCCGTTAGGCTGCTGACGTACTGAAACGTTCCACTCAAAGACGGTTCTTGGCTGGTTGTTCGTTCTTGAGAGTTTTTCAAGGCCCAAAGCTTTGAACTTGTCAGCGTGCTCAAACAGAAAAAGGTAAAACACCAGTGAACAGAAACTTAAAGCCCCCGTAGAGGGTAGTTCTTGAAACTGGGTTTGAATGGCCGAGGCCAAGAAAGTGGGGATATCCAAAACGACACCCGGCTGGGACATGAGCCAGAGGAGGGCTATGCATTCTTTCGACACCCTCTCGACCTCTCTGAGACCTAGCAACCCTGAGATGAAAGCGAGAACAGGCTGGAGACCTTCTGTGAATGCGGTCAAGGGCACCATGTCCGAAGACGGGATGGACGTGAGACGAGAGTCTGAGATGGAAGAGAGGAATTCACTCTGTTGTTTCCAAGGTAATTTGGAAAACTGACGAGACAGGGACAACTCTATGAACTCGACATACTCCTGGCTGTGGGGGAAACGAAGGGCGTCTTTAATGAGCTCAGGGGATATACGAAAAACCTTGTTTCCCTGAGCCGAAAGAAATACATCCCTGCGTTCGTCATAGGCGTCTCTGAGCCAACATATGAACTCGGTGACTGGAAAGGTGGGCGGAACAATTTGGTAATATAGGCCAGACCGAACGACCCTGAACTGGTCTTGGCCTTTCACATGGCTTTCTAACAAGTCGAGCCTAACACGGGAGACACTGAAAGGGTACTGCGGGTCACGGATATGAGCCTCTGTGTCAATGAGGGGTTCAGGTCCAGGGATGGCCCTAACTTCGCCGGCTTGAAGGGTTTCAGGTTCAACCTTTCTGGACTTGACTCTCCCGATGACTAGTTTGAATGAGTAAAGTGGAAGGAAAACTGTAAGGAGCAGGAATGGCTAAATACCTGTAACCAGTGCGGAAAACCCAAGAGGGAAAGCAACGCGGGGGCTGAAAGCGACCTGGTGCTGTAATCCAAGCTTAACTACTCAATGAGTTTGTAAAAACAAGTAATTTACCAAAAATGGACATCAGGCAGGGTTAAACAGGCCATAAATTTACGAAAAAGGAGGCTCTGGTAACAACTCAGAGGGCTAACATCATAAGGACATCGACACTGAGGCACGTGGCATTTGGCTATTAGGAGCCGAGTAGGTGTGAGCCACGAGTCGGGTTAATACCGATACTGGTCGTGTACCAGCTTTCCTGACTTACCTTACCTTTGTTTTTTACGTGCGTCAGCTGTTAGTTTCGAGGGGTCCACCACTGAGTTCCGACGGGGACTTGTGGAGTCTCTTCGCGCTGCACCACCACCCCACGAAACGACCGAAACCTACCCCACCAACCAGTGACATCATGAGTTTCGAGGGGTATAGCTCCATTTCCCTTATACATTCTTTGGTACCCCCGGAATCCTTCCACGTGGCAGCGTTACTCAGGTTGTCCCATCATATGGCCCGTGGCTTCTCTGCTTAGCTATAACGCACCATTAACTCCTTTTCCACGTTTTCTCTATGAGGGGAGGGCATTGCATATTTCCCTCATATCTGTTGGTCCGCTTACACTTCCCAATACTATATCTTCGCTTACCTCAAGTTATCTTTTTGCCAAACATTGTGAGATGAGGGAATGGTCGTTGGAAGGCTAAATGAAGTCCTTCAATGGAAGGGCTCCAACATAGTCATGACAGGGATGGCCCCTTGATCTCCAAGCAAATGATATGTGATGCCCCCAAGTAATTGTGGAGGCACAAAATCATCCTCATGGGTCTCCAGGTGGATTGAACAAGCGTGTATCCCATCTGTAAGGGTTCGAAAGATGATGCAAGCCCTCCATATTCTCCCATAGCAAGACAAAACCTCATCTGGGCCCTAGATCAACTACCAAGTGTGTGGTGCAAGTGTGTAGCCGACTAGGCAAAGTGGTCCAGGTGCATCATTCCTCAAACAAGTGGAACAGGAGCAAGCAATAAAAAGAGTTGAAGGATCCCATGGCATGGATATCTACTCTCTGCTATAGTGGAGGCACGTGGCTCTCAACGCACACCCTATAAATGCCAATAAGACCCTCTAGAGGGCTTGGACCCTGTATAAGGAGACCAAACCGCAAGATGAGACCCACTTGCAATCCTACATAAGATCCAATGCGTCCCCTCGCCTACTAGTACAACAAATCACTAGTATAATTGAGATAATGAGCTTACAAATCATGGAACCAAGTGGGCAGTTCATAGTGGCATGCCCTTTCATAATGGGCTTTAGAGTGTACAAGTGTCTCCAAGTTCAAGGAAGAGGTTAATCAAGGACCCTATTAGGTAGTTTCAACGGTGGCATGTGATATAATGATGGAACAGAGTGGGACATCAGGGAAAGGCTCCAAGCCACATGCCATGGTACAAGGGTAACTATGATGAGGGAAGCCCACACCTAGGTGTATAGATGTAGGAGGGAGAAATCGTCGTACATGAGTTACCCCAGCCTTTGTTTTTCCACCCTCCTTCATATGCCTTTTTCCTTTTATTGATTTTTTTATTTTATAATTGCACGGGGGCTCCTAGGAATGAGAGCATGATGTGTGAGATACAACAGTAATTACACCCTTATGGTTGGGCAATTCATTGCCCAATAGGGGTTGGGACAATAATGGGTTCTTTAATGATGCAAGGGGCCAATATAGGGGCCCTAGGAACCAGGGTGATGGCCATGATAATAGGGGGTAGAGCTCATGTTGGCTTTTGCCCATGTGCTAAATTTGTATGTCCCGACCATCTTTTGCATTTTATGGTACATTTCTCGTTGAGAGTGGCCAAATTATGCTTTTATTTTCTTTTTAGCTACATCAACCTCTGAGGCATCATTCTAGACTTGACCCAAAGTGTGGACAACAGGAGAGGGAGGCTAACTCCTTGTGGACCCGAATGAGAAATATGTGGAAAGGGGTTATAATATGTGGAAGGAAAGTAATGTATGTGGTGTCGAGAAGCAGGACCAAGCAACCAAAATCGAGGTTTCCCTTGTGCCACTCCTAAACTAGTAGCCAGTAGATGAGATCCCAAGGGACTAGGATATAAGGTTAACCACCAAGTTCAACAAGAAGACAAGAGTACAAACCAAGCTCATTCTTTCCACTATGTCCCCCCCACTAATCCATGCCCAGAAGTGTCCATGATAAGCAAGCAAAGATGCCCGACTACATAATGAAAGCCATACCTTCAGGGTTGGAAGACTCACCTTCAAACATACAATCATAACAGATGGGTGAGGGCACATAATGGCAGGCTCAGTTGGCAAAGATGGTGACACATTGAGCTAGTTGGTGGCTAGAAGGGGTTGCTAGTTTTTAGCTGAGGACCATCCAGAAGAAAATTTTCTCCTATGGTCGTCAACCACAGGTGTTGGGTAACATTTGGCTCCAACTGGGACATGATCTATTAGTAGAATGCATGAACGCACTAAAACGGGGAGGTCATGAGAACACCAACAATCTCTAAGGACCGTAGACCTATTACCTGCACATCAAAAACCAAGCACATGGGGCAACATGTTTTTACAACGTCTCATGATCACCCATGCTTACATTAGGCCATAAAATTAACAACAAAAAAACATTATTGTAAATGCACCTACTCTAGCATGATATGATGTTAATTCTGTGACATTTTCAAGACGGAAAATATTACTGCAATACTTGGTTTATTTCTCCTACTTATGAGATAAGTTATTTACAGATGCTTCAGTAAACTCTAAAATAAACACATTTGCAGATCTTCACTTTAATCAAGAGCATAAGAACAGAAAGATAAATTACACGAGTAGCACAATAGAAACAACCATATGAACACAGTTATTTTTGGACAATTGTCCCCAGAAAAACCCAATGTTGGAAAACCAGTGCAACAAATGAGGGTTTTGTATTTATCTTCAAAAATGGAAAGTACATTTACAAGAGTCTGATGAGCAGAGAAAATTAGCCTACAACTAGCTGAATTTTCTGGAACCTCCAAACAAATTTCAGACCCTCAGGGTGACCTCCTTCACCCTCTGCGTCATCTAGCATGAGGGCTCTGCGCAGTCTCTCCCTAGACTGCGTAACTCTGCGTGGAGGGGGTTTTGTTGCCGATCAACTCACCCTTCCCTTCATCCTCCAGACTTCTGCTTCTCCGATAACTGACTCCTTCCTCCTCCTTCTGCTTCTGCAACCCTGCCTCTACAATCTCACCCACTGAAATCGAATTCTCTTGCTTCAGAATCGATTTCCTTCGAGTACTAAGAGTGTCCCCGGCTTAACTTCCAAATGACCCTCAAGCTCCTTCTTATAGTCTTCTTGTTGATGAATCAACGGCCAAGATTATATCATTAATCACTGGCTCATATTAAAAGATGACTTGATCTTCGTTTTCTACAAGGTTCACACTTAGCTTTATTAATACCCTTTAATTATATAATTTCCCTAAGTTTAGACTTAGGGTCTGCATTAAAATAATTAATTATTTTAATAAAGTTATATCCGAGTGGAATTTCCACAAACGATTTATGGGTTCTCTGGATAACTGCTATCCAAGCCTCTCCACCAAATATGAGACTTGGAACACTTCCTGATGCTATAAAAATCAACACTCCCCCTTAGCGAGGAAAGTGTTCAAGCAAGATACCACTGCACTGCTCTGACTCTTATAACATATGTTGCGCTGATGTTGTCCTGGTTGCTGCCCCTCATCTCTGCGTTGTTGCCTTCTGTACTGCTACCTGTGACATTATCTCTGCCACTGCCTCATTCGTACTGCAACTCCCTCTGTTTCTGAAGACCACCCTTCCCTTTAATGGAAAGGGTTCTCGACCATCCCCATCTTCTCTCTGAAGTAAGTGAACTTAATCTTACTCAGAGCCTTAGTGAGGATATCTGCCACTTGTTCCCCTGTAGGAGTGTATCGCAATTGTACTTCTCCCCTTTGGACATAGTCCCTGAGCACCAAATGTCAATGTGTTTCAACCGGTCATGAAACACGGGATTTTCAGAGAGCTTAATGCAACTCTGAATATCACACATAATCCCCGTCAGTTCCATCCGCTTCTTGAGTAGGTTCAAGAGTAACTTGCGGAGCCATATGCCCTCGCACAAAGCTGCGCTTGCTACCATGTACTCAGCCTCGGCTGAACTTAGTGCTATGGACTTATGTTTCTTACTGCACCAGGAGGTCATTCCTGATCCGAGACTGAAACAGTACCCACTGGTACTTTTCCGATCCACTGTGCTTCCAGCCCAATCTGCACCTGTGAATCCACTCAACTGGATCTCATTGCCCTTGGTGTACTTCAACCCATACTCAATTGTCCCCTTTAGATATCTGAGAACATGCTTGGCTGCTGCCCAGTGAGCCCTCCTTGGTTCCACCATGAACTGACTGAGGGTATTCACTACATCGCAGATGTCTGGTCTAATATTGACCAAATACATCAATGATCTGATGAGCTGCCTATACAAGGTGGGATCAGCCTCATCATCTTCTGTTATGTCTATCTTCTTCCAATTAGTAATCATTGGCGTGGCCATGGGTCTACTGTCCTCCATTTGAAATCTTTTCAGGATTTCTGTCGTGTATCTTCCTTGTCCCAGGAATATTTCCCCTTTTTGCTACCAGACTTCTAATCCAAGAAAATAGTGCATCTACCCCAGGTCCTTCATGTCGAATTCTGTAGCGAGATTCTTCTTGCAATCCTTGATGAGTTTGGATGGTCCAGTGATAAATAGATCATCCACATATAATACCAGAATTAGCAACTCATCCCTACTCTTAAGTAGTAGAGGTTGGGGTCTGCATCACTCTTGACGAACCCCATCTTCTCCAAGTAGCTATCAATCCACCCATACCACGCCCTGAGGGCTTGTTTAAATGATACAAGGCTTTCTTAAGCCTACAAGCATGAGTCTTCTGCTCATGTGTCTCGAAGCCCTCTGGTTGTTCTATGTACACTTCCTCCTCTATCACCCCATTCAGGAACGTTGTCTTGACATCCATCTGGTGAATCTCCCATCCCATCTACGCAACCAGAGAAATGACGAATCTGATAGAAGAGTAGCGAGCTACAGGGGCTAAGGTTTCCTCATAATCAATACCTTCCTTCTGTGCATACCCCTTAGCTACAAATCTTGCCTTGAACTTCTCTATGCTGCGATCTGCAACATACTTGATCTTGTAGATCCACCTAGATCCTACAACTGATCTGTCCTGTGGTCTCGGGACTACTTCCCAGACATCATTTGTCATGATGGAGCTACACTCCACCACCCATACCTGATGTTGAGTTGCTTCCTGAAAGGTGGACGGTTCACCAACCTGAGCTACCAGTGCCTGATATCTGACTGGTTGCTTCCTTATCCTCTTTCCTTCTCTAGCAGCTCCAACAAATTCCTCTGAATCCTTAAGAATTTGTTGAAGTTCTCTGCTTGGTCTCCCATCAGTGGTGGGCGGTCTCACCTGCTCTTCTTCCTGTTCTTCTTCGGAGGAGCTCTCCTCAGAATCCTTGTGACTTGGAGAGGCACTTGTCCCATCCTTTGTAGGCCATTGAGGCTATACTAGTGGATCCTCCTCAATCTGCGTATCTGTGGCCATTTCGTGAGATTTCATAAAGGCTCTCTCTTCCAGGAACTTTACATCCCTTCTTACCACGATTTTCCTGTTCTCTAGAATGTGGATGCGATATGCTTTTGCATTCTCACTATAGCCCATAAGGAAACCCTTTTCTGCAGTCTGATCCAACTTCTTCCTCTTTTCATCTGGAACGTGGCAGTACACCATGCTATCGAATATCCTGATGTGGCTCACTTTTGGCTTGCTGCCTGTGAACACACTCTCGGGAGTCACCTTTCCCAAGGCTCTATGGGGAACTTTGTTCTGGATATATATTGATGTATTGCAGGACTCTGCCCATAAGAATTTGGGCATATCTTAGTCGTACAACATTGCCCTTGCAACCTCTATTATGGCCCAATTCTTCCATTCTGCAACTCCATTTTGCTTTGGATTGTATCGAGTTGTCCATTCTCTCTTGATGCCTTCCCTTGCACAGAAATTTGTGAAGTCCTTATCGATATATTCTCCACAGTTATCTGACTGCAGCTTCTTGATCCTCTTTCCTGTAGAGTTTTCCACCAAGGCTTTAAAATCTTTGAATCGATCAAAGACTTCATCTTTGGTTTTCAGATAATAGATCCAAGTTTTTCTAGAATGATCATCAATGAAGGTAGAAAAATACTTTTCACCACTGAGAGAGGTTGTGGACATTGGACCGCAAATGTCTGATTGTATTAACTCCAATACACTCTTGGCTCTGTTGTTGCTTCTTGAAAACATTGCCTTAGTGTACTTCCCTAGTACGCACCCCCTGCAAACCTCGTCTTTCTTTGTGTTGAGTTCAGGAGCCCCTATGACAATATTCTTGAGAATTCCCAAGGCTCCATGATATAGATGCCCCATCCTTCTATGCCATAACTCATTCAGATCACTGTTGTCTGTACTTCCAATCAGTGCCACTGGAGAATCAAGCTGGAGTTTGTATATCTTGCGACTCCTTACTCCAATTTGTGCCTTTTTGCTCCAGCTAGGGTGTTTGACATACACTTTATCTCTAATAAAGTATACATCATAGCCCTTGTTTTGTAGCTAAGACTGAGAGTAAATTCATCCCCAACCTTGGTACATGCAGAACACTCGTGGCTCGAATCTTGTTTCCATCTTCAATCTAAAATGTTATGGTACCTCTCCCAATGGGGGTACACTTTGCCTTGTTCTCCATATTTATTTGGAAATTCATCTATTCTTCTTGGCAGCTCGAAAAACATTCTTGAACCTTCGTCATGTGAGCAGATGTTCCACTGTCAATATACCAAACACTTGGAAGAGTTGTGCTCGACACACAAGCAAGATCCTCCTCTAGTCTGGATGTCGGCACTTCCATGTCGTGTTCCCTCGGCATTTTTGCGTGCTCTAGAGGACTGTGTGAACCCTTCCGGTTGATGGATCTTTGGTCCATGGCAGATCCTCTCTTTCTGCCTTTAGCCCTTAGCTCTGATGCCATGTGAAATTTTCAAGATGGAAAATATCACTGCAACACTTGGTTTATTTCTCCTACTTATGAGATAAGTTATTTACAGATGCTTCAGTAAATTCTGAAATAAACACATTTGCAGATCTTCACTTTAATCAAGAGCATAAGAACAGAAAGATAAATTACACAAGTAGCACAATAGAAACAACCATATGAACACATTTATTTTTCGACAATTGTCCCCGGAAAAACCCAATGTGGGAAAACAGGTGCAGCAGATGAGAGTTTTGTATTTATCTTCAGAAATGGAAAGTACATTTACAAGAGTCTAATGAGCAGAGAAAATTAGCATACACCTGGCTAAATTTTCTAGAACCTCCAGACAAATTACAGACCCTTGGGGTGACCTCCTTCACACTCTGCGTCATCCAAAGTAAGGGCTCTGCGCAGTCTCTCCTTAAACTGCATAACTCTGCGTGGAGGGGGTCTTGCTGCCAATCAGCTCACCCTTCCCTTCATCCTCCAGACTTCTGCTTCTTCGATAACTGACTCCTCCCTCCTCCTTCTGCTTCTGCAGCCCTGCCTCTACAATCTCACCCACTGAAATAGAATTCTCTTGTTTTAGAATTGATTTCCTTTAGGTACTGAGAGTGTTCCCGGCTTAATTTCCAAATGACCCTCAAGCTTCTTCTTATAGTCTTCTCGATGAAGAATCAACAGCCAAGATTATATCGCTAATCAATGGCTCAAATTAAAAGATGACTTGATCTTCGTTTTCTAGAAGATTCACACTCAGCTTTATTAATACCCTTTAATTATTTGATTCCCCTAAGTTTAGACTTAGGGTCTGCATTAAAATAATCAATTATTTTAATAAAGCTATATCCGAGTGGAATGTCCACAAACGATTTATAGGTTCTCTGGATAACTGCTATCCAAGCCTCTCCACCAAATATGAGACTTGGAACACTTCGCGATGCTATAAAAGTCCACAAATTCAAATGCGAAAATCAATATCCAATGCATCGGCATGAAATGCTTTCTGCCATTAATGATCCCCCAAAGGATACAAGAGCCTTGGGTATGACAAGGCTAGAACCATGAGACTTGATCATGAAAAAGCAAAAATAACTCATCCTTTGAGTAGAATGACAAGTTCTTGGAATGAGCATGGGGTGTCCATTGTATCTGATGGATGGACAAATGTAAAAGGCAAGTCATTGATAAGTGTTCTTGATGTGTCTATTAGTGGTGCAATATTCCTTTCATCATAAGATTATTCAGATAAGTTCAAGACCGACATCAACATTGCAGAACCATTACTTCACACAATTGAACGTATTGGGCCATACAATGTCGTCCAAGTCATCACTGATAATGCTGCTAATTGTAAGGCATTGGGAGCAATTATTGAGGATAAATACCCCAACATATTTTGATCTAGGTGTTTAGCTCACATAATGAACCTTTTGATGCATGATATAATTAAAAACAAACAACCTCAATACAGATGGCTTGGTGATTTGTACAAGAGAGGCAAAAAAATGATCAGATTTATTACAAATCATAGCAATACCCATGGGCTTTTCCGCAGTCACTCAAAATTGGAGTTGTTAAAGATTGCAAAGACTAGATTTGCTAGCTATTACCTCACCTTCAGACGCCTTTTGAAGGTAAGAGAGTCATTGGCAGCAATGGTATCAAGTCCACACTGGCAGGTATTAAAGGACAGGGCAACAACATCAGTTGACAGGCAAGGTTTTGAACAGGTGGAGGAGACCGCTCTTGATCCTTTGTTTTGGGCATGTGTGAGGGAAATTTTGAATTTCACCAAGCCCATTTATAGCATAATTTTCTTTACAGATACAGATAAACTAATGATTAGGGAGGTGTATGAGCAGATGGATAGCCTATTGGGGCAAATAAAAGATGGTGTTAAGGAAAATGATCCCAACTTATATTCAATGATTCACAACTGTGTGTGTGCACAATGGAATAAACTTAATGTTCCACTATATGCGTTGGCGTCTATCCTTATGCCAAAATACTACTCTCCATCTTGGTTGGGCCAACCTGCACTTGGGGGTGGGGTGAGGATCAAACCTCATACAAATCCAAAGGTACAAGAGGGATATATGAAAGCATTAGACAAGTTGGTCCCTGACAGGGAGGAGTGTGCTAATTTGTGCCATGAATTAGGCAGATACTTCAGTTGCACTGGTTTGTTTGGTTCTTTGCATGCAATGGTAGAGACAGATTTGATGCTCCCACACGGTGGGAAGTATATGGCGCCATAGGACTTTGCCAAAATTGGCAAAAAAGTTCTCTCACAGGTTGTAAATACTTCTTCTGCAGAGAGGTGTTCGAGCACCTACAACTTCATCCATAATGTGAGAAGAAACAGACTCAACAAAAACCGAGCAAAAAGCTTGGTTTATGTGCACTACAACTTGAGGTTGTTGAGTCATTTTTGTGATCGGGCTTATGAGGATCTATCATATAAAGTTTGGGATGTAACCCAGAGGACGATAATTTGGAGAACGACACTATACATTTGGAAGAATTGGAAACAAAACTTTTGAGAGATGAGGATGAAGCAACAACAACCATGCCATCGCCACAACCACCATCCGTTAGTAGTGTCAGTGTCAGTGTTCGAGTTCCAACTATTGTTCCTTTGCTGACGCAGACTCCACCTACATCCTCGAATGGAGGGCATGGTCCTTCTAGTTATGGTCGTGGTACTTCCCGCGAGGAGACCGTTGGAAGACCACCATTACCACGAGCTGCTAGAAAATTAGACATTTCTCATGGCAAGAGGCCAAGCAATAGATAAAATAGATTTACAGTTTACTAGTCTTTTCTATTTTCTACAGTGTTCCACGAGGACGCGTCCCCCAGGGTGACATACTGACGATCCCCATCCTAGCGAACGAGGAAGTTCTGGGAAACGTTTCCCCTGAGTCCCCTTTGCTTGGGGAAACTCCGAGCTCCGGGAGGACTTTTGCTAAGTTCAATCTATGATTCAATCTATGTTTTAGGTAGTTTCAACCTCTAAGGGAGTGACAAGTCCAAGGTACATCCATCATTAGGCTGGTGGCATGTGATATAATGATGGAACAGAGTGGGGCATTAGGGCAAGGCTTCAAGCCACATGCCATGGTACAAGGGTAGCTATGATGAGGAAAGCCCACACCTAGGTGTATAGCTGTAAAAGGAAAGCCCACACCGGCCTTTGCTTTTCCACCCTTCTTCATATACCTTTTTCCTTTTATTGATTTTTTTTATTTTATAAATGCTCTAGGGCTCCTAGGGATGAGAGCATGATGTGTGAGATATAGCAGTAATTACCCCCTGATTGTTGGGTAGTTCATCGCCCATGAGGGGTTGGGACAATCACGGGTTCCTTAACGATGCAGGGAGCCAATATAGGGGCCCTAGGAACCAGAGTGATGGCCATGATAATGGGGGGTAGAGCTCATGTTGGCTTTTTCCCACGTGTTAACTTTGCATATCCCGACCATCTTTTGCGTTTTATGGTACATTTCCTATTGAGAGTGGCCAAATTATGATTTTTATTTTCTTTTTAGCTACATCAACCTTTAGGGCATCGTACCAGGCCCAACCAAAGTGTGGATAAGGGGAGGGAAAGGCTAATTCCTTGTTGACCCAATGGACAAATGTGGACCCGGATGGGAAATATGTGGAAAGACGTTATAATGAGTGGAAGGGAAGTGATGTATGTAGTGTTGGGAAGCAGGACGACGCAACCAAAATCAGGGTTTCCCATGTAGTGCCACTCCTAAAGCTAGTAAGCAATAGATGAGAT
The DNA here is from genome assembly GCA_034641835.2 of Pinus albicaulis. NCBI lineage: Eukaryota > Viridiplantae > Streptophyta > Pinopsida > Pinales > Pinaceae > Pinus > Pinus albicaulis. Next base: position 1,127,287,933 of record CM076570.1, read on the forward strand.
CCCGTGGGACTAGGATACAAGGTTAACCAACGAGTTGGACAAGCTAACAAGAGTACAAACAAAACCCATTCTTTCTGCCCAATCCCCCTCACTAATCAATGCCCAGAAGTGTCCATGATAAGTAAGCAAAGATACCCAACTACATAATGAAAGCCATACCTTCGAGGTTGGAAGACCCACCTTCAAACATACGATCATAATAGATGGGCGAGGGCACATAACGGCAAGCTCAAGTGGCAAAGATGGTGACACATCGAGCTATCTAGTGGCTGCAAGGGGTTGTTGATTGTCGGCTGAGGACTATCTAGGAGAAAATTTTCTCCTATGGGTGTCACCCATAGGTGGTGGGTAACAAGGCGTAAGCTCTCTAGGGCTTTAAAATTCTTTCCATTGATTTATTCGCTAACCCTTGTGATTTTGCAGGAGTTTCAACGATTCCCTTTTAGGGTTTCACCAGATATTCTTGGCATAAAAATCGATTTTCAAAGCCTCGACATCATTTGCAAATTTTTTTTAGGGAAGCTGCATATTTTTAGGCCTTTTTCCTTAAGGCCAAGAGCTCCTAGAAGAGCCTCTTCATTGATTAGTGTGAAGGGCTTATTGGTATAAGGAAGTCGAATCTTTTTTAAATGAATTAAACCTTGATCTTGAAGAAAATCACGATAAAATTTCCATAAAATTTAAATAAATAAAAAATTAGGTCTTAGAGGTCTTCCTTCACCGAGGTCGTGGGCCATATTGACTGGTATAACTTATTGTTGAAGGTTGAGGTCTTTTGAAGGGTTGGATCAGCTTGTTGGAACTTGGAAGTGTTTGGAATCATGAGTGATAACTGATCTAGTTTGATTTTGTATCTTGAGGAGGTAGTTTTGTGAAGTTCTTTCGCCATTGTAATTCTCCTTGAGTTGAAGTGTCCTTTCCCTTTGTCAAAAGGGCTTCTTCTCTTGTAACATAATAATAAAAATCATTTTGTTTTGAGGGAGCTTGGGATCTCAATCCCATAGTATCTCACGTCCTTATTTAAGAGGGAGGCATCATGTTTTCCTTTTCTCTTAGTCTTTAGATCTAGCTTACTAACTTGTTTCTCTTGCATTGCTAGTTTCATTGTTATCATTTTTTAGATTGTTGAAATTTGGTTACCGGAGGACAGGTGGTTCCCTAAGGCTTTGATCTTTGGCTTAGGGAAAAGTGTCCAAATGTATTTCATGTTTTCTACTAAAGTGACTTTATAAGTTATAAAGTCAAATATAATTTAAAAGTGACTTTAAGTGATAAAATTACTAAGTCTAATTTTAAAGTGACTTTAATAAAATCAATGTGAAATTAGAAAGTGAAAAGTGACTTTGGAAATAAATGACTAAAGTGACTTTATAAGTTATAAAGTCAAATCACTTTTTATAAGTTATAAAGTCACTTTTTCTACTAAAGTGACTTTATAAGTTATAAAGTCAAATCTAATTTAAAAGTGACTTCAAGTAATAAAGTTACTAAGTCTAAGTTATAAAGTCAAATCACTTTTTATAAGTTATAAAGTCACTTTTTCTACTAAAGTGACTTTATAAGTTATAAAGTCAAATCTAATTTAAAAGTGACTTTAAGTGATAAAGTTACTAAATCTAATTTTAAAGTGACTTTAATAAAATCAATGTGAAATTAGAAAGTGAAAAGTGACTTTGGATATAAATGACTAAGAGGGTCTTTACTAAAGTGGGGTGAATTAAAAAATAGAAAGTGAGATTTAAATGCACATTTAATCTCAGCCCTAGATCTAAAGCTATCTCAGCCATTAGATTTAGGGATTCCCCAAAAGTCACTTAGAGTTAGGTTAAAGGAGGAAAAGATGGAAAAGATCATTCATTCTTTCATGAGCAGATTGAGAAAGGAGGAGAGAAAGCAAAGAAGAAATTTCTGAAGCGGAAGGACAGCAGCAAAGATACACAGCAAATCCGTACAGCGGCTTGGCACATTTCCCAAGGCAGTATTTTTGGACAGCAGCATTTATTTGGCACGGTTACCAAGACAGAATCCGTACAGCATTGTTTACACACTTTTCGAGGCAAGGTACAACATTGTTTTCAAGGAGTAGATTCAGCAGTCAAGGGCACGATTTTCGAGGCAACTTTTCGAGGCATGGAAATCGAGGGGTTGTTGAACGTGTCTGTACAATTCCGTACATGCAGAATCTGGCACGCATTTCAAGGCAGCAAGTATAGCATAGCATTTAATGTTGTAATTTTTCCTGTAATTTTCTGTTTGTTGTTGGCATGATTTTCAAGGTGGAAAGTTGGCACGGAAATCGAGATAAGTGGGTTTTGTGTTTGCTGTAATTTTTACCGTGTTTTTCTGTTCACTGTAAAAGCATATTCAGAAATAAAGAAGAGCTTTCGAACTGGTTTTCCCCAAGAGTTGTAGGGGGTTTTTCCAGGGTCATATTGACCAAAAATCAGCGTGTCAAAATTTCTATGTTTTTATTTCTGCATTTTCAACACTCCGAAATTTCCAAAATTTGTGTTTTCAGAAATATTTATTTTTCCAGCTTGTTGAATGTATGGTTATGGGAATGGGCATTTAACTTAATGGGAGAAATAAGGAGAAACTAAAAACCGGAGTGGGTTATTAAAATTTCTACATAGATTTGATTTCTTTAGTCGCATTGATTAATTGGCTATTTGATTTAATTACATTTGAAATAGCTCGTCTTTATTTCACTTGCAATTGAAGATTTAAAGTAGTCTCTTTAATCTCTTATTAGCAATCCCATTTTCCATCATTCACTTGTGCTTTCATTATATAACTTTTCTTGTTTCCATTGTCTAACATAAGTGAAGAACATCCTAATAAGCACTATAACTAAAGGAATTTGAGCTATTGTTTCTAACATCTCATCTAATTGCACTTCTATTGTTTCATTGAGTAACATTCTATTTGCTTAATTGATCATCTTGTGCTCATAAGTGAATCTTGATTATAAGAGGATTGGTTCTTTCTCTACTAAAGCATTATTGTCATTGAATTTCATTGGAACGTTTGCATTTGCATCTTAGATCTTAATTTGCATCCTTAAAATTTACCTCCAAGTATAAGCTTGGTTAATAGAAAGATAGGACAACCTTCTTCATATCCAATTTGAGAAACTTGACCCTTCAGCAACGGTTAAAACAAGAAGCCTAGCAGTTTTATTGTGGTCCAGCCCTTGTAGGAACGGAGGCACTTCAGTTGTTAGAAATCCTAGGTAGGTATTGTTAATGACGCCTTAGCCTCCTTCCCCAAGACTTCTCCCAAAAACCTTGTTCTAAGACTTGTTTCAATAATTGAGGAGAAGGCCTTCACCCTTAGAATAGGCATATAATTAAAATTTCATTGGAAATGTGAGCTCAATTCATTTACTAGCGATCTTATATTGTTGTGCTTGTCATTTTCAATTCTATTGTTTCTTCAATATCATCTTTACTTGAGGTACAGGTTTTATTTATATTGCAATTTTATCTTGCATTGTTCATATATCCAATTGTCTTAATCTTTTAATATCTTGTACTAAACTTGTCTTGTAGCATTGTTCGTCTTGTAACTTGAGATATAATTTATTTTGTGCAAGTATTCTAATTCATATTTGAGCATTGATATTAAGGCACTGGTCTCTCACTCTTTATCATTCTAACTATTATTAAATCTATCTTTTAACATTCACCTTGCTCAATAATAATAATTTCACTTGCCAATTAACTTTAAATCAAGTTGTCTAGAGAAGTGATTGTATTTCCCTTAGTCTCCTAGAACTTGTTGTTCCAACAAGTTTTCCTCTTCCATCCATCTTTAGGGACTACCCCGCATAGCTTGTCTAGAGAGTGCTTAAACGGAGTGAGTAGGGAATAGGTGATAGCCCCTACTCTGAGCATTGCACCTTAGGTGTACACTTTGGGCGACAACAAAGCCTTCATATTGCTTTCAACTTACATTTTTTCCTCGTCATATACTACATGTTTCTATATGCATACACACTTTGTGTGTGTGTCTACAAAATTGTGAGTTGGGAAGTTAGAGAGGTCAGTGCTAGTAATGATAATAAAAACCTAATAGTACTAACAATAATAATCATAATACTTATTTATTAATCAAGGATAGTATAACTAAAGTCAGAATTAGAAGGTTAATAACGATAAAATATTGTAACCAAAAATCCAAATGAGTTAAGGGGATACTACAAAGCGTGGTTAGTAAAACAATCACAAAACCCTAAAGGATAATGTCAAAATCGATTACAAGAAGTCAAAGATTGAAGGGAAATAGTCATAACTTCAAAACCAAATGAATAAATAGTAAGGAAAATGGAGAAACTAAAAAGGAGGAATAGGGAAGTGGGAAGATTAAAAAACGAGGGAATCAAGAAGAAACAAACATGGTTGGAAGAGTTGTAATCTAGTTTTTGCTAATTCTCCACCCCTCATCATTGTTTAGATTGTTAGCTCGTTTCTCAATTTTAATGGCTTCCCTAAATTTGTTGTGATGATAATGGTTGATTTTAGCAAGGACACTAGAGTCTTCAATACAAATGTGGTGTTTAGTTTTCTCAAAATGTTCAGCAAGGGCTAAGGAACGAGAATGATTGTGTTTAATGTCAGTAAAGTGCTCCTTAATTCTCAGTTTAATATAACGGCCAATTTCACCCACATAAGCTTTCCCGCGCAAACAAGGGATCATGTAAACACCTTTAGAGTTTGAGGTGTCGATGGGGTCTTTCACAGACTTAAAGGAAGATCGCAAAGTCCCGAGAGGTTTGAAGGTCGCACAAATGTTATTGTTTTTCAAAATGCGAGCAAGCTTGTCAGATGTTCCTCGAATGTAAAGAAGTTGAACCTTGGCAATGGGATTTCTAGAGTTTGCCTTTATTTTGGGCCCTTTAATAGCTTTTTGGAGGGATCTTAAACCTTCGTGTTTCTTGTACCCAATGTTCTCAAACACGATCAAAAGATGAATTTTCTCAGTGTCAGGGAGATTTTTATCATATATTCTTAAGGCCCTAGTGGCTAGGGTATTCAAAACACCAAAATTTTGGGTAGAGTGATGATGGGAATCGGCATGGAGATATTGTTCAATGTGAGTCTTTTTCCAGAAGACCTAATGGGAAATGGAGCCATCCTCATTCTTAGTAATGAACACATCAAGGAAGGAGTTGCCATCAACTTGAACTTGCACAGTGAATTTGATGAAATTCGATTGATTGTAAAGATGTTGTCTGAAAATTTCTAACTTGTCAAGGCCACAAGGCCATATGATGAAGGTGTCAGTGACATAGTTTTTTCAAACTTTTGGGCAAAAGGGGGAAGAGGCTACAAAAATTTCCTTAAAATGCAGTAACTGGAATTAATTCTTTTAACTGGACTAATAATGCAAGTTATTTTGTTACAGCAAAATAACGAATTAATAACATTGTAATTTCTTCACAATAAAAACGTTGCGAAAAATAAAATGCTGGGAACTGAGAAATATAGAGCACGCACACAAAAATATGACACCATCATTTTTGGACAATGGTCCCCAGAAAAACCCAATGCGGGAAAACCGGTGCGGCAGATGAGGGTTTTATTATAATGCAGCAGAAAATTTATGAGTACAAATTTGGATGTCAATCAGGCTATCCTCCGACAATCTACACTGCCAAAATTATTTGGAGGAAATTCCTCCCGTCTGCAATCAAACTTAGCCCCTCTGGCCTTGCTCACACTTCCTCCTAGCAAATCACGCTGGCAAGAAATGTGCATTGCTTGGCCCAAATAACTCGCACTGCCTGCTAGCTCGCTCAGGATGAATCGGCTTACCTCCCTCTAGCCCTGAAAGTGAATCGCTCTGCCTTCCAGGAGATCTTCCAGCCTCCTACAACTGAAACGATCACTTTTCGGAACTTCAAACTAGGAATTTTGGTTGCTCGCGCTGGTTTCTCGGCCTCTCTGTAGAAATAATTCAGCCTCCCAACTATTGTTGTTGTACTATTGAGAAACTCTACTGTAAATGACTTTGTTGCTCCCTCTGTCACTACGTTGTTCTCTTAGTCCTTGTGTTGCTCCCTCAATCACTGCCACTCGATCACTGGTTCGAATTCTTCTCTAGCTGAACTCTTCTCTCTGAGAAATTCGATCTTCCTTGATCACTAGTGTGTCTACTCCTACACCTACGTTCGTTCTGGCTCGAACTTCTCTCCTTGCTCAATCTCTGCAACTGGGTAGCTCGATCTGCCAAGGAACTCACACTACTGATGTGTCTACTCCTACACCTGTGTCCTTTCTGGCTCAAACTTTTCTCCCTGCTCGATCTTTGCAACTAGGTAGTACGATCTGCGAAAGAACTCGCACTACTAATGTGTATACTCCAACCCCATCGACCTCCTCTTATAATCTCTCATTGGCTCACCAACGACCATGATTAAATCCTCATCAATGACTAAGATCATCTCTAAGTTGATTTATGTGAGTTTCTAGAGAAATCTCACCTTTCTAAATTAATTCCTGTTAATTAATCATTTCTCCAAGTTAGAGTTAGGAAAAAATTAATTACTGACTAATTAACTTAACTAAGACATTTCTAGGTGTTTTCTTGTGAAACCTTTTTGGGTTTTGGATTTCTTATGTTTCTAAGTCTCTCTTACCAAAGTTGAGACTAGAACACCTGTCCCATGCTACCCAACCAACAAAAACTAACACTCCCTCTTAGTGAGAAAGGTGTTTTAGATGATCTCATAACATCCTCACATACATGTTGTTGATATCTGACAACTGTGACAAGCTACCACTGCCCACCAACTACTGCGCATCTCTGATTCATTTGCTTCTCTGAGTTGAACCAATATTGCATCTACATTGCTACTGACACTGCATTGTACATATTCCACTACTGCCAACTCTACATTGCGTTGCAATTAATCTCATGTTGTTGTTGTTGCTCCAATACTGCAACTGAGAATTGATCTTTGAATCAACTGTCTCATGAACTACAACTATTTCCTAAGAATCTAACTGCTACCAGTCTCTGCACTGTCCACATAGAATGTCTGCATTGCAACTGCTTTGTGCCCCTCAGCATCTGACTCCAACTAGCATTACAACTCAATGTTATCAGAACCGAATCGGTGACCGAATAGAAAAACTTTGTGGACCGGGAACCGGTCAAAACCAGACCGGAACTAGTAAAAAAACGGAATTAAAAAAAAAACATAAAATATTCATATTTTAAAGAAAAAAATATATATTCATGCGCATCCATATGAATCCAAACCATTTATACACAAATATGCAAAATTTATCATTTACATAGCATGTAAGGGTGCACATAAACCAAAATAGCATAGAGTGCAATCCATCTCTGAACCGAAAATACATCAACAAAATGTTTGAGTGATGGGTACATTTTTAGTAGTCATGATAGAGGAGTTTGACAACCAATGCCACTAACATCAAAGTACATAGAGGACTCGGTGCTCTTTATTAAGTACTAGTTCCATACCCTTGTACATGACAAAATCCAATGGAAACGTTGCAATCCCCCCAATCCTAAAATCCTAAGAAATTGTTAAATCTACTGGATTTTTAGTGAAATCTAAAATTCTACTTTCTCCATATGAAATCCAATGCGGTTGGAACCACTCTCAAACATCCCGAGTCGTTTCATGGTAATGTTAAAAATTTAGTTAAAAGGGTGAAAATGAAAATTTAAGGAAAATGTCACTTTTACTTTAAGAATTTAACATTACCATGAATTGCATAAAAATACTAGGGCCATAGGCTTGATTATTAGGTTGAGGGCCATAGGCTTGAATTTTAGGCTATCCTAGGGGAGAGTAAGAAGTGGGCCAACCAACTAAAAAATCAAAAAATCAAAAAAGTGAAAAAAAATTATGCACAAAACCGGTCCTAAACAAGACGGTTCGATGAAATAAGTCGGTTCGATACCGAACAGGTCAATTCTGTTACAAAACTGGACGACTCTGTACCAAATCAACCTATTCTGGTTCTGACATGTTTTGGGCCAAAAACAGTTGGACCATCCAGTTCCACCGGCTCTGATAACACTGCGACAACTATCTCTCAAGATTTGACTGTGCCATCTAACACTGATCCATCTGTTACTAAATATTGTGTGCCCCTGTAGCAAGGGTAATGATCCAAGAGGAAACACCTGCCTAATGCTAAACTCGAAGGATCTTGCCCAGCACTGCGTAACTCTGGAGTCTAGAGCTCAATGTCTCCCCACCTCTCTCTTGGAGGTATAGTTTCATACAAAGCGAACTCTGATCTACTAATACTATTGTTGTTATTGCTCTGTTGTTGCAACTACTGCAATAATGAGTCTAATCTCCCTAGGTCCTAAAGTACTAGCTTCCATAGGTTTGCTCCCTTTAAAACTAGACTCCCTCTAAGTCTCGAACTCCTTATGTGAAATCTCCCTGCTCCTTCCTGGCAACTCGCACTGTCCTCCTCCACTGGAAATTGGACTGCGTAGCTCTGCACTAGGAATCTTCTAGTTGGAACTACAGTTGCAATTCGCACTGCCTATGTCACTACAACCAGTTCTACAACTGTCTCTCAAGTATTGACTGCAACTAGCTTTGTAATTGTCTTCTGAATGACTGAATGCATCTGCTGACACATAACCTGCTACTATGATACTATGGGCCCCTGTAGCAAAGGTGATGGTCCTACAGCAACAATTTGGAACTGATCTAACTGATCTCCTTTTTGCATCTGTGTTGGACCCTGCCCAACTTGATATGCATAGGTATCAAGCTTCTCCTCCTCCTGAATCATGTGCCTCACTATCTCCTTTTGAGCTCGGTCCCTGTCTGGGACCCTTCTGCTCTTTGCAACTACACTAGACAACTCTCACTTCCTCTGGAACCTATCTCTTGCATTTTGGCTAACTCGTATGGCCTATTCTGGAAAATCTCATACAACCATCTCTGGAAAGCTGCAAAATCTACAAAACTCAAAAACTAGGAAATAAACAGGAATCTCCTCCCCTTCATACTTGGTTGTTGCTCTGCTACTCGCACTCCCTCATGGAATGCATGGTTCTTCCTGTTGGTTCTGCCTCTACAACTGGAAATATTGGATTTCCTTCGAGATTGAAACTAGAAACCCTCTGAGAAAAAATCCCTCAATGTGTGTTATTTCTCTTCCACCTGGTGTTGATTCTGCTACTACAAAACTACAACAAATACAACTGGGCCCAGATCTGCCCTGCTTCACCTCTACCTGTTGGAACTGCTATTGGGCTTTGCGAATTGTTTTGCCACCTGCGCTGGAAAATCAACCCATCGGCCCAGTAGTTCAAACTTCCTATCTAGCTCTACACAGATCTGGATAAATTGTGTTTTTGCTCCATCTGAACTGCAAATTTTTCCCTTTTCGTCTATAAGCCATTGAACTGTCAAACTTGCCCTAATACAATGCGAAATTTTCCTTAAAATGAAGCAACTGGAATTAATTCTTCTAACTAGATTAATTATGCAATTTATTTTGTTACGGCGAAATAATGAATTAATCACACTAATTTATTCACTATAAAAACCCTACGGAAAATAAAATTCTAGAAACCGAGAAATATAGAGCGCACATAAAAATATGACACCCTTATTTTTGGACAATTTGCCCCGAAAAAACCCAATGCGTGAAAAGCAGTGCAGTGGATGAGGACTTTATTATAATGCAGCAGCAAAAATTTTGAGTACAAATTTGGATTCCAATCTGGCTATCCTCCAGCAAAATATACTACCAAAATTATTTGTAGTAAATTCCTCCCTTTTGCAACCAAACTCGGCCCCTCTGGCCCTACATGCACTTCCTCCCGACAACTCGCACTGGCTAGAAATGTGCACTGCTTGGCCCAGAAAACTCGCATTGTCTGCTAACTGGCTCTGGATGAGTCATCCTGCCTCCCTCTGGCCCTGGAAGTGAGTCGCTCTACCTTCTGGGTGATCTCTCGACCTCTTGCAACTGAAACAATCACTTTTTGGCTCTTCAAACTAGGGTTTCATGCTGCTCAGCCTCTCTATAGAAATAATTCAGCCTCCCAACTATTGTTTCTCTGTTGCTGATAAAATCTACTAGAAATGACTATGTTGCTCCCTCAATCACTACCAGTCAATCATTGGCTCGAATTCTGCTCTAGTTGAACTGTGCTCTCTGAGAAATTTAATCTTCCTTGATCATTGGTGTGTCTACTCCTACACCTGTGTCCTTTCTAGCTCAAACTTCTCTCCCTGCTCGATCTCTGCAACTGGGTAGTTCGATCTGTCAAGGAACTCGCACTACGATTGCATGACTCCTATACCTACGTCTTTTTTGGCTCGAACTTCTCTCCTGCTTGATCTACTTGCCTTCGTGGTTTTGTCATCCAAGGAACTCGCACTACTGGTGTGTCTACTCCAACCCCATCGACATCCTCTTATAATCTCTCATTGGCTCACCAACGACCATGATAAAATCCTCATCAACGGCTAAGATCATCTCTAAGTCGATCCATGTGATTTTCTAGAGAAATCTCACCTTTCTCAATTAATTCTTGTTAATTAATCATTTTTCCTAAGTTAGACTTACGAAGAATTTAGTTACTGACTAGTTAACTTAACTAAGCCATCTCTAGGTGTTTTCTCCTGAAACTTTTTCAGGGTTATGGTGTTCTTGTTGTTAAACACCCATGGTAAATACACATGAAAATAAACACACATATAGAAAGATAAGCGTGAGATACCTTACTATTCACCATAAATTTACATTTATAGTACATTAGGTGTGACACTTGGATTCATCTTCCAAGGTCACTTGGACTCATTTGTGATTGTTCGCCTTCCACACCTACCCATAGAGGATTAGGTGTCCAACATTCCCCCCCTTAATCCGAAGGGGTATGTGTGAGTCCAAGAAGAGAGTTGTAATACAAATCTGCAAAGTATACATGGCAGCACTTGGGCTGAATCAACTCTCTGAAATGTTGGAAAAAAGAGGTGGTTTAAGGATGACCACCAACACTGGAACGCAATACTTGTTGCAGTTCCCAAAACTCTTCCAAAACTGGCAAGCTAAGGGCTTCAGAATTGTCCCTCATATTTGAAGAGGGAGACCTTCAACCTAAAAGAAGGGAAGTCTACAACGTGTGATGGTTTAAGGATGACCACCAACACTGGAACGCAACGCTTATTGCAGTTCCCGAAACTCTTCCAAATCTGGCAAGAAGCTGAAGTCTTCTGCTAGAGGAAGTGCTCTGAATTCTTCAAAGAGGAAGAATATGAACCTCGCATGGATGGTTTAAGGCTGTCCACCAACCAAAGGCATGCTCATGGGCATCCGTGTCTCTGGCTACAACTCTAAATCTGGAATAACGAATTGTGGCTCAGGCTTGCTTGAACTGCTTTGTCTCTGGCTACAACTCTGAATCTGGAATGAGAGATTGTGGCTCAGACTTGCTTGATATGGCTTTGAAGCTTGTAGATGACCACCATTTTCCCCCCTGTGAGGTACAAGGTGAGATGATGGCGAAAACTCAACTGCAAGTTTGCTCAATATTCTAGAACAAGTTCTGACATGTGACTTAAACATCTTCTTAGCTGTTGATGCCCATTGCCAAGAAGCGATCCACCCAAGATGAATCTTTGTTCTTGCAGGAGGCTTGTTTCTGAAGCATCTGTGTGAAGAATGGGTGTGCCGACCACAGTGCTTGCATGGATGAAGATCGAAACAGTGATCTTTCATATGGCCAACTTGATCACAGTGTTGGCATTTTACAATTTGTTGTTGTTGATGTGGAAGCGGAGTAGGATCTGGAACAGCTAAAGGTGAACTATCATGAAGTAATCCGGCACTCTGAAATTTGATGGGCTTGGAGTAGTCCGGAATATGAAAGGACAACTCCTTGTCATATCCAAGACCTGTTCGGTGCTTGTTATGGACAAGTTGTTCCCAAGGTCTGATGATGGGCTTGGGAAGTGCAGACTGAGTTGTTGCATCTGCATGTAAATCTGCTCTTGTACAAGGAACTGAATGTGAATCGACTACAACATTACTGACTTGCTATTTATGGGAGTCTCTTTCAATTTTCTGAACAGAAACAAGTTCAAAATGATGAATCTGCTGCTGTAATTCTTCTTACTGAAGTTGAGATTCAAACTACAGAAAATCAATCTTTTCATGTGCATTTTGTAAACAAGTCTGAATTTCAAAGAGAGTGTCTTTGTTGACTTTAACTTTGCTTTCAACAATAGACATGATTAAATTTCTCAATAACTCTAATAAATTGTCAATTTGATCCATTTAAAACCTTAAAAAATTTCTTGCAGCTCCGCCCTTAGCAAACAATAATGAGGAAAATACCAGCTTTAGGAATTTTGGGTGGTATTAATTACAAAATAGACTTTCATGGTATAGAAGTTAATCAGAACAACACACCGAATCATTTAGCAACTTCAAGACCTCCAATTCAAGAAAGACCTTCTCGATGTTTGCGACGAAAGGAATATTTGCACTTTCAAAGGGATATGGCTGTAGTCAATCCAGCCATAGTGAATACTATGCCAAGGATTATCTGAAGCACATTAAATCCTTTTGCTTCCAATGGCTCCAGGTGTGCAATTGCTATATATTTTGGACAACACAAACTGTAAGCACGCCTCGCAATGTTCTCTAGAGTCTAGATAGAGCTCTCCAACACTGTGCCAAGGTGTAGATATGATCTGTGGAATTGTATGGCGGAACGTCTTTCTCTGCAGCAACAGCTCTCTACTCTCCCTTTTGCAGATTTATAATCCACGAAATCAAGTCAACACAAAGAATTACACGGAGAAAGCTTGGGAGAAACCAACCCACGAACCAGGAGTGTAACGCACAAACTTCAAGACCATTACAACGAATGTTCGAACGCATTGTTCAACGACCTTCACAAGAACTGAAATAACCCAATGCATAATTTCATACATGGACAACCAGCATACCCAGCATATCGCATTGTAGAGACAATCGCGGTCTTCAAAAACTCAACGCACAAGAGATTCCAATTCAACGCCTTCAACTCATATACATTCAATATTCCATTATCTTCTCTTCTTCCTTAAGTAGTAGTATCCTACACAAGTAAAAACCATATATCTCTTTCCAATGTTTGGTGGGCATAATAAGGCATTGGATGCATTGCCTTCAGATGTGAGGGATAAGCTATTTCAAGCTGTGATTAATTCCGCAAGGAGAAGCGGGGATGATCACACGTCCCATGCAGCAAGACAGAAACTCACAATGGTTCATTAATCAAGTTGGTCTGCACTCTACAACTCTTCCTTAGTCCTTCAAATAACACTTCAAGAATATCTTTCTAGAAACGCTTGGCAATGGAATAGCACTGGCAGAGCTCGTATGCTCAATCATATTCTTTATGGTCTGAAATTAAAATGCCACGACATTTGACTATGAACATGACAATGGAGGTGGAAGGTTCACATAAGGGAGAGGCTTCTCAAGCGATGCTGAAATGGAATTCTCGGGTTACTGTGAGCCGAGGGGTATAGGAGAGGGAAAAACGGTCGACTATAGGTGTTGAGACTACTGTGAGAATTCTAGCATGGAACTCTGCCTTGACCTCTTCAATCATAATGCAAAAACATTCATGGTTGTTAAAAATACTGTGCATATGTTACCGAGAGAAATCTTTGAAGTATGGAGGGCTGCAAGGCGAGGAATCCGGGGGTTGATAGGAGTCAACATGTTGCGTATAGGAGGCAGATTTAAATATGCACATAATTAGTTATAACACATGGTCTCCAACGTACTGTATCCTAGTTTTATTCTTCAACGCAGAATATGAACGGTGTATCCATTGTTTAAGTTCAAAGCAAAATAAGTTCATGCTTCAATGCATTCAACATTCCAGCAACCTTCTCATTAGTCGCATCTCTAATTTGATTTATTTCTCTCTCGAAGGAGAAACAAGAACCCTTCAATTTAATTCCATCACTTGCATTCCAGAAGGATCTACAATAACTCAACAGCCACTGAGAAGCCAAATGGAAATAAAAACGAACAGAGAAACAATGTAGTGGAGGTCACTATGTATTGAGTACCTTCCTGCAACGTGTCATGTTGGTGGAGAGGCTTGACTACAAGTGTGACTGCCTTTCCCACCCACCTTTATCACTCTCTCCCACCATGGGTGATGTGAAGCGACGCTGTCCCAAAATTCTCCAAAACGATGGTGTATTTTTTAGGATGCGTTCTGGAACTGAGAAACCCAGAGTGGTGAGAGCCAGGGAACGCGTCAGGTTAGAATAGGAAACGCTAAGCCATACTGGTGGATAACGACAAGAATTTCAGCACTGCTCAAAATAGAAAATCTGACAAATTCAGCGAGCCAGATCTGAATTTGGAAATGACGGACCTCAAAGATGTCAGGGCCACTTCAATTGACGTTACACGCAGAAATGGTGTGTCTGAGAGGAAGGATAATGGCTCAATTTAGAGTACGGCAGGAATACGCCTGCAGCTCTGATACCATGTTAAACACCCATGGTAAATACACATGACAATAAACACACATATAGAAAGATAAGCGTGAGATACCTTACTATTCACCATAGATTTACATTTATAGTACATTAGGTGCGACTCTTGGATTCATCTTCCAAGGTCACTTGGACTCATTTGTGACTGTTCACCTTCCACACCTACCCATAGAGGATTAGGTGTCCAACACTTGTGAATCTAAGTCTCTCTGACCAAAGTCAAGACTAGAACACATGTTTGATGCTACCCAACCATCCAAAACTAATAGAGGCTAGGGCCTTAGCTTCAAAATCCTCCATGAAAAGATTAGCAACAATGCGGGAATGGAGGAAGCCCAAGGCAACTCCACGTGTTTGCTCATAGATTTCATCTTGAAAGGTGAAAAAAGTGGATTTTAGGAAAATACCTACTAATTTGGCAGTATTAGGGTCTGTGATATTGTTAACAAAATCTATAGCTTCATCGATAAGGATCTTAGTAAAGAGAGAAACAACATCGAAACTGACCAAAATATCATTTGGTTCGAGTTGAAAATCTTTAATTTCATTAACGAAAGAAGAGAGTCTTTGACATAAGAGTCAAAATTGCCAACAAGGGGTTTGAGCTCTTGGGCCAAGTACTTGGCAAGAAGATAAGTGGGCCATTCGATAGTATTAACAAAGGGTCTGAGGGGAGCACCATATTTATGGATCTTGGGGAAGCCATAGATTCTAGGGGTTAGCAGGTTGCTTTCAATAAGTTTCTTGCTAATAGAGCAGCATTCAGAATTGGAACAGATGGAATTTGAGACTTCTTTTGAGATTTTCTTTAGGGTATTTTTGTTAACCTTTTTGTAGCTACCATTGTTGTTAAGGTGATTTAACATCTTCGTAATGTAATCTTTTTTATCTAATATGACGTCGGCTCCAGCTTTTTCAACTTTTAGAACAACAATGTGCTGGTTATTATTAACGGCCTTGAGGGATTGGAATTCATGTTTAGTAATACAGCTTTTAGGGGTTTTTTAATAGCACAGTCTTGTCTAATCTCCTCTTTTAGGTTATCAGGAACATCCTTCATTTTCAGTTGAAGCAACAAAATATAACTTTTCCCTTGGGGTCACATTCCCAACCATTTATCCAAGAATCCAAGGAAATTGACTGATGTTAATCACAATGATTTGCAAAAAAATGTCTTGCCAATATAACCAAAATCAACTTGATAAGATGACAACCTGCCATGTCATGGATGATTTGTAGGGGCCGAGACAATTTTATAAAATACCAGTTATGTCTATGTTTCAATATTCAAACAAGAATTGCAATTACAAAAATAAAACTGCAAGACAATTGTATTTATAGAAATTGATACCAATGACAAAACAGGATATCTGACTTTTTACTGACATCTATAAATGAGTTGAACAGATTACAAAAGCTTTCAAGATAAAGCAAATGTAGATTCAAAGAAGAAGCTAATCTAAAGAACCCATACTGCTTCAAATAGTCTCAAAGGTGCTAAATGAAAATGCCATACCATATCCTTACATTTGAAACGATCGGTGGGCAATAGAAAAGAATTTTTCCCTGCCTTCGAAGATAATGGTAATCGGAAACAGCGATTCCTAGTATAGACAGCAGAGTCTAGGAAGAGTTCAATACGGCTTTCAGCACAACTATCCCCTTTGAGGATATACAATTCTTTGAACTTTGTGTCTATTTCTCGTAATCTGGCTATGCGTGCACATATCTGTTGAAGGAACCAAGCAACTGAGTTAGAAAGACCATGGCAAGACCAATCAAGCAAAATGGCCATGGCATGCTAGAAAGGATGATCTTTCCACAAACTGTTACTAAAGACAATGTCTATTCAATTTTAATATTATTTATAGATATGTGCTAATTATCACTTAGTGCAATAGCTATATATATCAAGAATCAAAAAAGTCAAAATGTGTGAAGGAATCAACCAATGGAGACGTGCCTTAGATCAAAGTGTAGGAAGTGAAAGTATGCCACAAATGAAAATAAAGCTACGTATAACTCAGCACAACTATCTCATAATCTGGCTATGTGTGCACATATCTGTTGAACTAAGTTGCTAGACATGTGGAAACGTGTACAAGTTTCCAAAATGAGAATGCTTGGAAACATGACCCATCCCCGTCCCCCTCCCACCCAAAACCAAAAAAAATGCATACATGGGGAAAACACAGTATATAAAAAATACAAAAATATAAATATATAGTTCCTTTTAAATAACACATTATCTTTCAAGAAAATAAGAATGGTACACATAAATGACATTTTAGAAGGAGATGCATGTCTATATTAACTCTCCTAGATGATTACACGAAGCAACATCCCATAGCTTGGTGGGTCTTGACTAACGCCAATCTTATACCCTCATACATGATAGAATCTAGTGTAAACACTGCAATCCTGCCAATCCTTAGTCTACTGAATGAAACTCTACTTCTCCATATGAAGCCCAATGACATTGGAACCACTCAAACATCTTGAAACAATTAATGGTAAAACAAAGTTTATTAAACAGATAGAAAGTGTCACAAACTCCACAAAGATCAATCCCCTATCTTTGTTTTGTCTTAAAGGGTTGTTGGCACAGTCAGGGTGATAGTTTCTATGGGTCCCAAGACCCTCTCAGGCACTTAGGTCAACTGGAAACTTCCAAAAAATTGCCCCAAATGACACTGGAAATGGCCAAAATACCTTGAAAACATCAACATTTGTACTGTACTGTGTTTCCAGATTTCGAAACACTGCGTGATACTATGAGCAACATTTCCAAGGTGTTTCACACCAATTTTTTTACTCTGGGATCTATTGATAGATCCTCCCAAAACTAGATCCTAGAATTAAAAATCTTTATAACTCAACTTTTAATCCTTTATACCACTTGTTGCCCATTATGTTGCATGAGGGTTACCTTGTGCATTGCATGTGACAAATGCTTGTAGATGGTGTTGCTGGATGATTTATCAGGCATAGGGACTTATTATGGTTGCACACACTTTTCTCGACATTATCATTATGTATCTCCCAAAGTAACTGCCTCAATAGTTAGGTGTTATGATGTCCAGAGGAAAATGAATGGTGCAGTGTTACCAATTGATGCACCTAGAGCTTGGTAAAATTTCTAGTGATGGATGTTATCAGCCTATGGTGATACTCTGAGTTGATATCTAGTTTATATTCGGGATGGCATTTCCATGGTTTTTTTTTCTTGGCAATCTAGTCATCACATGACTAGGTTAGAACACATGTTTTGATCTTGTTGAAGGTCGATGATGCTTAGGTGGAGCTCTTCATCAGTTTTGTTGCATTACGCTTATGTCAACACCTTGATATTATTGGCATTATTCACATGTGGATTAGTTGGTATATGGACTTCTTTCACGTTGTTTCAAGCATATTTATGGTTATTCTTCTATGGTTTAGTGTGGTATCAAGCCTCGTGTGAGAACACCCTAGTTATTAAGCCATCTCATTGTGACATATACATACCTCCTTGATGGAGCACTACCCTTGGTGCACACATGTTCATGTTGATTGGATCATCCAAGGATACTTTGACCTAACTTTGACCATGTGGAAGTTCTTTTGTTGAGCACTAGGGTTTGTTTGGTTGATTTCACATTGGAGTTACGTTATTTGAGCATGGATCAAGGTATTTTCATGGAGCGTTCACCTCCTTGGTTCATATGTTGAGGTGTCCACTCTACATATTATTATTTTATTCTTGACATGAGGTCGTCTACTTCTCCCTTGAAGCTTGTAAGCATTTGCTGACTGGACAAATGGATCCTAGCAATATCTTACTGATCGCTGACATCTTCCTCCTTGGATCCATCTATTAGCACACATTTTGATAATCTTTTTATACATAAAAGGGGACCAAACCACCTTAGATGCCACGTGCTACATTGAGGAGCTTTCTTCATGCATATATTATCATTTGTTGTGACATTTACTCTTGCAAGCCCATATGTTCCACCCATAGCTATCCATTGGCACAATTTTAGTGGAATGACTTATTCATGGAGAAGATTGAGGGAGCGACCCTCATATTTTATTGTTTCCCTCGCAAATGTGGAGGTTAGGGGGCTCAAAGCCTCACTGTTTTGTCTACTCTTTGCATGTTTATCCTTCTACCTTGTGGGGCATTCCTATCCTTAGGTATTTTAATCTTTCCTTGGAGGTGTTAGCGTGCTTTTATGCCTAGATTGAGAAGGTGTCCTCTTTCCTTAAGCACTCATTGCTTGGATATTGTACATGTGACATTATTCCACCTATTTTATTAGTTGTTGTACTTGTCCTCTAAAATTAGTTGGAGGGCAATGTTATGTTTAAGTCTTCCTAGAATAGATCTAGGGTTTTCTAAGAAATATTATTATTAAACTGAGGTTGTTAAGCCAAAAAGCTATAAACAAGCCTCATCCCAATGTAATGGTGGTTGTAAGTTTTTGGAGACACCCTAGAGTATTGCTTAACACTTATCTTCAGCTTGTTAGAGCTTGGGCTGAATAATATTGGATGCCATTGGCCAAATAGAAATGCTATAGTTTTGATCTCTTCAATTGTGTTATGATAGCTTATTCCAAGTAGCCATGTTCCTAGTTTAAGGGAACCTACTTGCGGCTAATTTTCCTCTTAAATTTTGTATTTTTCATGCCATAAAATTGTCAAATGAAACTAATGCTTCCTAATCAGAACATGCTGGAATTTCCTCTTAATAAGTTGTGAACAATCTATCATATATGCTTGATAATTTTCCTTCAACAGGGTTGTGAAATGAAAATTCTTCAACTCTGGACACCAAGTAATTGATGGTTGTAGTTTGATAAATCTAGCTTTAGCTCTCATTATTCACTTGAGTCCCTGTGTGCCATATTATAGTGTTACCCCTCATGTCAACTAAGGTACACATACAATATTTCAGTGCATTTATCACCGTTGTAAGTCCAAGGTCACAATTTAAAGCCTTGTCACAACCATGTGAGGCCATGTATTAGGTGTCATAAACCTTGTGGCCAGTCCCTTTGGGTACATCTATAGCTCCTTTGATCTCAAATAGGATAGGAATGGAGGACCTTGCATGGGCCTATTTGGGACTCATGATTTGTAGGAACCTCGTCATATGTTGAGGTGATCACCAGTGTATGGGCTAGTCCAATATATGTCAAGGTAAACCATGGTTATGTTTGTGTATGTGGCCTTGCCCTTGGTGCAATATCCCTTATATAGTTCTCAACACAACAGTCTCACAAAGTCAACTTTTCATGTTTCTCAATGCAAGTGGTCCTGAAAGTCAAAAAAGTCAACTTTGTCCAAAATGCTCAATTTGATAAAAAGATGGCATGCCATGTTAGCGTTACAAGCAGTCAAAGCTGGTTAACAGGTATAACAAGTTTCCATGTGGCAAACCAAGGGAAATATTGGACAGTTTTGGACATGCATTAAGTCAAAAATGGCCTACAGAAGAAAAGGAACACAACCCAAGTCTCAATTTTTCCAAAATCCCAAGGCCATTAGAGGTCCAACATAGGGGCATGATGATGTGGCAAGGAGACTGAGGCAGAAATTGGTGAAGTCTAGTTGTACTAGCTGTTATGGTCAAGTGTACTTGCCATTTATAGTCTTTGAAGGGTCAAAGTGGAATGTTGGAGGTCTTGTGGACCAAAAATTAGCAAGTGGACAAACTTCTAGCCGTTGCAAAGTCAAAGGATTCCTTCTTCCACCAATTTGATGTCTTCCTCAAGCAAAGCAAATTCACTATGGACCACACTGAACCACATCTAGCAATTTGAGTTGAGCATTTGGCTTCCAAGTGGAACGTTAAACTTACAAAGGTTACTACTCTTCATTTTGTGGTCTTCCAGGCCATAAGCAAAGGGGATGTTGGACCTCAAAGGGAAATTGAGTCAAATTGACCAAATAGTGGGCAAATCTATGAATGTAATTTCAGTATTTTAATACGATTACTTAGTCTCTAATATGTGGATGACAACTAAATAAAATTTCGTAGAGGAGGAGTCAACTAGTTGTTAGCCAACCATTACCTAGCTGTTAGAAACATTTTATAAAAGGCTAACCTCTCCTCTAGAAGAAGCTGTTGTTCTTCTCTGAGATCATATGCCATAATAAATAACTCTTTGAAAACAAGTGTGCAAATATGTGTGGGTTGGATTTTACTATCTTGCATTTTCTTGGTTGTTAATGTAACCATGGTATACTCTAAAACAGTGTTGCGCATATTGTGATATTATCAATATTATTGTTATATTATCGCCAAACTGCACCTCACCGATATTATTTCCAGAATTTATCGCAATGATTTGGTTGTTTTGAAATTATCGCGATAATTTTGATAATTATGGAGAGACTACCGTAATTATCGCATTGCTACTCATTTTTATGAATTAAAGCCTCCAAGTCGAGTTTTTTCAATCATTTTGGGCTTTTATATTGTTGAGATTGAGCTCTGAGAGGAGAAGCCACCTTGCGACCATTTTTCAACCAGAAAACAAAGGGAATTACATAGTTTTATCTGCCATTTGTTGAGTATTTGTCGAGTGGAGATCTACTCCAATATAAATCGGTACATGCCGCGGCATAAGGTTATAAGCAGCTTGGTACAGTCGGTTTCGACAACTACTCCATGTGCTTCCAAATGAATATTCATTCATTTGCATGGTAGTGTTTGTGATGAAGGCGACAGTCGTAGTGTTAAGGTTGATAGCCAGGGTGTGATACAGGTTGAGCAAAAGCAAAGTTATTTGTTGACAATTGTATAGTAGTCAGTTTGAGCAAAGTTGAGCAGTGAGGTTGCCAATGTTTGGCAGTGATATAAAGTAGCAGCAGAGATTGTATTGCAATTATTTTATATTGATTCAGAGCACGGGTGGATCTAGTCTGAAAATTGTGGAAAATGGTCTGTCGATGTGAGTTGAAGGTTGGGGCCTTCAGGACAAGTGGCGGTGTGTTGATTAGGGTGGCAGGGCGGTGCAAGGCAAGAGGGTGGAGTCTACTTCAAGTTGTAGCCTGAGAACACTTCAGGGTGGCAGGGTGGTGCTAGGGCAAGTCGATGCATGCCATACTTTTAAAAACCAGAACCGATTACTGGACCGGTTCACCTAATAAACTGGGTTTCAAACAGGGACTAGTCAAATCTCAATGAACTGGTTTTTAAAAAAAAAAATTAAATAATTAATTTTTAATGAAAAAAAAAACTATTTTTAAGATTTAAAACCATGATTCCAAGCCAATAGAGACAAAATATGCAAAGTTTGCTCATCTATATACCATGTAAAGGTGAATATATCAAAATGGCACCGAGTTCAATACATATCATTGAAAAACTACATAAGCAATGAGGCTCTAAATGGCCTATAAAGTCCAAAAACAATGTTACAAGCTATGAGGCCATTGGCCTACTACAAGATTACAAGTCTACAGATGATCAATTATCAAATTCATCACCACTACTAGAAACAAGATCATCAACATGAGCTACATAGACATCATCTAGATCAGGGTCTGAGGATGCCTCAACCTTAGTAGTAACACTGCCACCAATAAGAATAGAAGTGGACCTAATGGATGCACAAGTTAGTCGCGTTGTAGGACTAGTGCCTTTATTTGGTTGTTTGCCTTTGCTTGGTGCAGCTACTAATCCTGGTTATTATGGCGCTACCAAATATGCTTCATCCCCCCCTAACGCCATGTCAATAGAAAAATTAGCATCAAACTCAGGATCTCCAGTCTCCTCCACCCATTCTGATGATGGATCAATATCTTCCAACACAATGGGATCTAGATCAAGTCTTTTGTTCATTATTTGGTTGTGCCTTAGTTGAAGTTTGTATTACACAAAGGCAAGATCATTTAACCATATTTTTGTTTCAAACAATTTCTCTTCTTTGTGTGTATGCGCTCAAAAACAAACCAACTGCGCTCATAACCTGAAGCACTACAAGTATGGCTGAGGATTCTAAGTGCAAATTTTTGCAATTGAGGACATTGGCCGCCAAATGACTCCAACCAATGTGCTGCAAAGAAAAAAATATTAATTAGAAACTTAGTTCATTTCATTACTTATTTACAAATTACAAGTATTTATAGATAATTTGAATTGTAAATTTGTAAACAATTTAACTTGAAAGAAAAAATAAATTGGAATTGCTAACCTGGTTGATTCACATCTCTTGTCATCAAATCTGGTCAATGCACCAAGTCAACCTACGGTCAAACCTGCTTCAAATCTGTGGTCAACTATATTCAAAGTGCTCAGAAAATCTTAACCTTCTCTCTCCTAAATTCAACCTCCAAAACAAATCCAATATCCCAAGTCAAACCATGCCCAAAATACCAAATCTCAATGTTGGTCAAATCACTCCCCAATCAGAAGTCAAATTTTGGAAATCCTCTCTCTCCTTCGCACATGTGATCTCAAACTTGCAATTTCAAAGCTAGTCAAACCAAACAAGAGAACATGTGAATGTGTGATGATGCCTCCAAGTGATGCCAAGTGTAGTCTATTTATATGTGTCCTTGGAGGGCAAATTTTCTTGCCCGAGCAAACTTGTATTTTTGTATAGATGTGGGTTTCGTTGTCCAGCGCTGTGTCCTAGCAAGCCCATGCAATTACTGCGCAAAGGCAGCTCAGAAACAGTGTTGGTTGGGTCTGAAGCCAGCCAGTGTGATTCCAATCTAAATCTGTCGGATCCAGAAAAGTTGCAGAAAATTCAGAAGAACTGCTGGGGTTAAATTTCTGAAGTTTTCAAATTTTTAGCCTTAGCACAAGTGACAAAGGTTGGGAAGAGATCAACTTCTTAGAGAGTTTCTTGCCAAAGGAAACTTGCAGTTTGATCATAGGATTGAAGAAGAAGCTCAATCATAGTTGATTTTGTAGATTTCCAAGGAGGGAAATCAAGTTTCAGAGGAAGCAGAGGGTGCCCAGTTCTTAAAGGACCCTAGATCCAAGATCTCTAGCATAGAGAAGAGGAGCTCCGACACATTCTAAGCAGATGGCTCCTCATGGACTGCGTGATCGGGATAGGCTAGAGGGCCTCTCAAACTTTTCGGTGTGGAAAGCTAGGATCCTGATGGTCCTTGAGGCATGCGGTCTAAGAGACCATGCAGAGCAGACTCTGGCCACACCAACAGATGCGGATCTCCTACGGAAGCATAGGGAAGTTGTTGGGCATGCAAATCAGCTAATAATGGACAGTATCAAGGATCATATTGTGCCACATATAGCTGAGAAGAGGACAGCTAATGAGATGTGGAAGGCCTAGACTTCCCTGTATGAGGGAAAATCAATCCAAAGAAAGATGTTGTTGGATGCCCAAATGAGGTCATTCATGATGACCAAGGGAGAAGACATCGAGCACTTCCTCTTCAGATTACAGTTAATCAGGGATCAGCTGACTCCAACGGGTGCAACCGTAGATGATGCAGTGATAGTCAGGACTGCCCTCAATGCAGTCACGGATGAGTGGGAAACCTTTGTCCAAAGTATCTTGGGCAGAGCGGACCTCCCAGATTGGGACAGCTTGTGGTCAATCCTGTGGCAAGAAGAACTATGCAGATTCACCAAGAAGCAGCACAGCCCTGCGTTGAGCAAGGTTAGGAAGGAAGAGGAGGAAGATGCAGCCTTGGCATCAAAGAAGCGGTCGAAGAAGAAGAAGGATCTTTCAAAGATCAAGTGCTTCCAGTGTGGCGAAATGGGACATTTTGCCAGCCATTGTCCAGAAAAGAAGAAGGACAAGGAAGCATCTTCTTCCAAAGCAGCAGTGGCAGATGATGGGTCAGGAGATGATGTAGCCATGAGTGCTCATGAACCACGGAAGTGGGGTGACATGGACATGTAGAGGAGCTACATGGAAGTGAGGCGAGATCCTTGAGCAGCTCATCTCTTGGATCACATGCGAGCTACAACAGCCTTAAGACAGTAGCAGGACTAGTGGAGCAATGGGTGCATAGATCACAGATGAGGCATAAGTAGAGGCAGATCTGGAGGCTGGGAGGAGCAGCGCAGAGCATAGCAGCAACAGCGTAGAAGCAGTAGCAGCATAGAGGCTAATGTGACTTCAACAACGCAGTGCAGAGCTGCAGCAGCGCAGAGAGCTTTAGAGGGACAGCGTAGTGCAGCAGTAGCATGATAGACTTCAGCACAAGGGGCTGATGTGACTTCAGTAGTGTAGAGGGAGTCTGATTACGCAGACAGGGTTGTAGTTGTGCATCGTTCTTTAGATGCCAGCACAGATCTGTAGCCTATGGAGCTTCAGTGATGAAAATGCAGCCCATCTGACTTGTCTGTCAAAGATTGGGCAGGAGATTCAATTGTTTCTCTCAACAACTGAAGTTACAGTGCAGCAGATCAGCAGTAGCAGTACTATGAACAGCACAGATGCAACATATTGAGAGGGAGCTGCAGTACAGTGGTTGCAGTGGCAATGGCAGAGTCATGGGCAGCAGTACAGAATGGCAGCGGCAATGCAGAGTTGAGTAGCAGGAGGCCAAGCTTCAGCAACACAGAACCAGTGCCCAAAATCATGTAATGCATAAGTGTGATGTATTGCTAGAGCACACCCTTGATGCTAAGAGGGAGTGTTGAGATTTTGTGTATTTGGGGTAGCATCAGTTGTGCTCTAGGTCCCAAATTTTGAGGAAGGACTAGAGTTCACCTGATCTACAAGACCCAGAAATGTGGGAAATTTCATCTGGTTTAGGAGATATTAAATTAATTAATTATTTTAATGTATTTCCTAAGTTAAAACTTTGGAAAATAAAATAATTAAAGTGAATTTAATTAAACATGTGATGAAATTGTCTTAAGTCACACGGCTCAAGCTTTCTTTTAATCTTAGCCATTGATTAAAGATTTAATCTTGGCCGTTGATTTGTAAACGAGAAAAGTATAAAGGAAAGTCTTAGAGTCATTTGTAACACACACAAAGACAGAGCACTGAAGCTAAGCTGAGATTCTAGGGCGAGGTTGCTAGGAATTCTCAAGTGTTTCAGTTGCAGAGAGGGGAATTTAGACCAAGGGCATGATTTGATCCCGGGGTCTAGAATACACAAGAAGCAGAGAAGAGATCGAGAAAGACAGCGCAGAGGAAGGCAGCAGCAGCAGAAGCAGCAGACGGCAGCAGCAGCAGCAGGAGTGTCTTTCAGGGGCAATGTTGGGGTTTCTAGGCCTAGATCTGGCTGAGTTCTGTAAATCTCGTTTGAGGGTGTGGATCAGTCAATGTTTGTGGTCTTAGATCAACCAGAAGTTGTAGATCTAGAGTTTTCTCTGTAGGGTTTCCAGATTTGGAACCCAGAGTTGTGTATTCAAAAATATTCTTAATAATAGAGCCCTCCAGCAGCGAAAGACCAGTTTTCCCACATTGGGTTTTTCCGAGGACTGTTTGTCTAGAAATAACTGTGTCACTTTGTCTATGTGTGCATGTGCTTATTCTAGATCTGAATTGGTAGAGATCTGTTATGTGTTTTGCTTTGATGTTAACTTGAATTTATTCAGTTGATAACTTGTATAAGTAGGAGAAGTTTACCCGAATTAACAATAATAATTTCTGCATAAGAATTAAGATTCAGAAATTTCTACACTCTGAAGCCCTCTGCGTCAGCTCTGCTAGCCTTTTGATGCCCCTGCGCTGCTCAGGAGAGGGTTGCGTAGCCGCAGACTGGGTGACGTAGTTCTTACGTTGCCCTAGCTGGCCCTGCATAAGCCCTAATGGCCTTTTGTTGCCTCTGCGTTGCCCTTTCTGGGCCTGCGTAGCAGCTAAAACCCACTGCGCTGCGTAGCCTCTGCTCCCTCTACGTTGCTTTGGTTGTTGTTTCTCTGCCTCTTGCTGACGCTTGGCTCTGGGATCAAATCACCCCCTTAGTCAATACTAGCCCTCGCTGCAACTGAAACATTTCTGGAAATTCTTAGCAAACTCGCCCTAGAATTCCAACTTAGTCTCAGTGCTCTGCCTCCGTGTGTGTGTTCTCCAACTGACCCCAAGCCTTTCCTTTATACTTTTCTCGTTGGGAAACCAACGATCGTGATCTAATCTTGATTCGATGGCTAAGATTAAAAGAAAGCTTGATCTGTGTGACTTAAGTCATTTCCATCACAGGTTTAAATTAATTACCTTTGATATAATAATTTTCCTAAGTTAGACTTAGGGTCGTTAATTAAAAATATTAATTTATTAATTTTCTCTCAAATTGGATGGAATTTCTCAAATCCCTTTTTGGGTCTTGGAGATCTCATGTACTATAGTCCCTCCACAAAATTTGGGAGCTAGAGCACATCCGAAGCTACCCCAACACTTCACAAATCCCAACAACATCTTTGTGGGATGATGGAGAGTGATGAGAAAAAGAGTCCCGTGGGGATAGCAATTTACCCTAAGATTTTAATGGAACAAAGAAAAAAATATGTTGAGATAGAGGAGGTTGCACAACAAAAAAACAAGAAACAAAAAACTCATTCTAAATCAAGTGCAACCTCTAGATTTGGTAGTTCATCTCCTCATGGTACTTTTGCAACCTCTGAAAGTAGAAGAACAATAGCAAATTTCTTGAATGTTGTTGGGAGGGATGATGTGGATGGAAAGGTGGTTCGGTTTCTTTATGCTTGCGGTGTCAAATTCAATGTGCTTCGCTCTCCCTATTGGCATGATATGATTAAGGCCATCAATGAAGCCCCAAAAGGATACAAGAGCCCCAACTATGAGAAAGTTAGAATTGTGTTATTAGAAAGGGAAAAAACAAAGGTTCAAAGAGCTTTGACATGTTTTACAAATGAGTGGGTGGATTGTGGGGTATCCATTGTATCAAATGGGTGGACAAATGTTTGAAACCAACATTTTATAAACATCCTTGGTGTTTCTACTAGTAGTGCAGTGTTTCTTACAACTCATGACTCCTCCACCAATGCAACTTCGCAAAACATTGCAAATCTCCGATTGCAATCAATCAAAGCTATTGGTCCTAATAATATGGTTCAAGTGATCATTGATAATGCAGCAAATTGTAAGGCAGCAAGAAAAGTTATTGAGCGTCCTCATCCATGCATCTTTTGGTTCAGGTACTTGGTGCACACATTGAACCTTTTGATGCATGATATTGTGAAGCATAAAGAATATGGATGGATTAATGAGCTTTAAAAGAGAGGGGAGCAACTCATTAAATTTACCATAGGGCATACAAGGGTAAACTACTTTTATGGCACTCACTCCAAGTTACAGTTGCCTAAACTTTCAAAAACAAGATTTGCGAGTTATTACCTCACCTTTAGGTGGCTAGTGAAGTTCAGACAAGCTTTAACTAATATGGTGACCTCTGAATCATGGGATGACATTAACACTGATAGATATGGTGCTAATGTAGTAAGGACATTATTCTTGACATTTACTTTTGGTCATAAATTAAATATGTTTTGCAAGTCACCAAACCAATTTATTACATGATCAAGTCTGCAGATTCAGATCGGACAATAATTGGGGAGGTGTATGAGCAAATGGATAGCATGTTGGGGCAGAATAAAGACATTGTTGAGCCTAGAGATATGACCTTGTACAATTATATTTTTGGAGAGGTGGAAAAACGATGGGAAATGCTAAACATTCCATTGCATGCCTTAGCATATGTTTTGAAACTGAAATATTATTATCCATCATGGATTTCAACACCACTAGGGGGTGCAGAAGAAAAACACACCTAGATCCAAAGGTTTTATCTGGTTATATGAAAGCATTGGATAAATTAGTCCCTGATGAGGAGGAGTTTTCCATACTTCGTAGACATTTGAGCAACTATATGCGTGGCATTAGTCCATTTGGGAGCAATCATTCAATCAGAGATCGACAAAATTTATCTTCTCTTGAGTGGTAGAATATGCATGGAGGTGCTACTCCACTTCTACAAACTTTAGCATTTCAGGTGCTATCACAGATGGTAAACACTTCCTCTACATAGAGGTGTTGGAGCTCTTATTCTTTCATCCATGGTGTTAAAAGGAACAAGATAAATTTAGACCGGGCAGAGAGCTTGGTTTATGTTCACTACAGCTTGTGATTGTTGTCCCATTACTGTGACGACACAAAGACTAATAAAGACCTTAAGCTTTGGGACAAAAATCCAAAGGAGGCCAATTTAGAGGATGGATGTTGCGATTAGAGCAATTGGAGGATGCTCTTATCTAGGATGATGATGATCAAGTTGAGATGCCACACCCATCCGATCCCATGGTTCCGTGCTTCAACACCAACACCAGGGGCTTCATCTTCATCAGTTCTGAAGCGTGTAGCCTGTATGATCGATTCCTGGGCAGCTAGATAATCAGTTAATTTCTGTAATTTCTGATGATTTCTCAAGATGTAAGAGAGATAAATATTTATTAATAAGATGATGAATGATGATTACAAGGCTGAGGCGGTGCTCCTTTAAATAGGAGTTGACTGGCCACGCCCATTTAGAGAGACACGTCCTTTGGAAAATGATGCCTCTTCATTTCATTTAATTAATTATTTAACTAATAATTATATTCATAATTAAATTAATAAAACAAGAACTTATTCTAAATAGTTATGAACTAAGATTCATAACATTGCCTTCCCCTTAAAATGCTTTGTCCTCAAAGCATAGGTAAACTTGGGTGTTGTTGAATGAAACGTTCTGACTCCCAGGATGAATCTTCCCCAGGTAGCCTTTTCCATTTAATGAGGTATTCCTTTATTGTCTTTGACCGCAAAACCTTTTCTCGTGTAGCAAGTATGCCCTCTGGTTCTAGGACGATTCTTCCTTCTTCATCAGTCTCTGGTATTTCTGTTTGGGCTATCTGGTTCCGCCCTAGTACTTTTTTGAGATTTGATACATGAAAAGTACTATGGATTCGACACTTATCGGGTAACTTTAATCCATAAGCTACAGGACTGATCTTCTTGACTATTTGATACGGCCCATAATATTTTGGGGACAGTTTGTTTTTTCCTTGTTGTTTTAACGACAATTGCTTGTAAGGTTGAAGCCTAACAAAAACCCAATCTCCTACTTCAAATTCTCTTTCAGTGCGATGTTGATCGGCTTGTTGTTTCATTCTATTACGTGCCAGGGTTAGATTTTCTTTTAATAAATTGATGATTCTTTGGTTTTCTTCTAAGTGATTTTTTATGGCTGGAACTTTAGAATTAAGAAGTGCAAAATCCTTCCACTTTGGTGGTTCATAACCATAAAGAGCTTGGAAAGGCGTCATTTTTGCCGACATATGGTAGGTGGTATTATACCACCACTCCGCCAGATGTAGCCATTGGGTCCACCTACTTTGTTTGTCAGTGACAAAACAGCGGAGATACATTTCTAAACATTTATTTACCACTTCAGTCTGCCCATCTGTCTGGGGGTGATAGGCTGTACTCATGTTGAGGGATATTCCTACCTGGTGGCAAAATTCCTTCCAGAAATTTCCTTTGAACCTAGCATCACGATCACTGACTATGATCTTGGGAAACCCATGTAATTTGTATATGTTTTTACAAAATGTCTCTGCAATTTGCTTAGTTGTGTCAGTTTTCTTAATAGCCATAAAATGGGCATACTTTGTAAGCCTATCTACTACGACAAATATCTTATCCTTGTCGTCTGATACAGGTAATCCTTCTATAAAATCCATTGAGATCTCGTCCCATTTCTGATCTGGTATATGTAAGGGGTGTAACAGACCTGGTGTTGGAATGTTCTCACTTTTATTTCTTTGGCAAACAACACATTCAGCAACATATTTCTGGATCTCCTTGCTCATGCCCTTCCAATAGAATGACTGTCGAATGTTATAGTAAGTTTTATAGAATCCAACATGTCCAGCAGCTGGTGAACTGTGTGATTCCCTTAAGATTTTTGACTTAAATTTAGATGCTGGTGTTAGATAAATTCTATTCTTATACCATAAGATGTCATTCTTCCATTCGAAATTGACATATTGACTAATATTCTTAATCATAGTGTCACATTCTTCATCCTTGGCATATTCAGCTCTTATTTCATCCAACCAATCTGGAACAACAACCATGGCGGCACAAGTGGTGTGGTCGTCATCTTTACGTGAAAGAGCATCTGCGACGACATTTTCCTTCCCTTTTTTGTGTAATATTTCCAAATCGAATGCTGACAGCTTCTCCATCCATTTATGTTGCTCTGTTGACAAAGTCTTTTGCTGAAGTAAGAATTGCAGACTATTGTGGTCAGTTCGAATTGAAAATTTACTTCCAAGCAAGTATTGGCGCCACTTAGTTAATGCATGTATGATGGCTAGCATTTCCTTTTGGTATGTTGATTTTAGCCCTTCTCGTTTATTCAGTTTGCGACTTTCGAATGCTATAGGATGGTTATCCTGCATTAATACAGCTCCAATTCTGAAACCCGAAGCATCACATTCAACTACAAATGATTTGGAAAATTCGGGTGTTGCAAGTACCGGTGTGGTTGACATCACTTCTTTTAATTTCTCAAAACACTTATCTGCTTGATTATCCCATTGAAACGCATTCTTTTTTAGTAAATTAGTCAGGGGTGTTGTCAATTGTGCGTAATTTTTTATAAACCTTCTATAATAACCGGTGAGACCTAGAAATCCTCTTAGCTTCGATATGTTCTTGGGTCTAGGCCATTCTCTGATTGCCTTAATTTTGTTGGGGTCTACTTTGACTCCCTCCCTAGATATAACATGTCCAAGGTATTCAACTTCCTTTTTCCTGAAGGTGCACTTTGACAACTTAGCATAAAATTGATTCTTTTCTAACACCGATAGTACCGTCTCCAAATGTTTGAGATGTTCCTTCCATGTCTTGCTATAAACGAGGATGTCATCAAAAAAAACTAATACAAACTTCCGCAAATATGGGTGGAAGAGATCATTCATGGTAGCTTGGAAAGTCGTTGGTGCATTTGTTAGTCCAAATGGCATGACTTTGAACTCATAATGTCCTTCATGGGTTCGGAAAGCTGTTTTCTCGACGTCTTCTAGTCTTACCCGTATTTGGTAATAACCTGATCTTAAATCTAATTTTGAAAAATATTCTGCACCATGTAACTCATCCAACATCTCATCAATGAATGGAATTGGAAACTTATGTTTAATCGTGATTTTATTCAACCCTCTATAATCTATACATAGTCAAAAAGATCCATCTTTCTTCCTAACTAACACCACTGGAGCAGCATACGGGCTTCTACTCTTTGTTATGATCCCATGCTCCAACAAGTCTTGTATTAATCGTTCTATCTCTGTTTTGTGATGATGTGGGTAACGATATGGTTTGACATTTACTGGTGTAGAGTCTGGTTTGGTCTCAATAATGTGT
The DNA here is from genome assembly GCA_034641835.2 of Pinus albicaulis. Taxonomy (NCBI): domain Eukaryota; kingdom Viridiplantae; phylum Streptophyta; class Pinopsida; order Pinales; family Pinaceae; genus Pinus; species Pinus albicaulis. Next base: position 1,127,319,820 of record CM076570.1, read on the forward strand.
TCGATCTTCCTTTTAGGGGGTAACTCCATTGGTAAGTCTCGGAAAATTGTCTTGTATTTTTGGATTAAAGATGAAATTTCCATGGACTGTGAGTCTCCTTCCATCGATAGTAACTCCAATTGTTGACATTGTGCCAAAAATGCTGGAGCTCCCTTGCGAATGAGTTTTTTCATTTGTTGAGCAGAGACAACTTGAGTAGGTGGGGCATTGAACCCCATTAACTTGTATCTTCTTCCATCCATTTTAAACTTAATAAATTGCTTTATGTGATTTGCTGAGTATGTACCTAATGTCCGCAACCATTCTATCCCTAAAACGGCATCTACTCCCCCTAGGGGAACCGTATAAAAACTAGTTTCTGTCTCATATTCACTCAATTGTAACTTAACCTTATGGCACTTGCCTATTCCATCTATTCGTTTTCCATCTGCTACCATTACTTTTAAGTTTGCTACAGGGTAAGCAAAAATATTTAGTCTTTTTGCAACATTAACATCCACAAAGTTGTGTGTACTCCCAGAGTCTATTAGGACTATAACATTATGCTTCTTAATGTGACCTTTAAGTTTTAATGTTTGTGGTTGAGCTATCCCTGTGATGGCTGCGAGCGAAATTCGTGGAATATCTACATCTTGTTCTGGATTTGAGTTTTCACTTTCTTCATTGCTCTCCTTGTCAGTGCTATCTTCCTGTGAATCCCCATCTTGTTCTGCTTCACAATTATAAAGTTTTTGGTTTGCACATTTATGTCCTGCGAAATATTTATCTCCACACTTCCAATATTTCCCTTCTTTTTTCCTTTCAACATTAGTTGGTTGTTTTCCTTCATCGCGCATTGGTGGGGGAATGTATTTTGATGACTTCTCCATGGGTGTTTTACCTGATTTCCCCTTAGCATAACTAACAGCCCTCTCATTATTAGCATATGGGTTTCTATGAACTTTATATTTTCGTTCAATAATTATGGCAGCATGTCTAGCTTCATCAACAGTATCGGGTTTATACAATTTTAACTCTTCCCGAATGTAGTCTTTGAAGCCACAACGATACATTTTCAATAGTTCTTCGTCTGAAAATCCTCTTTGCCTTACTGCTAATACTTCCCATTCGTGAGTGTATTCACTCACCGATCCTTTCTGCCTGAGGTGAACAAATCTCTCATATACATCATCCTCTCCCTCATCATGAAATCTTTTCAACAGAGAGTTCTTTAAATTTTCCCAAGTGTATGTAAGACCACTACACCTAGGGGACCACCACATATACCAGTCATATGCTTCTCCTTCCAAGGAGTTGGATGCTGTTATGACTTTTTCTTACGAACCTAATGGTGGATTTGCTGCAAAAATGGCCTCCATTTTGTTTACCCAAACGATGGCACCCCGATGGTCTTTACCATCATATGTAGGTAATTTACTTTTAATTCTAAGGAAATTCCCTTCTGATGATCTAGTGTAGTATTGACTTCCTTCAAACTGTATTTGTGGTATTCGTCCTTGAAAATTCCTTTGGAGGTCGCGATCTGGAGAAATCCCTTGTAGGATTTTTAAGCTATCTTTTATATCCTTTAGCGTATCTTTTATATCTGTGATATCCTTGGCCATTTCATCCTGACTTTTTGTCATTTCATCCTGCTTGTTTGTTAATTTTTCAATATTGCTTTCGCGGTCATTTATCCTTTTTGTATCGTCATTGTCCTTCGCCATTTTATTATTTTTTTTCTTCTTAGGAGCGATTTTTTTTTTTAACTAATTAAATAATAATTTTAATAATTTAATTAAATAAATTAAATTATTATTATTATTATTATTTAATAAAATTATGAGTTTTTATGAATTATATATATATGTGTATTATAAAACATATATAATTATATGTTATATAAATTATAAAACATATATATAATTTATGTGTTATATAATTTTTATGCCCAAACGACTTCGACCAATTCTTCACTAATGTTTTTCGATTTTTTTTTTTAATTATAATTATTTCCACGAACTGATTCCGTACGGACGTACGATTCCGTACGGACGTACAATTCTGTACGGCAATTTAAATTGGTCAATTTTTCAACCGTCTGGCAATATAAATCGATCTGTACGGCAATATGAATCGATCAATTTATTTCGACCAGCGTTTCACTAAAAAAAAAAATTAAATCGATTTTCCACAGCCTGATTCCGTACGGACGTACGATTCCGTACAGCGTACGATTCTGTACTGAAATTTAAATTGATCAAATTTTCAACGTTCGTACGGTTCAATCGTACACCGTACAGATGATTGGTTAAATGCTGTTGCGTAAAGGATTTTTTTTTTTCTTTCTGATTCTCAATTCCAATTCAGCCGTACGATTCAGCCGTACAGATTGAACAGTGCTGCAATGCTTTAATCCTGTTCTGTCTGATCACAGCCGTACTGGCTGCTCTGGCTCCGATACCACTGAAGCGTGTAGCCTGTATGATCGATTCCTGGGCAGCTAGATAATCAGTTAATTTCTGTAATTTCTGATGATTTCTCAAGATGTAAGAGAGATAAATATTTATTAATAAGATGATGAATGATGATTACAAGGCTGAGGCGGTGCTCCTTTAAATAGGAGTTGATTGGCCACGCCCATTTAGAGAGACACGTCCTTTGGAAAATGATGCCTCTTCATTTCATTTAATTAATTATTTAACTAATAATTATATTCATAATTGAATTAATAAAACAAGAATTTATTCTAAACAGTTATGAACTAAGATTCATAACAAGTTCCACTGCCACAACTTCCACAGCCACCATCTTCTTCACTACCACTACATGGAGGCTCACATGTTGTTCGTGGTGGAAGGAGAGATTAGTAGATATATTCACAGTTTACTACTTCTGTCGTAGATTAGACTTGTAGTCTTGTTGTGAATTTGAACTTTTTTTGTCTTACTCTTCCTAGTATAGTGTGTACTTGGTGTTAGTTTTTGTAGTATCGGATGGTGTTCTAGTCTCAAACTTTGTGGAGAGGTGAAAACACATGAGTTCTCCAGAACTCAAAAATTGTTTTTGGAAATTCCACCTAGAGACAGCTCAATTTAATTAATTCATCAATAATTAATTATTTCCTAAGTCTAACTTAGGGAAATTGATTAATTAATAGGAATTAATTCAGAAATGTGAGAATTCTCTATAAACTCACACGGATCAACTCAAAGATGATCTAAGTCGTTGATGAGGATTTAATCATGGTCGTTGGTTCCACAACGAGAGATTATAAGAGGAGGTCGATGGGGCAGATAGAGGACACACCAATGCAGATACTCAATTATCAAGGCAGTTTGATTTTCCAGTAGTAGGTGATTCAGTAGTAAGATCGTGTCAGTGATTGGGTAGCAAGTGGCAGAGGGGAAGAGTAGCAGATTTCTGGAGGAGTTTCCATTTCCAGAAGAGTCGGGAGAGGAGGTCGTCTTATTTCTCCGAGAGGTTGCGTAGGAGCCTCAAAGAGGTAGTTCGATTTCGCTGAGCAGGAGGAGGTTTCAAGTGTCGAAGGCCAAGAAGATTTCCAGACGTTGTGGCCAGTGACTTCTAGAAGCAGCTATAGGCAAAACGACTGATTCAAAGGCAATTGCGGAAGAGTGTGAATTTGACCTTCATAGAACGTTGACGCAGGGGTTCACCGGAGCATTTTTTATGGCCAGTTAGGGCCAGGATTGCTTGAGGAAGGTAAATTCCCTCAGAGATTTTTGCCGGTAAATTCCCTCAGATAATATGGCCAAAGAAATCTAGGATGTTATTGCCTCACTATATCAAAATCCTTCCAAGCAACGGAAGATGATCCTGAAGGAAAAGCTGAGGAATTTTCGAATGCAGAAGGGTGAAGGCATCAACCCCTAACTCACCAAAATTCAGGATATCTGGGACGGGCTTGCAGTCGTAGAAAAGTCGCCTCCATCTATAGAACTTGTGCATTTGGCCCTCAATAGTGTCACCGAGGAGTGGGAGACCTTCGTCCAGAGCATTCCGGGACGAGATCAATTGCCTAGGTGGGACTAGATATGGGCATATCTCACACAAGAGGATATGAGGCGAGCTCTAGTAAAGAGCTCCATCAATGGCAGTAGCAACAAAGGGTCGAAGGGTATGAAGGAGGAAAATGTGGCCCTTACATCGAAAGGAAAAGCAAAATGTCCCAGTCAAGGACAAGGCTCGCAAGGAGAAAAGAAGAAGAAGAAGGATTTGTCGAAGATCAAGTGTTTCAGGTGTGGTGAATTCGATCACTACAACACTTAGTGTCCTCAGAGGAAGAAGGACAAGACACAGAACCAGGAGCAAGCAGCAACTTCGATAGAGATAGATCAATTTTCCTCCAAGTTGGTGGAACAATTCGTTTTGTATGCAGCTATGCCTCCAAGAGAGAGATGGGGCAATGTAGAGCTTTAGTTCCAAAGTTGCAGAGATGGACAGGGTCCATAAGAGAGCAGCAGTAGTTGCAATGCACTCTTCTCATGGATCATCACCCTTGCTACAAAGGCCCATAGTATTCAGTAGCAAGAGGATCAGTGTCAGTTGGTGCGGCCAGTTCCAGAGTGATAGTTGCAGACTACTTGCAGTTAGATGTTGAGGGGCACAAAGCAGTGTTGATAGCAGTGCAGGCAGCACAGTATTGAGTCAACAGCAGTGCATATTTCCCAGTGGATAGGCTAGTAGTTGTCAGAGACTCGAGAGACAGTTGTAGCACAAAGCCACGATTGATTTAGATGCTTCTGAGTTGCAGTAATTGCAGCAGCATTAGCAGCAACAGTGAGAGGGAATGTTATTTGGATTGCAGTGTAGATGCAAAGTTGGCAGCAGTGTCAGTAATAGCACAAATGCAGCATGGTCCAGCTACAGCCAATGGTAGATGAATCAGAGTTAGCGCAAGGGTTGATGGAGAGTGGCAGGCAACTACAAATGTCAAACATCAACAACCTGTATGGGAGGATGATGCAAAGACAATGTTGTAGCAGTGCAACACTAGAACACCTTCCTCGCTAAGAGGGAGTGTTACATTTGTAGCATCAAATGGTGTTCTAGTCTCAAACTTTGTGGAGAGGCTAAAACACATGAGTTCTTCAGAACCCAAAAATCGTTTCTAGAAATTCCACAACAACTCAGTTCAATTAATTGATCGATAATTAATTATTTTCTAAGTCTAACTTAGGGAAATCGATTAATTAATAGGAATTAATTGAGAAAGGTGAGAATTCTCTAAAAACTCACAGGGATCACTCATAGATGATCTAAGTCATTGATGAGGATTTAATCATGGTCGTTCATTCCACAACGAGAGATTATAAGAGGAGGTTGATGGGGTAGATGGAGGACACACCAGTGTAGGAACTTAGTGATCAAAGCAGTTCAATTTTCCAGTAGCAGGTGATTCAACAGTGGGATCGAGCCAATGACCGAGTAACAGAGTGCAGAGGGGCAAAGTAGCAGATTTCCGAAGGAGTTTCTTTCGGAAGAGTGAGGGGAGGAAGACATATTATTTCTCCAGGAGGCCGCACAGGAACCTCAAAGACGCAGTTCGATTTGGCTGAGCAGTAAGAGGTTTCAGGTGTCAGAGGCCGGGAAGATTTCCAGAGGGTTTAGCTAGTGACTTCCAGCAGCAGCTACACGCAGAAGGATGATTCAGAGGCAATTCCGCGGGAGTGCAAGTTTGGCTTGCGCAAGGTCTGCACAAACGGCTGATGCAGGGGTTAGTTAGAGCAGTTCTTTATGGTCAGTTGGGGCCAGGCTTGCTTGAGGCAGGTAAATTCCCTCAGATATTTTTGCCAATATTTCTTTCAGATAGGATTGCCAGTTTGGTGTCCATTTTATTGTACCCAGAATTTCTACTATTGCATAATAATAAAACCCTCATCTGTTGCATCGATTTTCCCACATTGGGTTTTTCCGGGGACAATTGTCCAAAAATAATTGTCAATTTGTGTGTGTGATTGCTCTGAATTTCTCAGTTCTGCATATTTTATTTCCACATGGTAATTTTTATTGTGAAGAAATTGCAGTGTGAATTATTCGTTGTTTGTCGTAGCAAATAAACTGCTTAATAATTAACCAGTTAGAAGAATAATTTCCAGTTGCTACATTTCAAGGAATTTTCACACTTGGTGGTGGCCAAGTGGTCTATTTTGTAAACATTATTATTTGAATTTTGGACATGATTTATGTTGACAATTGCTCTTGTGACTTGCTAGATAAGTCATTTGAATGTTTTATGATTTTATGTCCGAAATGTTTTTATGTTTTATCATTATGATATGGTGAATTGCTAATGCTTAAAAATTTAATGTATGTTTGTAATTGCTAGAATCTAGATGGTTGATGCTCAAATAATTAATCATTGATGTATAATGGATGCCATATCTATCTTGATTTATGTACAAAAATGCATGTTTTCATATCTTCTACAACTAATTTGATATTTTCTATGTCTTTATTGAATATAAATGCAAAAAAATAAAATATATATATATATATATAGTAGGCGCTTATGAGACGCTTCGCTTCCTAGATTTTTGGCAAATGACGCTTTGTATGCTTTGCCTCCAAAAAACTTCCCCGCTTCGCGCAACATTGGTTTATATATCAACTTAATTTGTAGCTTTGTGGGCATTAAACTCATGCAAAGAAACTGAAACAACGGAGGGCTACATGAAACACTTAAATTTTCTACAATTTTCTCTTTCGAAAACATGCCTATCTAACTGTCAAAGTGCAAGGCCAACTTAAGTTCAAGTGTGCGTCCCAATTCGGATTCTTGAGGTAATTTGTTGTGGTACAAGGTAAGATGTCTATAACGACCATTTTATATATCAAAAACCAAAATATTTTATTTTCTATTTTGGTATAGGATAATTAACTAGCTAATTTTTAAAAAATTTATCATGTTTATTTACCTTGGAATTACAAGAAATAAAGCTACATCTTAGCCAAGGATTAATACAATAAGATGTGAGATATTATTGCATATATATTTCACTGTGCAATAAGTTTTTTTGTTGCTGATCAGCATTTTTCCTAGTTGTAACATAACAGATCTGCAAGCTTTTCAAGGTCCTCAGTGCCATACAAGTATTCTACTTTGGGATTTAAAATATAGGTTCCCTCCCCTAGATCTTGGATCTAGAGTGCTTTGGCACTAGTTGGGTGGTCATTTTGAAGGGAACTGGTTGTTTTCACCGCATTGTCCTACAGATATTATAGTCTTCAATCACAGGAAAGCAAGCAAAATCAGTGTTGCGATAATCGTGATAAAATCGCAACTTTTCGCGGAGGCAATTAAATCGGTGATTTTTTCACTTTGAAAAAATCTCGATCCAACTTGCAAATATCAAAGGACCAACAAACAACGAGTTTTTAAATCCTTTTTTGGTTTTTTGTGATTCATTTTGCAAACAAAGGGCAAGGGTGAGAGCTAAGGAGGAGGAGAACTCATCTACAAGGGCAAGAGAGTTGAAAAATGAAGGAATTTAGCATCCCAAGAAGGAAAAAAATTGTGTTTGGACCAAGTTTCTATAGCAGGAGTGGTTTTCAAATATGGGCATCAAATTTTACCTTTTTTTTCTTTTTCCTTGTTTTTCGTTAGGTTTCAATCACCCATATATTTTCCATGATTTTTGCTTGGATTTGAGTGAGTTTTTTTTGTCATTTTTGTTGCATTTAGTTGAGAGAGTTTTTTTAGTCGAAAATTCAAAATCTTGATTGTTAGTTTTATTTGTTTAAATTATTCTTGTGCCCTAGTTTTTTTCCATGATTTTTGCTTGGGTTTGAATTTTTTTTTTTGTCATTATTGTTGCATTGAATTGGGGGATTTTTTGTCAAAAATTCAAAATGTTGTATGCTAAATTTTAATTTCATTTGTTTAATTTGCAATTCTTCCTGTGCCCTAGGTTCAAACTTCAATCTTACATTAAAACTCAAGAGTTCTAAGTTACAAACATGCCAAGGAAATTGGACCCTATGTGGGAATTTGGTGAACCTGTTGGAGGGTTTGACTGATCAAATTTGACTTGCAAGTTTTGAGGGAAACATATAACAAGAGAGTATACCGATTGAAATTCCACCTTGCACAAATTTCTGGACATGAAGTAGGGCTTTGCAAAAACACAACTCCAAAAATTATTTGTAGAGCCCTCAAATCATTGGAAGATATAGAGACAACCAAATTGACCAAGGCAACTCTAAAGAGTCAAATGGTAGGGGATGTTGAAATCACTATTGCCGTTAGACCAAAACCCGCAGGCGTTAGTCTCTGCTACAATCGCCAGAGTTAGGATCCACAAGAGGCGGTTAGTCCATGTCGCGAAACACACGGGGAGCATTGAACCCAATATCCAACAATCTCCCCCCCAACGCGAGCCAGGTGAGTTTCGAACTCGAGACTTGTCGCTCTGATACCACTTGTTGGAATCACGATTGCCATTAGACCAAAACCCGCAGGCGTTAGTCTCTACTACAATCGCCAGAGTTAGGATCCACAAGAGGCAGTTAGTCCATGTCGCGAAACACACGAGGAGCGTTGAACCCAATGTCCAACAGGGGATAGAGTGATCGGAGGTGACCGTGAGAGTGGTATTGGTTCTTTTTCAGTGTCAATTTCTACAACCAACCCCACAGTTTCTTCATCATTCTTTGTTCCTAGAACCACACCTGGTGCACAACCACCTATTAGGTTAGCTCTTAAAAAAAAGAGCAGGAAGAAGTTGACAAGTTGTTGGGCAAGTGTCTTCTTTGGAGTGATGTTCCCTTTAGCATTATCAGGAACAATCCACTTTTCTAGCTCGCGAATGATGTTATTGCTATTGTTGGCCCGGGTTACAAAGCCCATTCTTATGGTGATTTTAGAGGGCATATTCTTCAAAATGAAAAGGTTGAATGCACTTCAAGATTAAAGAAGTTCAAGGAATCATGGGCACATACGAGATGCATTGTGATGTCAGATGGTTGCACTGATCAAAAGGATAGAACACTTATTAACTTCTTGGTTAATTGTCCAAAGGGGACAATGTTTATGAAATATATTGATGCATCTGAACATATCAAAGATACATGGTTATTATGTGATTTGTTGGACATGTTAATTTAGGAGATGGCTCCACAACATGTTGTCCAAGTCATAACGGACAATGTTACAAATTATATTGTTGCTAGCAAGATGCTTATGGAGAGGCATCCTAGCAAATTTTGGACACCTTTTGATGCACACTGCATTGACTTGATTTTGGAAGACAGGAAATTTTCTTTTTGTTAAGAATATTGTTGAATCGTCAAAAAACATCACAAAATTTATACATAATCATGCATTCGTGTTTCATTTGATGAGAACATTCACCAACAACAAGGAGTTGGTGTGTCGTGCTATTACACAGTTTTCCACTAGAATGTTTTTTTTCAGACGAATGGTATCCTTGTCATTTAATCGCAAACCAGAGAGAGAGGCCATATGCAGGCTAGTTTCATACCAGGATAGCTTCTGTGTAGGAGTGCAAGAGGTGTGTAGCATTATTGAACCTTTGATAAAGGTTATTTGATTAGTTGATGAGTACAAGCCTACAATGGGCTACTTGTATGAGGCCATGGATAGGGCCAAGGAATCCATTCGCAATTATTATGATGATAAGAGGGATAAGGGGTTTGAGAAACAACAACTGATAGATCAGCAATGGAACAATACACTCCATCATCCCATTCATGTTGCAGGGATCTACCTGAACCCCACATTTTCTTAATCATGTGGTATCTTATTTGATGCTGAGGTCATGGATGGATTCTTCACTTGTGTTCAGAAGATGGTGTCATCTCCAGCAGAACATGCAAAAATTTATAAAGAAATGGAGATATATAGGATGGAAGGTTGCGTATTTAGCTTTGACATAGCTATTTTAGATAGGAAAACCAAAATGCCACGTAAGCTTTAGTTTGTTTCAAATTTTATTATCTCTTCATACTTGCTTGAACTTTCAAATTTCAGTTTTTTTCTTGTATTTATCTTATTTGATGTAGATGCATGGTGGAGAAGCTCTGGTGGCAGAGTACCCAATCTCCAAAGGCATGCCATTCGAGTGCTCAGTCAAACATGTAGCTCCTCCAGATGTGAGCGCAACTTGAGTGTATTTGAAAAAATACACACCAAGAAGCGCAACAAGTTAAAAAAATTCCAATTAATTTTTTGAATTCATTAAATAATAAACAATATAATTTTTTATTTTAAGTTTTTTATAATTATTAATTTATAATTTATGACCCTTGTAGAGGTTGGAGTCCCAACACTTTAATGACATGGTCTACGTCTACTACAATCTTCGATTGTGGGTGAGCCAACTTGGGAAGACACCTGGCATGGAGGTCATCTCATTGGATAGGATTGACACCACTTTTGCATGGAGGGTTGAAGTTGAGATGCCTATCATGGAATCGACCCCTGATTGGTTAAAGGAGGAGGTAGTGGAGGGGGTAGCATCTACAGAGGAGGAGGTGGAGCAACAGGAGGAGGTGACACCACCTACCATGGTCACCAATAGAGGATGTGGTCTACCTCTTATAGCTCTTAGTTCTTTAGAATCTAGAGCATAGCAGAGTCCACTACCAACCCAGGGCCTTCTTCATCTAGAGGGAAAGTTATTATATTTTCTCACAAGAGGGGTAGAGGAAATGAGTAGTTACTTGGTTCATTTCATTGTATATGATATTATGACACATGATATGAGATACACTATTATATTTTTTGTTGATATTTTGAGGTCAAGTCAGGACTCATGACTCAGTATTCAAGACACGATTCACTATTATGTGTGATGTAGCACTAGACATATTACACATCTAATATCGGCCCCTGATTGGTTAGAGGAGGAGGTAGTGGAGGGGGTAGCATCTACAGAGGAGGAGGAGGAGGAGCAACAGGAGGAGGTGACACCACCTACCATGGTCACCAGTAGAGGATGTGGTCTACCTCCTATAGCTCCTAGTTCTTTAGAATCTAGAGCACAGCAGAGTCCACTTCCAACCCAGGGCCTTCTTCATCTAGAGGGAAAGTTATTATATTTTCTCACAAGAGGGGTAGAGGAAATGAGTAGTTACTTGGTTCATTTCATTGTATATGACATTATGACACATGATATGAGATACACTATTATATTTTTTGTTGATATTTTGAGGTCGAGTCAGGACTCACGACTCAATATTCAGGACATGATTCACTATTATGTGTGATGTAGCACAAGACATATTACACGTCTAATATATTAGTTCTATTTTCATATTTATGTGTCTGTGCATTTATTTTTTGTTGTAAATGCTTTAGATATTAAAAAAATTGAAAAAAAATATGATTTTTTTTGCATTCGTCGGTTTTTCCTGATTTTTATGATTTTTTCCAATTTCGAACCCTCACCAATTTAATCCCGGTCACAATTATCGCAACATTGAGAAAAATAACACTAGCAACCCTCTAACCAACACTCTAATCACAAAAATAACGTCATATTTGGTTAGCATATTTTTAACACACTCAATTTGGTTGGTCATACTACTATATTTGTTTAGTTTGAGTGTCATATATTGCTAGTTACAAGTATTTTCTATAGAATTTTACACAATAAACTAGTAGGACAACAAACGATTAACTTCTCCACATCAACCATAGACCCCATTTAAGGCACTAGTCTTTACGTGGTTGGGTAAAGTATCAAATGGGAATCCTCCCATACCCTTCCAAGATGAAGTTGGGCTTAAAGAGTCTGGATTTGGGCCAATGTGACAGTGGGCACATATCCTATGTGCACCAATCATAGCAGGTTTCCAAGAACTTAACAATCCTAGCAAACAATCCTACTAGTTTGATAAATAGCATGCCCACAATAATCTTAAGCACTAGTCCTGCTTTCCAACCACTCAAAAAACTTATAAAATCCATGTTTTATTTATGTTTCACAAATCTAGAAATTATAGCTAGAACATCATAACCTCTATTTGCTATAAGTCTAAGAAAATCACTCAAATTATTTTTATTATCTAAATCTGGAACATAATGCAATTATTTCACATAAAGAAACTAGATCAAACATAAGTCACATGCAACCTTTCCATTCTTTATCCTTTGTTTAACTTAGATTACCTTAGGGATTTCCCCCTTCAGTTGGAGGACAGCAAACCTAGAGAGCGGGAGCAGGTTATTAAGGTGATATTGGATAACCCCTCCAAGTTGCCCTTTGTTAGAAAATGGAAAGCGGCAGCTATTATACTTATTTTCCTTAACCTTGATATTTGCTTGTTAATCTTATTTATATTCTTTATGTTCTTTAGTTAGATCTTTTCATCAAATAATATTAGGCTCTCAGCTAGGGAAAAACCCCTCCAAGGGCAAAACCTGGAAACTCTTTCATTCTTAGAATCTACTTCAAATGAGATATAGGACCCAAACCCTATACCAAGTCCTCCTCCTAGTACCAAGTCAACCCTTCCTCAAGCCCTTCCTTGATTCTGCACCAACCAACTTTAATACTGTAACTTTGACCTGCTAGCTTCAATACTGCAACTCATCCTGCTACTTGACCTTGCAATTTTGATTTTGCAGCTTCTCTGAAACCCTAATCCAGCCTCCTCCTTAAACCTTCCTAGAGCAAGACAACTCTCCCAAGGTCAACGAGGTCAATATAGGATTTTCTCCCTTCCATCTTCAAGATTCTACACTTCGTCCTACTACAACTCGAACTTGCAATTTTGGCCTTCTTCTGCAACACAAAAAACCCTAGATATTAGCACGTATGAAAGAGATAGGGCCAAAAAACAAGAAACTTCGTCCTTCTTCCTTCTCCAAGACCTTCGCTCTTCTTTTCTACTCCTTTTCTACTCCACCCAACTTCAGATCGAACTCTTTCTTGATAGATCGAACTTGTGAGTGTCTCCAAATGAGGTCGAAATGCTTCTTTATATAGCCTTCTCAAGGGGTCGAATTCCCTCTTTTATGCAGATTTGATGTTCCCAGGGCCAACTTGTACTTTGGAGCTTCCAGGACTTTCTAGACTCAAAAAATAATTTTTTTTACAAACATATTTTTGCCCAGAAGGGTCTTATAAACATGATGTTGACTCCTTTGACTCAAGACAATAAGTCCTAAGACCTAACAAACCCTACAAGCACAAAGAACATGCTTTTACCTAAAAGACCATCAATAATGAGCATGAAACCCATGCTTTAATAATAATAACTTTTTCGTTTCTTTTCTTGTTTGTTATATGGATACATATTGAAATGGGTACAATAATTATGAAAATTGAAGCTACTCACATTTCTCAACACCCTTAAGTCTTCACCTAATGAATTAGGACTTTAACACCTTCGGTGAGGATTTGACAAGCAACACCACTTATACATATTAAAAAATACATATTCTAAGTATTCTATTTTTTATCTTTCAAATTGCCTTGCCTCATATGAGACAATGACCTTTCTCAAAAGCGACAACTAAATAAACTTGGTGGCTTAGTCACTTAATTCAAGTTTATGTTCAAGTTTGATGACCATGAACTTCGGCAAAAATTCTATAACGCAAAACTTTGTAATAAAATTTCCCATTAATTTCATAATTCTATTCAAGAGACTACAAAATTCAAAATTTTCAAAATTGGAATTATATAAGATAAAATTCATGTGCTCGTTAAACATATATGATAGAAATGAAAATTGCATCCCAACATTAAAGATATATTTCAAAGACAATATCTTGCTAAAAATTTAAGGGTTTTAGGTTAGACTTTTTAAATTAGGGATTTTGTTTTTATTTCTTTAAAAGATGAATTAGAATAAATTACCCCCAAAGTTCGAACTCAACTTGAAATTTGGATTCAAGTTCAGCTTCAATTTTAAATCTAGTAGAGGTCTAGCAAACTTCAAATTTCAATCTTGAAATTTGCCAAATGTGGTGGCCAAGCTTGGAGGTTGCATTAATCTTTTTTTTCCAAAAAAGCATCATGTTTTCACATGTCATCCACAGCACTCATGGATAGCAAAGGGGAGAGAGTCAAGCATATTTTGAAATTTTTGTTTTTGTTTTTTCTCTAAATCACTTTGATGATGGGAAAAACTAAATTATGGAGATGGCATGTCAAATATGATACCCTAATTGTGGCCCTAGACAACCTAATTCATGGGTGGATTAGCACCTACTTATCAAATCCATGACACACATAACCTCTTAAAACAATCATGAAGTTTGCTCAAAGGATTTCAAAAACAGAGATGCATGTTCACAATATTTCTTATGATTGATGTGAAACCCAAATATGTAATGTCCCCAATTGATTAAATGCCCACGGGAGGATGCAACAGTACATCCAACCTCGTAGGTTATAATCTTTGATAAAGGGGAAAACGCAATTATCCAATGTTTGGGAAAACATTGGGTAAATTTTGGCATAGTTGAGACAACAAGGCCTAAATTGGCGATTGCACATGAACCCTTCACATTTGATTAAGGAGGAGAAGCCTCATGGGGAAATCTATAAATAAAGGAGAAATGGAATCATTTGATCATCATCGAATTTGGACTAAATTGTCTCTATTTTCTTGAGCTTGAGGCTCGTTGATTTTGTAGCATTGGAAAGTGTTCCAAGTCTCATATTTTGGGAAGAGGCTTGGACATCAATATTCCAAAGAAGCCATAAATCGTTTGTGGAAATTCCACTCGGATTATGCTATATTAATATAATTAATTATTTTAAAGTGATCCTTAAGTCTAAACTTGGGGAAATTAAATAATTAAAGGGTATTAATAAAGCAGAGTGTGAATCATCTAAAAAATAAAGATCAAGTTATCTTTTAATGTGAGCCATTAATTAGATATCTAATATGGGTTGTTGATTCATCAGCGAGAAGACTATAAGAGAAGGCTTGAGGGTTATTTGGAAAGCAAGTCGGGCACACTCATAGTACCTGAAGGAAATCGATACTGAAGTAAGACAATTTGATTTCAGAGGGTGAGGTTGTAGAGGCAGGGTTGCAGATGCAAAAGGAGGAAGGGGGAGTCAGCAGAGCGAGAAGAAGGCAGAAGGACGCAAAGAGAACAACACTGAGCAGCAGCATTGGCCCTCCACGTAGAGTGACGCAGTCTAGCGCAGTGACTGCACAGAAGACCACGCAGAGTGACACAGTCCAACGCAGTGACTGCATAGAAGGCCATGCCGAGTGACGCAGAGGGAGGAAGGGTGCCTCCAGTGCGTCAGAAATTCTTCCGAAGTGTTCGGAAAAATTATCTCAAGTGTATGTCAGACATCTGCTCGTCATATCTTCTGTAAAAGATTTTGCCACTGCTGAAGAATAATATAAACCCTCATCTGCTGCACCGATTTTCCCACATTGGGTTTTTCCAGGGACAATTGTCCAAAAATAACTATGTTCATATGATTGTTTCTATTGTGTTATATGTGTTCTATTTGTTCTTCTGCTTTTGATTAAGTGAATGTTGCAGCTATGTTTATTTTAGAATTTCCTGAAGCATCTGTAAATAATTTATCATAAATAAGTAGGCGAAATAAATCAATCACTACAATAGTATTTTAGATTGAAATTTTCACATGGTATCAGAGCAAAAGGCAAAAGACAGAAGAGGAGGTTCTGCAATGGAAATAAGATCCAACATCGATGCAGCAGCAGCTTGGAAGGGTTCACGTAGCCCTCCATAACACATGGAGAAACAGAGGGATCGTGACATTTCAGTTCTGGCATCCAGACTAGAAGAGGATTTCGCTTGTGTGTCAAACATGGCCTCTCCAGGGGTCTGGTATATTGACAGTGTAGCATCTGCTCACATGACAGGAGTTCGAGAATGCTTCTCAATCTACTAGGAAGAGCAAATAAATTTTCAGATCACGATGGGAAACAAGGCCAAGTATACCCCTGTTGGAAGAGGAACCATAATATTTCATACAAAAGCTAGTAACAAGCTTTGGGCCGCGAATGTACTGCATGTACCGAGATTGGGAATGAACTTGCTCTCGGTGTCTCAACTTTAGAACAAGGGTTATGATGTATACTTTATTGGAAATAAGGTTTATGTCAAACACCCTTGTTGGAAAAGGAAGGCACAAATTGGAGTAAGGAGCCATAAATTGTATAAGTTACAGCTCAAGTCTCCAATGGCACTGATAGGCAATACGAATGAAAGGGGGGATTTCAATGAGTTCGAGTCTCCAATGGCACTGATAGGCAATACGGATGAAAGGGATTTGAATGAGTTATGGCACAAAAAAATGGGGCATCTACATCATCGAGCCTTGAAGATCCTCAAAAAGACTGTCATGGGAGCTCCAGAACTTAGCACAAGGAAAGACGATGTCTGCAGGGGATGCGTACTAGGGAAGTATGTCAAGGCAGCATTTCCAAGAAGCAGCAACAGGGCCAAGAGTGGGTTGGATTTGATACAATCAAATATCTGCGAACCAATGTCCACAAATACTCCTAGTGGTGCGAAGTATTTTGTCACCTTTATTGATGACCATTCCCGAAAGACATGGATCTACTTTCTCAAGACCAAAGATGAAGTCTTTGAGTGATTCAAAGAATTCAAGGCTTTGGTAGAAAATTTAACCAGAAAGTGGATCAAGAAATTACGATCAGATAATGGTGGAGAATATAATGATAAAGACTTCACAAGATTCTGCACAAAGGAGGGCATCAAGAGAGAATGGACAGCTCCATACAATCCAGTGCAAAATGGAGTTGCAAAAAGGAAGAATAGGATCATTGTGGAAGCTGCCAGGGCGATGCTGTATGATAAAGACATGCCCGAATTTTTGTGCGCAGAAGCTTGCAATACGACAGTGTATGTGCAAAACAGGGTGCCTCATTGAGCATTGGGAAAAGTGACTCCTGAGAGTGTGTCCACTAGCAACAAGCCTGAGGTGAGCCACTTCAGGATATTTGACAGTATAGCGTATTGTCACGTTCCCAATGAGAAGAGGAAGAAATTAGATCAGGCTGCGGAAATGCGAAGGCATATCGCATCTATATTCCTGAGAACAGGAAGATTGTAGTAAGGTGAGACGTGAAATTCATGAAGGAGAGAGCCTTCAGGAGATCCCGGGAAATGGCTACAGATACGCAGGTTGAGGAGGATTCGCTAGTATAGCCACAGCGGCCCACAGAGGATGACTCTAGTGCCTCTTCGCGGCACAAGGATTTTGAGGAAAGTTCTTCCGAAGAAAAGCAAGCAAGAGAGCAGGTAAATCCACCCGCCACCAATGTAAGAACGAGCAAAGAACTCCAACAGACTCTAAGGGATGCAAAGGAATTTATTGGAGTCCCTAGATATGATAGCTACTTGCAAAAGAGGGGATTTGTCAAGAGTGACGCAGATCCCAACCTCTACTATCTAAGAGTAGGGGATGAGTCGCTAAGTCTGATATTATATGTAGATGATCTGTTCTTGACTGGATCATCTAAGCTCATCAAAGACTACAAGGAGAATCTGGCTACCGAATTCGACATGAAGGATCTGGGGCAGATGCACTATTTTCTTGGGTTGGAGGTCTGGCAGCAGAAGGGAGAAATCTTCCTTAAGCAAGGAAGATATACTACAGAGATCCTGAAGAGGTTTCAGATGGAGGACTATAGACCCATGGCTACGCCAATGATCACAAACTGGAAGAAGATCAACACGTCCGAGGATGATGAGGCTGACCCTACCTTGTATAGGCAGCTCATATGATCATTGATGTACCTGGTCAACACTAGACCAGAAATTTGTTATGCAGTGAATACCCTCAATCCGTTCATGGTAGAACCAAGGAGGGCTCACTGGGTAGCAACCAAACATGTTCTCAGATACTTAAAGGGGACAGTCGAGTATGGGTTGAAGTACACCAAGGGCAATGAAATCCAGTTGAGTGGGTTCACTGACGCAGATTGGGTTGGAAGCTCAGTGGATCGGAAAAGTACTAATGGATATTGTTTCAGTCTCGGATCAAGAATGACTTCTTGGTGTAGTAGGAAACAGAAATTCGTGGCACTGAGCTCAACCGAGGTTGAATATATGGCAAATAGCACAACTTCGTGTGAGGCCATATGGCTTCGTAAGTTGATCATGAATTTGAACAAGAAGAGGATGGAACCCACCAAAATTCTGTGTGATAATCAGAGTTATATCAAGCTCTCTAAGAATCCTGTGTTTCATGACTAGTCGAAGCACATTGACATTAGGTGCCACTTTATCAGAGACTGTGTCCAACGAGGAGATGTACAGTTGAAGTACATTCCTGCAGGAGAATAGGTGGCAGATATCCTCACAAAGGCTCTGGGTAAGATTCAGTTCATTTACTTTAGGGAAAAGATGGGGATGGTCGAGAATCCATTCCAGTAGTGGAATGGGTGGAACTCATATTCAGAGGGAGCTGCAGTACAGATGAGGCAGTGACAGAGATGGTGTCACAGGCAACAGTACAGAGGGCAGCAGCGCAGAGATGAGGGGGAGCAGCCAAGACATCAACAACGTAGCAGATGCTTCAGGTCAAAGCAGATACAATTGGTACCTTGCTTGAACACTTTCCTCGCTAAGAGGGAGTGTTGATTTTGTAGTATTGGAAAGTGTTCCAAGTCTCGTATTTTGGGAAGAGGCTTGGACATCAGTATTCTAGAGAACCCAAAAATCGTTTGTGGAAATTCCACTTAGATTATGCTTTATTAATATAATTAATTATTTTAAAATTTAAAGTGATCCCTAAGTCTAAACTTAGGGAAATTAAATAATTAAAGGGTATTAATAAAGCAGAGTGTGAATCTTCTAGAAAATAAAGATCAAGTCATCTTTTAATCTCAGCCATTGATTAGAGATCTAATCTGGGTCGTTGATTCATCAGCGAGAAGACTATAAGAGAAGGCTTGAGGATCATTTGGAAAGCAAACCGGGCACACTCTCAGTACACAACATATTCTCTTGAAGAAGCTCAATTTTCTATTCTGACTATAGAAGGGAAGATAACCTCTATGATTTTGTACTGGTCAATGAGTTGTGTTCAAACAGCCAAGCAGAAAGGACTTTCCCAAACAGCAAGGTCATTTTTGTGGTATATTTTGTAATGACCTACCTCGAGTTATAGGGAGCATAGAAATATTAGCATGCATATGAGACATGCATATGATAGCTACATCTGCATGTATCGCATGCACTGCACTAGTATATGTGCTAACCAATTATGAAAAGTCCAATGAATGAATTATTGACATCCTAAGTAAATACCTAAACTCGCCACAATATAATGAACATATTGAGGTGGATTACTTGCTATATACACCGCCATGATAATATGTAATTAACATATTATTCAGAATAAAAGTAAATAAAAGGTATTATACAAAATGAAAGGGTAGCTATAATATTATTAGTTATGTTAACTAAATAAGAACTATAACATAATATTGTATTAATTATTTTTAATTATTAATTATATTAATGAAGTTATATATTTTATATTAAATAAAATACAAATGAATTAAAAGAAATAAATATTAACTAATAGCTACATATGTTATATTATTTAAAATAACAATGACCAATGTACGTATGAGAAACCCATGAATATTATTCAAAACCCATATAAAATTTGACTGCCTCTTCAGAACCGGGGAGACACCAAATGACTAATCTAGATTTCCACATACCGAAAAGCAAGGGAAACAAAAGGCCTCGCTAGATGCTGAGACGATGTTATGGGGGAAGGTATAAAGAGAAAGAATAATGCACAGACTAGGGAGGTAAGTTTTTTTACACAAAGACAAAAGAGGAATTTCAGATAGGGAGAAACCAGATGACTAATCTAGATTTCCACGTGTCAAAAAGCAAGGGAAACAAAAGGCCTTGTTAGAGGCTGAGACAGTGGTATGGGGGAAGGTATAAAGAGAAGGAATAGTGCATAGACTAGGGAGGTAAATTTTTTTTACACAGAGACAAGGAGGAATTTCGAATAGAGAGCCACAAAAAGAGAGTGAAGACTAAACCTTGATTGTTATTGGAGATTTTGGCACGGGGCCAGAAGACATTTTGAAGTCTTCTAAATCTGGGAACTGCAAAGGTTGATCCTAGATAGGCAGGGAGGAAAGGGCTAGTTTAGTAACAAGAACAGGAGCATCAACTACCAGAAACACCTTCAGAGAAGTAAGTATTATCAAATGAATGATTAGATTTGAATTTCTTTGGTTAATCTGAATAAAAAATTTGTCAAATTATGTTAATTGAAAATTAGGGCTTTTCCTGAGCAACAATTTCGTTAAATTTTGTTAATTAGGAACCTTACATATTTTGGTTATGTTGACCTTGTCGCCTACACCTACCTACAAGTTAGTGAGAAAAGCCTTTAATCCCACAAGGTGTGGTTGGTGACAAGGAACCTAGAGAAGTGGGGTTGTCACTTATTCCCAACTCTTTTTGTTTAAGCTATCTCCTAGGTTAGCTAAGGGGAGTGAGTCCCTAAATGGAAAACTAAGTGAGAAGATTTCTAAGATATATTAAATTAGGATTACCTTAGATCGTGAGCAAGTAAACTGAGAAATATAAAATGAAATAAACTTTAATAACCATCAACACATGAAATAATGATTAGCATTTATGAAACTAGTGCATTCAAATATTGCTTTTAAGAATAAATAATACTTGCTCAAAATAAAATGAAGTGTTTCAAATTGAAACACAAGTAACCCTGTCAATCAAACAAAAAATGTTAGCAATATATGATACCAATACAAGATATAAAAATGCTTTCAAAATTCATATAATCATTCACAAATTCAAAGCATGTATGAAAACAAATATAGAGTGACTTGTAAAAGAGAACAATTTAAACTTTACTTGCAAAAGTGAACCAAATGATACTTGCCTAAATAAGATAATCAAATTGAAACATTTGCATCAATGGCAAGTACATGAAATCATTTGCAAGTAATATAGTAAGATGTGTTAGCATGAAGTGCACCTAAACTAAAATTTGATGCAATTACCTTGGTTGTTTTTAATCTAAAATGTATAATCTAGATGTGAGCCATTGATTAGAGATCTAATTTGGGCCGTTGATTCATCGGCGAGAAGACTATAAGAGAAGGCTTGAGGATCATTTAGAAAGCAAACCGGGCACACTCTCAGTACACAACATATTCTCTTGAAGAAGCTCAATTTTCTATTCTGACTAAAGAAGGGAAGATAACCTCTATGATTTTGTAGTGGTCAATGAGTTGTGTTCAAACATCCAAGCAGAAAGGACTTTCCCAAACAGCAAGGTTATTTTTGTGGTATATTTTGTAATGACCTACCTCGAGTTATAGGGAGCATAGAAATATTAGCATGCATATGAGACATGCATATGATAGCTACATATGCATGTATCGCATGCACTGCACTAATATATGTGCTAACCAATAATGAAAAGTCCAATGAATGAATTATTGACATAATAAGTAAATACCTAAACTCGCCACAATATAATGAACATATTGAGGTGGATTACTTGCTACATACACCACCATGATAATATGTAATTAACATATTATTCAGAATAAAAGTAAATAAAAGGTATTATACAAAATGAAAGGGTAGCTATTAATTATTTTTAATTATTAATTATATTAATGAAATTATATATTTTATATTAAATAAAATACAAATGAATTAAAAGAAATAAATATTAACTAAACGCTACATATGTTATATTATTTAAAATAACAATGACCAATGTACGTATGAGAAACCCATGAATATTATTCAAAACCCATATAAAATTTGACTGCCTCTTCAGAACCGGGGAGACACCAAATGACTAATCTAGATTTCCACATACCGAAAAGCAAGGGAAACAGAAGGCCTTGCTGGAGGCTGAGATGGTGTTATGGGGGAAGGTATAAAGAGAAAGAATAACGCACAGACTAGGGAGGTAAATTTTTTTTACACAGGGACAAAGGAGGATTTTCAGATAGGGAGAAACCAGATGACTAATCTAGATTTCCACGTGTCGAAAAGAAAGGGAAACAAAAGGCCTTGCTAGAGGCTGAGACAGTGGTATGGGGGAAGGTATAGAGAGAAGGAATAGTGCATAGACTAGGGAGGTAAATTTTTTTACACAGAGACAAGGAGGAATTTCGGATAAAGAGCCACAGAAAGGGAGTGAAGACTAAACCTTGATTGTTATTGGAGATTTTGGCACGAGGCCAGAAGACATTTTGAAGTCTTCTGAATCTGGGAACCGCAAAGGTTGATCCTAGATAGGCAGGGAGGAAAGGGTTGGTTTAGTAACAGGATCGGGAGCATCAACTACTAGAAACACCTTCAAACAAGAGTTTCAAGTAAGTATAATCAAATGAATGATTAGATTTGAATTTCTTTGGTTAATCTGAATAAAAAATTTGTCAAATTATGTTAATTGAAAATTAGGGCTTTTCCTGAGCAACAATTTCGTTAAATTTTGTTAATTAGGAACCTTACATATTTTGGTTATGTTGACCTTGTCGCCTACACCTACCTACAAGTTAGTGAGAAAAGCCTTAAACCCACAAGGTGTGGTTGGTGACAAGGAACCTAGAGAAGTGGGGTTGTCACTTATTTCCAACTCTCTTTGTTTAAGCTATCTCCTAGGTTAGCTAAGGGGAGTGAGTCCCTAAATGGAAAACTAAGTGAGAAGATTTCTACGATATGTTAAATTAGGATTACCTGAGATCGTGAGCAAGTAAAATGAGCAATATAAAATGAAATAAACTTTAATAACCATCAACACATGACATAATGATTAGCATTTATGAAACTAGTGCATTCAAATATTGCTTTTAAGAATAGATAATACTTGCTCAAAATAAAATGAAGTGCTTCAAATTGAAACACAAGTAACCATGTCAATCAAACAAAAAATGTTAGCAATATATGATACCAATACAAGATATAAAATTTTCTTTCAAGAAATGCTTTCAAAATTCATATAATCATTCACAAATTCAAAGCATGTATGAAAACAAATATAGAGTGACTTGTAAAAGAGAACAATTTAAACTTTACTTGCAAAAGTGAACCAAATGATAGTTGCCTAAATAAGATAATCAAATTGAAACATTTGCGTCAATGGCAAGCACATGAAATCATTTGCAAGTAAAATAGTAAGATGTGTTAGCATGAAGTGCACCTAAACTAAAATTTGATGTAATTACCTTGGTTGCTTTTAATCTAAAATGTAAAATCTAGATGTGACCTTTCTTCTGACTATTTTGAAACAAGTCTCTTATGTGAGTTGTGGAAGGGGTCCAAGAGAAAGACAACGAAGGCTATATTAATGATACCTTCCTTGGATTACCCAATACACTCGATGCCTCCGACGCTACAAAGATTGTGGCTCTGACGACTGCAAGGTCACCGTGTTAACCACATAAGAGGGTCTATGTTCCTCAAGTTGATGAAAGAAAGGGGTCCCTAAGAAATATTTTTCAACCAAGCTTATGCTTGGAAGCAAATTGATTAAAAATGCAACTATGTTAAAATATATTAAAATGTCTAATATGTAATGCAAGTAAGATTACAAGTGTTTTGCAAAAATGGAAAAGCTTTAAGAAATGGAAATATGCTCAACAAGATAATTTGGATAGTTGCTCAAAATAATGCAAGATACATATGCTTCATAAACATATAAGGTTGTGATTTTGAAAATAATTGCTTTGACAAACGATAACAATAACCAACTAAAGCAACGAAGCTTGCAATTTATATGCTTGCAAAATGAGCAAATAACTTAAAATAAATGAGCATGTAAACAATGAGCCTATTGTGAGGCCAACATGAAGCAAATGGTTAAAATAACTAAATCAATTTTGCTACTTGAAATGAATTGTTTTGCATAAAATTAAATAAATTTGCTCCGAAAGTAAAATTTAAAATTGTACTTTAAAGCAAAACTTGAAGTTGCAAAGCACATAATGGAAGTAAGTAGCAAAAGCAAATTCAGAAAATTTGATTTTGAAGGTGAGGATGTGTTAATTTTAAGGCATGCAAGATGAAAACTAAGAAAACAAATGCAAGATCAAACCACCCACAAGTTTCTCCTTTTGGAAAAAGGAGAAAATGATGCCTTTGGTGAAAACCCAAGCTCTCACAAGAAAAACTAAACTTTTATTAGATGTTACAAGATGAGGCACCTTCCAAGAGGTCTCAAATAAAACCTCAAGAGGAATCTTTACAATGTGTGAGGCTTCTCAAGCTCTAGATCTCCTTCTAGAAAGTCAAATTCAGGAAATGAGGAAAGTACAATGAAAAAAACTCTCAAGATAGAAGAATTTAAGTGTCTCTTGATGTATCAAAGCTTGGCCTTCAAGACTGAATGTAATGTTGCAGAAGACAAGGAGCCAATCCTCTTGAAATGCCAACGGCCTTACCAAATTGCAGCACTCATCTTTGTCCACGGCCTCCTCAAAAAATCAACTTTGAAAGTGGTTGAGAGGTGCTACAAGGAAAATGTTAGAGTTTGTGTGATCTTTCCCTGATGCTCTTATCACCAACACTCTACCTATGGGCTGCAAGATTAAGAAACAAATTAGTGTAGAGAGAATATGAAAACAACTAAATAAAATACAAATAATATACAAGAAACCCCATCACTTGGTTTAGCTTGGAAATGCTCTCAAAGAGCTAATATGAACCAATGAAGCTAAAATATTTAAATTTTAAATTGATTGCATGTATACAAACTATGGACAAATGAATCCCTACAAGACACTTTTTGTAAGATAAACTAAGTGAATCCAAATAGCAAATGAAAGTTTCTTTGAAAGTGTTCCAAGAATGGGTTGGTCTTCCAAAGACTTTCTCTCACACATCATCCAACAAAATTTCTTCTACAATACTCAAATCAAAGAGTAGTCCATAAAGATTTAGATAAGAAAGCAATGAATTGAAACTCCTAGAAGTTTATTTGAAAACAAACTAGAACTTTCAAACTCTAGAGCCTACTTTCAAACTCTAGAACCTACTTTCAAATCAAATGCCAATACAAAATAGCTTTGCAATAGCAAGTTTACAAGAATATATGGAAATAAAAAGGATTCAAAGCATTGAAAACATTATAACAATAGCTCACAATGCACCGTGCTCCAAATAAAGAACACCCACGAATGGACCCCCAAAGTCTTTTTATTGATATTCTTGAAAAGTATACAAAGTAATAGTGTTTCTGCAAGCACAATAGCTAGTAAAACAATGAATACAATATGAGAGCCCATGGCTCCATTATATAGAGAGTTGGGACCAAATCCAAATGTAGAAGTGATTAAACAAGTGGCATGAGGTGACAATCCCAACGAGAAATTTGAATTTGTTGAATGGAGCTCCAATACCAAGTGTAAAAATTGATTTCTGGCAAGTGGACATCATTTTCCTCTTCCCTTATGTGCCAAATTCAAATTTTATGATGGAATGACAAGTGTAGATGGATGGCAACCCATGTGGGGACAATTTCCCACAAAAATCTCCACCAAATATTCGCCCAAATCCTCTCAAATGTGCATTAACTTCACAAATTCAAATTTCCAAGCAGTTTTCTCATTTAATGCCAGAAATTCCATTTTATTTGAGCAAGTCTTTTCTTTGATTTTAGGAGTCCACATCACCTTGGGACTTCAAGTTAACTCCTCCATAATTTTCCACCTCATTTCCACAACATTTAGCATGTGTGGATATTTATTTTTCTCCATTTATTTAATTTCTGGCTTAATTAATTGCCAAATTTCCCACTAAACTTAGGAAAAGTGGGTTTTGAGAGTTCAAAACACATTTTTAACCCCTCAAAGTGTGTCATAGTAGAAAGTTGACAGTGAGAGGTGCAAATTTTATTACTCATACCCCATACAACTTCTATAGACATCACTTACTACATTACAAATACAATTTTTATTGCAATTTCCGTCGTGTGGAAAATCTAAAAAAATTAAAAAATGACTACCTACACACACCTAAACAAATTCCACGAAATTATTTGTGTGATCTAAAATGGTAATAAACATTGACCCTAGACACTATGACTCACCCAAGGCCTCACCATTAAGCCATACTACGGCTTTGGGGTATATTTGGAGGAAAAAAATCAATTAATTACTAAGTCCTGGTAGGAAGATGATAATTAACCAAGTGAAAAAAACCTACCAGAGTAACGCCCACTTGTTGGCAAAGTACCAAGCTACCTAGGTCTGTCATATGACTCAAAACTCTTCATACTAGCATCATTTTTACAATGTCTTTGCAAGGTGTGGAATATGAGTACAAGAGAAAATGATGAGAAGTAGAAGTAGAGTTTAAAAACTCTAGTAATCTGATGATATCTGATGATACAAGTGTCCTTTGGTACATCTTCGGGCATGGAGTCTTCATATAATCATCAAGTGCCACTCCAGTGGTCAACGGATTCTATTAGTTGTTGGGCAATGTAACATCATATTCAAGCCCTAATTTTGGCAGTGAGTCAAATTACAGGAGCACGTTCGTTGAAGGAACCTTTGTACAGTGATGTTAGACCCTCCCTAAGCAACAGACACTATCATAGCTGGATTGGGAACTTAAACAGTGAGTCATAATAAGTGTAGCGATAGTAAACGAAATAGTGTTGGAGTAATGGTAATTGGGTAATGTTATTTGGGGTATTGATTGACTAAATATTAGCATTGCAAATCTGGTGGACTATTGTTCTTGGGAAGTCAGCCCTAATTCATTGTGTATTGAGAACTCATATTGTTATTGTTGTTGGACATCCTTATGTTACTCAGTGATACCTACTGTTAAATGAATAAATTTGCAATGTTGGCATACAATCTATCTGATTGATTGAAGAACCCTAGCCAGAATAGAAACCCTAACGGTAAAATTAACCAAGGACATTACATAACAAACGAGAGATTTTCTTTACATCACACCTTGCCAGCCTCCCAACAAACACAATTGATTGATCCAACACAAATTTATTATTTTTGTGATTCCAAGGAAGAATTCTCATTGCATGCTTATCGTGTTTTGCCATGGGCCAATGTATTGCTTAACTATGTACGTCAAATTTCACTATCAAACATATGCGCAAAATTTTTGATCTTTGCATCTTGCAACTTCCAACGTATGGTTTGACACAACAAATAATGTTTAGTGGCTCTAGACAAAATGTTGAGGCCCTACCAAGGGGCTTTCAACAATGATATTACTGTTTTAAAGTAATGCTTTGTCTCTTTGCTTCGTTTAAACAACCACTGGTTATGGCAATGGTGTTCAACTTACTTTTCTTTTTATTGCAATGCTTTTTTGACTTAACTCGTTATTTTCATTCACTAGCAACATCCAAGAACTTCTTCACCAGTGGGAAGGATCCCTTCATCATAATTTGTTTGATGGTTGGGCCACCAACAATGAATTTAACCATAGGATAGGAAGTCTTCAACTTTCTTTGATAACCCTTGAATCAAACATGATAGTTCCTTTATCAACTTAACCATGAAAGAGATACCCTAAAAATCTATCGAAATAAGTACTTAATCTGAATACATGATATAGGATGATATTTAAGAGCTCTGTTGATGATGCATATACACATTCATTGGTTACCGAGGTGAAAGTTTATGACCCTTGGGCTTTTTAATTATTATTATTATTATTATTATTATGTAATGTTATTTATGTACATTACTAATGGTAGATGAAAGACAATATAAACACTCGTTGCCTAGTCACAAGCATGAAAGGTTATGACCTTGATGTTATTCAATGATTAGTATTACTATAGATTATTATGTAATGTTATTTATGTACATTACAAATGGTAGATGAAAACACCAGCTTATACAAGTGTTATGAATGTTGCTCATTTGGTATGTAATTTGTTATTATCAACTTAGCCATTTAGTTTTCAGCCTGCAATCAAACAAATAAAAAATGCATCCAATACCTCCTCCAAGATTGGAAGTTTAGCTAACTATTTATTTGCCCAACAAAAACATGATAAGACCATGTTTGCCATGTATACTATTTGTTTAATGGAAGTTTACATAAATATTTATTTGTCCAACAAAAACAACATGATAAGACTATGTTCACCATGTTTGTGTCCATATGTTGATAACTTATATATGCTTACCTCTCCAACAAAAGCACCCACATGCGAATTGTCCTTGAAAGCGGCATTTGGTACATGAATTATTAAATGACGAGAAAACTTTTCTGTTGAATAAGACATGAAATAAGTTAAGAGGTGTGATTAAATTATTAAACAAAGTAACAATGGTAGTAGTAGAGCTGCTTCCAAATCTTATTTGCAAATGATATAATTTGTTAACATTGAACACAACCTATTAGCATTTTTACTTTTCTTGCAAGAAAGCAAGAAAACAAATAAGAAAATAGGAAAACAAAAAGGATTATGATATGAGCATAATACCAGCAAATGAAGAAACTCATGTGCAAATGAATAAACTAAGACAAGCATGCAAGCATAAAAGAATTACCAGATTTGTACACTCATTTGTACTATTACATAGAGTATAAAATTGCAGGGAATGTGATCTAAGTTGACCAAGTCTCCAATAAAATACAATAAAGAGGGTGAGCTATCAATTTAGACTAAGTCACCCATAGAAAATATGGGTGAAGGACAAAATAGGAATGTAGAAATATACAAGTACATTAGACCAAGTCTCAACAATTCCTCATTATTGAGAAAACACTGTTCTCAGTTTCCGCTGAGACTGTGAAACTGCTACTAAAACACTCACTAAAACAGCCATTTTCGTCGAGTGGGAAAAATCCCTCTGCAGCCCACAAATTAAGTGGTGATTTGATGATGGCTAGTGGGTATGTTGCGAACATCACAAATGTATATTCAAGAAAGGGAGGTTGAAACTTCACAATTATGACTGATCGACATGTGACTGGAAAAGATTCCTCAAAGTGATGTGGCTCATACAACTTTACATAGCAGAAAGTTAGGGTCTAAATTAGTCCTCCTAAGAAAAATAATGTAAGGGTTAGGAAATACATATTGAAAAAAACAATGTTCCACCGAGACTCATGGATGGTGGATGTAAGGGGAGACGCACAGCGGGGACGTGTGGGAGTACTCTCAAATTTTAAGGAAATTTAGGTGGGACAACGTATATAATTTTTTCCTTTCATATATATATATATCAAAATCAATAATGAAAGCATAAATAAATTGATCCATACATAATTGAATAAAATAATGAAATGCACTGATACATACATCTTTCATCCATAGACCACAAGATTCAATAATGAAATACATTGATCCATATTCATCATTCATTATTCACCATTCTAGAATCTACATTAACTTAAAAATTAAATTCATCAATCATCATTTTAGATTATGAATTGATGTAAAAATAAAATTCATCATTCATCATTCTAGAATCTAATTACTACTAAGCAAAATAGACTACAGTAGATACTGAAATTTGAAGACTGGAATAGTAAATTGATATAACTAAAACTCAAAAATAGTATAGAGTGACAAGTCAAAAACTCAGGTACATAGAGGGATTGGTGTTCTTGATTAAATACTAATTCCATACCCTCATACATTAGAAAATCCAATGGAAACGTTGCAATCCCCACATTCATGAAATCCTGAAAATCTGTTAAGTTTGCTTGATTTTGAGTGAGATCTAAAATTCTACTTTCTCCATATGAAATCCAATGAGGTTGGAACCACTCTCAAACATCCAAATTCATTTCATGGTAATGTTACAAATTTCAACAACAGGATGAAAATGAAAGATAAAGGAGAATGTCACTTTTACTTTAAGAATTTAACATTACCATTAATTACATAGCATTAATACGGCCATAGGGTTGAATATAAAGCCTCCCACTCATAAATCATTGTTTTCAAGCTAATTTAAAGGGGCACACCTAGCCCTTTCTGAGGGGGGACACCCACAAGCATCCCTTTTGGGGAAATGCATCCCCCACACTAGGGAAAAATTTCCCCCTGCGTCTCCCAAAAGGGGAACGTGGGGAAATGTTTCCCTAGGCATCCCCCATCCCAGTTGCATGGGAAGCATGAGGTGTGTGCACCCCACCCTGGGGGATTGCGTCCCCCACACAAGCATCCCTTTTGGGGAAATGCATCCCCCACACTAGGGAAAAATTTCCCCCTGCGTCTCCCAAAAGGGGAACGTGGGGAAATGTTTCCCTAGGCATCCCCCATCCCAGTTGCATGGGAAGCATGAGGTGTGTGCACCCCACCCTGGGGGATTGCGTCCCTGTGGAACAATGGAAAGAAATAAAACTACTTTTTTTACGTAATTTAAATTTATCTCCTTATAGGTGTAGTTATGTTGACTTTGTAGCCGCATAAGGTCTTCTACATTGGCTTGGCGCCATTGCATGTAAAATTTATTTGATTGCCTCTTTAGGTGCTTGCTTGGTGGAGTATGTGATTTTATGACTTTTATCACAAGGTTACCTTAAGAAAAGTACAATAATTAATTTAATTAATTATTGTGGACTATTAGGCCAAAGTTCTTGTTGAACACACTCACAATAATGACAAGATTTTCATAAAACGTGTGATTCATTCTATTCACGAGATATACATATTAATATAATTACATTGACCCTTGGTTTTCATCTTCCAAGAGATCTCTTGGACTTCCCACAACTATTGGCATTCACTTGAAGCTTTTTGCCTTCCTCTCAAGTGCATAAACCAAGTTTGCATAACCCAATAGGATTATGCTTCCAACATTCCCCACCTTAATCTGAAGGGGTGTATGTGAGTCCAAGAAGAGAGTTGAAATGCAGAAGTGCATGGCAGCCAATGGTTGAATGTCCTCTCTAAAATGACGGTTTAACGATGACCACAAACCAAATGAGGTAGAAGAAGCCAAAGCCCTCTACCAGCGGTGGTTTAAGGCTGACCACCAACTCTAGAACTTGGCTCAAAGTAGTTTGTGGAACAATTTAGAATCTGGCTACAAATTGAATTCTTTTGCGAAGTGGAAGTGCTCCGTGATGATGGTTTAAAGATGACTACAAACTGATGAGATGGGTAGCAAAAGCCGAAGCCTTTTGCGGGTGGTGGTTTAAAGCAAGCCACCAACCAAATCATGTTCATGGAACATGAATTTGTTTCTTGCTACAACTCTGACACTAGCATTGGCTGACTCTGGATCTACACTCAAGCTGCATGCTTTGGTACAGGTTGTGGCTCAATCTTGGTTGATATATCTTTAAAGCTAGTAGTTGACCATCAATTCCCCCCTGTCAAATACAAGGTGAGAAGATGAGGATATCTCCACTGCAAGATGTGTCAATACTCGAGAATGAACTCTAAGGTATGATCGATATATAGTCTTGGTCATTGAAGACCATTGCCCAAAAGCAATCCATCCAAGGTGAATCTTTGCTCTTGCAGAAGTCTTGCATTTGAACATTTGTCTCAATGATGAGTATGTTTTCCCCAATGCTCACAAGCATGAAGATCAAAACATTGGTCTTTGACATGGCCAACCCAATCATAATGTTGGCATTTGACAATATGAAGTGGTTGTGGAAGAGAAGCAAGATGTGGAACAAGTGAACCTGAATTGTCCTAAAGGAACCTAGCACTCTGAAACTGGATTGGTTTGGAATAGTCAGGAATGTGAAAGGACACATCGTTTTCATATCCAAGACCGGTTTTATGCTTGTTGTTAATAACTTATTCCCAAGGTTGAACTTTTGCATCTTCATGTAAATCTTACAGAGAAATGGCATCATTAATCTAATCATGTGTTGGTTGTTGCTGGGAAACAATCTCAAACTCAAAAAGGGATTTATATTGATCTATCTAAATGAAAGGAACTTTAACATCCCAAACCCAATGAGCAATGAACCACTTTATCTTTCAATGGGCATGATATAAAAGTAAAGCTTGAAACCCAAGCTATTATTATTTAAAGAAGAAGAAAAAATAATGAGGACGCACAAGAGGGTTGGTAAAAATATGCGGAGGAGAGGGGTAACTCAAGTCCCGTGACTACTCCTACTTCACACCATAGCACCCAAGTTGGTACACCACCGTAGCATCTTCCATGAACTAACCCCAAGCCATATTATCTTTTACTTGCACCTGTTGAATGATGGGTCGGTCTAGGAATTGTTCCTCCCCTTGAAGATGGAAGCACCTAATAGATCTTTGTGATAGCCCTCCCATACATTAGCAAGGTAACTTGTTTACAAATCATAAGCTAAAAAGACATTTGAAGATGAGCCTTGAATGATGTACTTTGATGCCTTCTTCTATTAAATATATCCCACTCTGATACGCGTACGGTTTCTAGTACCAATGATGTTGATCTCACTTGATTCCATGAGTTGTGTTAGGTGCTCACTCTAGGTTCAAATAGTTATCCCTTGAGGGATTATATCATGCCTCTCCAACAATTCGGAGAGGACGTCCAACCCACTTGAAGAGAAAGATGCTCTATGGATAGTATTGTCACCTTTTGGAGAGTTTCTAGCTCACATGTGTGGGTTATTTGAGGCACATTTCTATGTTTTAGCTTTGAGATGGCTTATTTTGAGGTCGGCTTGTGACCTTTTCCACTTGTATCATGGATGTATTTGTGGTTGGAGCTCTTAAAGCCTTTTTTTAGGGAAATCAACCTATCTAACCTTGTATGAATAGAGAGGTTGATTCCCATCTCTGATTGTGACACTTTCAATTATAACTCAATTACTAGCTCTTTTCTCTAGTGCTCAATGGCAGCTTAGTTGAGTGACTTGGCCAAGGGTGGAATTATGTGGTGAAGTGATCTCTTTGCAAGTTTTTCATGTTGAGTTTTTGTTGATGCATAATGAAGTAAGTTGGTTTATTTGCTTGACTTGGTTTATGTTCATGGGATTATTGTTCTCATTGTTAGAATGATTTATTTGGCAATATTGTTGCATTTTCCCTTCTTGAGATATCCCATCTTCCAAGAGTTTAAAAAGTGGAGTTCATTTATTACCTCCCTTGAATTACCTCGAAAATTGAGAACCCTAATTTCAAACGCTAGCACAAGTACATTAATTTGCCCTAGTTTTGTTTGAATTACGATTTTCTCTAAAGGAAACCCTAGCTAGGTTTATATCCTAGACTCTGCATGCCCTAGGTTGAGAAGGCACTAATCTTCAATCAACTTATGCCATATGGCATCAAAATTTTATTTTTCTTTTGAATTTATACAACCCTGATTAATAAAAGCTTTTTTATTTTATTGCATGAGTATTGGGGATAATTTCAGCAAAATCTTCTTTAATTGCCTTATTTTTGCTCATTGATGTATGTCCTTTAAACCACAGTAGTTGGACTGACTGTCCAATAAAATCAGGTTGTACACAGCCAATAATACTGTTACAAATGTAAACAAACCAGATTCAATTTAACTGAGTGTTGTAACAGCTAATTTTCCCTACTTTCCTACAGAACCTGGACTGTCTTTCTCAATTTGTTGGTCGAAGAGGGTAGTCAACTCGTTGCCTGGAACAGAATTTCGGCCCTGTGACCCTGCAGCCCCTGCAGCCTGCAGTCTCAAAATACATAGTCGTTGTCCTCACACGGTCTGATTTTCACCTTTTTTGCCTTCTCTGCTCAAATGGTGTTCTTCTGCTTCGCTGCCAAGAATTGTTCCTGTAACAATGCAGATTCCCAATCTTTGCCCTAGCTGCTCAGAAACCCTCAAAACTTCTCACAACAACTAACACCTTTGACTGAAGGTGCCACCAATTTCTACTTGACAAGACAGATATCAAATTCCATGATTTTTCCAGACAATTAATAACAGAAGATGAACGGAGAATAAAGACTAACTAGGGTGGAATCTTTCACCACCGAAATTGGTAAAGAGAAAGGGCTATCAAAACCCTCAGAGCCACAGCTCAAGAAACAATATATTTTGATCCAATTGATTCCAACTTTCATCTATTTATAGATTTCCTCGAGGGGTTTCTCAAATGTGAGGGGTTGCAGTGCAACCCCAACTTTGGGCTTTTTGGCCCCAGCCGATCAAGACTATATCCTACGGGATTGGATAAGCTATTTCTTCTGCCCTTAGTCAATCAATTGGGAGAGGATATTACACACTACTTGAAGACTTCTTTACAAATTATATGCATTTCCCCCAAGACTATGTGCACAGTGAGATTACAAACATTTTCTGTTATCAGGTCAGGTTGCATGAACAAAGAATTACATGTGTGAATCACCACTCTCTTCCAATATCCCCTCAATAATTGTATCCTCTCTGTCTTAGTCACAAAATGATAAAGTGGACATCCTACAGTCGGGAAGACTGCAAAAAAAAAATTCTTTACAAACCTCCTTGCTGCACATATTCTCATTTGATAACCTATCATGGTTTGAGACATAACTTGAAGATCTCCTTCTGAAATCTGCAAATGCACTCTTTTGCAGTGGTCCTAAATCCATCATATCCCAGTTCTATTTGCAAATCTAATCTCTTTACAGGTGGATTTAAACAATCCATTAGAACTGCTGGAAATGATGCTTCAAGCACTCTTGCATCTTGAAGGGTAACATCCAGAATTGGTCAAAACTAAAGTTCCTGAAATTTTTTTTAACTAATGGCACTGTAAACTCTGCACCAACGTTGAAACATAAGCTCCAATCTTGTCAATGTCATTTAAATTCTTTGTTGTTATCACACAAGCGAGGCATCTTCAACCCCATAAAACACTTGAGTGCTTAGTAAAATTATGTCCATGCTCAACCTTGCTTTTACTTATTATAATTTAGCCTCACATCCTTCCATAATATAAGATAGATCAACTACGCCGTTAAATTATAACCATTCTGGAGGTGAAACATAGTGAAGATTATGATGGCTTCAAATATATTACAGAACAAATGGAAATTAATATTGATTTCTAATTGTCTTCTTGAAACTCCCAAGTTATCCAGTGACTCCATTTGTCCCAATGGTTTAATCCATACTCACGAGTCAAGCATAAGCAGACTTATTAATGTTGTCACCAAAATTCAACCCTCCATCTGTTACTTTGGCAAGAAATGTGATAGTAAGAGAAGTGGCTAACCTCAAATATGTTGAGATAAGAAAGCCTTGTTCTAAATGTCATTCCAAACACAGGTTCCAACTTCCCACCATTTTAAACCATACTAAAATGCACTCTGCATCAAAGAAATTGAATCGACAGTCGACCAAATGCAGCTGCATTGCTAGCCCCACAAGTAGTAATGCTCTGGACCTCTAAAAAAGGCATGAAGCTCAGTAGATTTTGAATTTTGAGTTGGTGAAATGGAAGGTTCGACCACACAAAACTACTGTTCCACATTAGCCTGTACTCCATTGCAGCTTTATCATCAGACCATGTATCTTTGTGCAACACAAATGCATTCCCCTCTGTTATCTAAATAAGTTTTCTGATGATATTAGAAATAATCTGTAGCCTCTCTAGATGCAATGCCCAATCCTGAAATCTAGCAAACCTAATGACTACTAAATTGGTGAATAGATTATACTCTAGATCACACAAAAGGAAGATGTTATACACAGCAGAATGTCCCAAAAAACAAATCAATTACAGGTGAAAATGAACTTCATAAGTATTTTTACAGGTGAAATGCTGTTCAGCTCGAGCATGATTGTGTTTAGGAGGATATGAAAAATGTTGTGTTTAAAATACTTGGATATCTCTACCTGTTTATAAAAAATTGAAATTAAATAATATTTTAACTATGCTATGCATCTGAAAATGTAAATCTTCAAAATAGCAACATTATAGACAAACCTGTGGTTGAAGAATCAAGCTCTATTGTCCAGTCAGTTTCAAATTGAAGACCATATATGTCAAGCATGCTATCAGAGAGGACAGATAACAATAGATCTACCATTGCCACTCCATTTGCCTCCACGTTTAGGGTACGACTAAATTCCAAATCAAAATATAGATGGCAAGGAGAACCCTGTAAAATTAAAGATGACACAAAATCTTTAAAAGCAAAGATAAAAGTTATTATTAAATCATAAATGCAGATCGTACAAACTACATGCACCCTTGCAATTGATTCCAAACTATGTTCACTTGCCAAAAACAACTGGTTCTCGGATTAAAAATTAGGATATCAAACATTTTGTTATGACTATTACTCAGCAATTATTAGAGATACCCTAACCAAAAAAGACTATTGAAAAGTAAGCAGACATTTCAGATAAGGAGTCTACATGAATAATACTAACAATAACAAGGAACAACACGTAAAATTACAAGAAACAGCACCTAAGGCCAAATCTCAAAACATGTGATGTTTTCCCAAAAAATCTCCACCAAAAATGATATTTTCCCCATCCTTCAAAGTAACATTATAATTACTCACTTTCATTTTCTTGTTGGTAGATCTCCATATTGGCAGGCCATATTTGGGAGATCATTGAATACAAGTGGAAACCTCATACAAGCCTTTGCATCTGGTTGAGTTATATCTTAACCCATTTTTTCTATGGTAAATCCCTCCGTGTTAAATCAAAAGTTATGGAAGGCCTCTTCCACTGCATTGAGAGAATGCTCCAAAACAAAGCATAAAAAACTCTCTGCATTAGCTGCTCCAAAAGTAAACGATTGTTGATCATTTATTTGGTTATGATATTGTAATCCATCCCTGATGAAATGTCTTGATAGGTAGCTTTCTTTGCCCTGTAATATTATTTCCTTCTTACTCTTCAATGTCGATTTATTTCTTCCCGAGCATCATTGGTTTTAAATATTATTTTTCTAGTATACGAGGTGTTATCACTCAGTGATTTTCCCAAGGTTAAAGAAAGAAATCACCGAGGTAACCACAAACCTACTTTTGAGATCATGATCTAGCCTTCCTAATGCTCAGAGAGGGCTCTCTCTTCATGATTTAACTTTGTTGTTTTAGTTGGTTTTAGGCTAGTTATGTAAGATTGATTGGTTTTGATTTTGGTTTGGTGGTGGAATTACTGATTTAGATGGATAAATGATTGTCTATTTACCATTGGGCTATGAAGTCAAAGTGTCAAGAAAACAGGACTGAATCAAGGTCTAAAGGAAGTGTTCACAGGGCAAGGTAGCTAAGTAAATTCAGATCTTTTAGCCTGGATGGTGAAGTGGTTTCAATCGGAATCAAGGAGCAGTTAAGAATTCCTTAAACCGGATAATGAGGGAGATGAAAGAGATCAATCGAAACTAAGGAGCAATGAAGGATTCCCTAATCTGAGTATCAGTAGAAAACATTAAAATGAATAACAGTTCAGAACATAGTGTACTTAAACAATTTCTGCAATAATATTCCTGTTATAACATTTAAATAGGAAAACATGCAAGTATGTGAAATACTTAAGAAAATAACAATTTAACAATAGAAAGATACTTCACTGAAGTGGCCCAACACATGAATCCTGTAATGCAATGCCTTTATTACTCACTCCAGTACGCTGACTTGAAAATGGTACAATAAACCCTCAGGTTTCAAATCAATACAACTATAGAAATGTTCAGAAATCCACACACTAATACTTCGAATGACTAAAGTATTTATACAAAAATTAATACTAAATATCTTAAACTAATTTAGAATTTATTCTGGGAAATAAAATATCTGGATGCTAAAAGGTAGTGACACCTTTCAACTGACTGAAAGTTGTCCCTATTTTACTTGATTGATGTTATCTGTTCATTTTTTTCATGCTGGCTTATCTCTTCTGACTTGTCTTTTAACTCTGCTTTTGATCTTTAAACTATGTCCTTCATCGGTCTTTACTTTATTTGTCTGTTATGTTTAGTCTTTCACCTTATAGCTCTGTTACCTTTTTCACTTCTACCATATTCTTTTACTTTCACCTGATGTAAATTACTGATGCTGGTGAAAATATTTTTTATCTCTGTTCTACCACTTACTGTGTCTTCTTTCTAATTTGTCTCTGTTTTAACTTGATGTTCCTTTCTGTTTATGAATCTTATGCTGAGGAAAACCATTTGAATTCATATCTCGAGAAATTGGAAGAAACGGGTTTTTTAACTAGTATTTAAAATTGTTTCCTCAAGCTTTTGTTCTGCCAATAACCTGCAAAATTAAAACAATTGTTAATTTAAAACACAATTTTTTGCAGGGAGGCGATATGGCTTAAAGGAACTGAGAAATCTATTGATTGAGTGGTCTTGCAGTGGGGTTTTAATTCGGGTTGGCAATGGATTTTCACTTTCGCAATTCAAACAGAGAGAGGTTATGGACAGAATAGCGGGTTTTTAGATGGCTCAAATGTGGATTAGTGATTTACCATATGCAGGGTGGGCAGGTTTATCGCATTAGCGCAAGGATCAATTCAAGCAATGGTAGTTTTCATCACAGTGCGGAGTGGAATGGTTGTATACCTGCACAATGCGAGAGCAGATAGGTGATTGCATCGCAAATTGAGAACGGGCTGGCGGTTTTTCGCACAGTGTAAAAGCGGTTTTTTGGTTTCGTGGATGGGAGTGCGATGAGATGAGGGAGCGCCGTGTGTAATATCCCTTTTCAGGGATATCTCTCAAACACAAGCAAACTCCAACCAGAGATGGACTAGGAGGGCATTTACTAGATATTTCACCTCTGAAAAGAGGGTGAGATTTGGAGGCTACCTGGCCCTTTCTAGACTCTGTCTAAGAGTATGGGGAAAACACACCAAGTGGTATAGTAACTGGAATGCTCAAAGAGAAAAATAACAATAGTGCAAGCATACAATAGCATATATGGAACATGTAACAGATACTCAAGAAATGTAGAGAGAATGCTAAGCCATTTTAGTATACTGAGAAATATAAGTGAGTACAATAGGTGACCAGAGTGATGGCACCTAGTCTTGCACCAGGGAAGTGAAGAAATACTCTCAGAATGGCAAGGAAATGGCTGCTCTCTGATCTGCGTCCAAGCTGCTGGGGAACTGTTGTGCTGTTGCTACTGCTGGAACCAAAATCAGTATTTGGGGCTGCTCCCCCACTCGAAAAAAGCTGAAACTCTGGAATCAGCCTCTACTCGCCAAACCCAGAAAAGCCCAGAGAGCATTTCTGAAAAGGCCGACCCCCGAAAATCACGCCCTTGAGGATCTACGCTATCCTCCAAGGCTCTGCGCTGAGGCTAAATGGAATCCACCAAAATACTGCCACAAACTCTGCCAAAAGCCTCCAATAGGCAAGGGCTGGCCCCTTGCACAATCTCTAGACCCGAAACCTCCAAAATGACATCAACCCAGAGCTCCCACGAAATGAACTACGTCCTTCCTCTCAAGACTGCGCAGTCACTAGATGCAATGCTCCACAACAAAGCCTCAACTCGATTCTCCTGCAAAATACTAATAGGAATGCCTCACCCGAGCAAGCACTCGAAGTCTCCCGGGGCTGAAGGTGAGATCTCCAAACAGAGACACTCGGTGCACTAAACAGTGCTGCAGACAAGCTAAACAGCTAGCATGCTCAAGTAGTCGAAGTGACCAGCTCAATATGCATAAACATCGAATGCCAAAATGAGGAGGCTCTCCTCCTTTTTATAATGATGGGCCTCTCTCAAACCCTAGGCCCCACCATCTCCAACGTAGCCTCCCTTTGCCCACGTTTGCCAACTCAACCTGCGTAATCCATCCCACGTGGTCTAAGTGGGTCCCCCTCTACGTGGTCTCTTGGCCCCTCCTTGGCCACTTAAGTTATAACGTTGTGTCTACTTAGGAGTGCACTTTATCTTTAGAGTGAGTTATGTTCCCCTCTACTCACTTTATTTATAATTTAACTATAGAAGGCAAAATTGATCAAAATTAATATTTCCAATTAGCTAATTGGGAATATTACACTGTGTGGCAAGGAGGTGGGGATGCAAAACAACCTATTTCGCATTCCTCGTCAGCGTTAATCATAGATCATCGAGGCAGTGCAAAACGACCTGTGGGCCATTGGATCTGACAGGATAAGATCGGATGGTTGACGAGATTTTCAAAGAGGTGGGACCTGGGTTATATATGCAAAGGGGAATATAATAAGCAAAGGGTTGGGGATATATAATAAGTGAGGAATTAATGTAATCTAGCGGAGGGGAAGGGTTTTTAAATGAAATGGGTTAAATATATATAACGGGATCGGGATTTTTATAACGCGGGAGTTAATATAATATATGCTTTAGGAATATTATAACGGGGGTTAATAAAATATGATATAAAAAAGGTTGTAAAATGGCGAAGGGGTTATATATTTAACACTTTAAACTATGGGAAAATGGGTTTTGAGGTTTTATTGGAAATATTGTGGAATTAGTCAAGGGGAAGGGAATTTTAGTGATAGAAAATGGGTTTTTAGCTAGGAAAAGGGGTTTAGGAAGGGAAAATGGTTTTAGGAAGGGGAAATAGTTAAAATAAGGAGAAAGAGGGATATTAGTAAAAAAGGATAAAGGGTTAAAATGAGGGGAAAGGGATATTTTACAAGGGGGAAAGTGTTTAGAAGGATGTTAGAAATATGAGATGAACCAACAGTGCATTCCATGATTTGCAAAAAGTGTTTCGGCCTACCCTTTATTTACCCTAACATTTTTATTTCCTTTGTTTGGGCGCATTTGAGCTTGTTGACCCTTTATTTTCTTTTAATAAGCAAACTAATCTACTTCTAACCTTATAACTTTCCAATGGCTCATATTAAACTGATGAGCTCATTTTATTCTCTACCTAACTACTGATATGCCAAGATTAAATTGTTTGGCCAGATCTTATTCACTAACTATCAACATGAAATTTAAATCATGAATGAATCAAGATTAAACTATATGATCATGAATTGTGGCATTTTGGACAAGCTGCACACAAATTTATTTGAATAAAGTAAACGAAAGTAGTGGCATTTGAATGTGCAACACTTTCATGATCTTATTTTTATCTATTTTTGTGGGGTTTATACTTGATATTCTTTTTTGTTCTTGTTCCTTTTGGTCCTTTGATTGTTCTTTTAGGACTTACACTCTTTTCATTTTTTAAATATGGGAAAACATTTGCAGAAGGCAAAGGTATGTATAATATTGCAAAATTTTTACACAGTCAATTCAAATTTATGAATCCTATTATTATAGGACCCTAACACGAGGTTCATGATAAGAGGAATTTTGCTAGCCTCGAGATGGACATTACTAGGAAGCATGTAGTTGCATACATATAACAAGAGTGATGAGATAATTAGCAGGTCATGTAATAATAATGCGAGAAATGTCATGAACAGAGCATTAGTGTACATTGTACATGTGCCTTATGTACGCTTGTGTTGTGTACATTGGCGGGCCGATACTTTCACAACAGTAGAGTTGGGATCTAAAACAGGCATCATAAGAAAAAATCTCATCGATGTGTTGGAATCCAAAAGACTAAAATTTCAACAAACTGGGTCAACAATAATCATTGAGATGGATCTATGGAAGCCAAAGATGATTATGTCATATTTTTAGCTGGCAATGGTTAACTACATATAAACCTAACCTTGGTCAAGAACCTCGTAAGATCATCTCAAGAAATGATAAATATTGAGATACTCAATATGGAGTACTTTATATTATCACTACTTCCAGTCCTATTAGCAAGCAAAACTCCACCAGCAGACCTGCCTGATAATAATAGGCCATCAAGCCCTGTCACTGCTAGATGTCTCTTTGTTTGGATTGGTATTTTTCTCAGTGTTGCGAACATCTTAATAACATCCCAATTTTATCTTGAAATTGGGATTTTTTGACCAAGCCGATGTTTGCCAATTTTTACCGATATTTTCCTGATTTTTATGATTTTTTGGTTTTCTAGAACCTTGCCGATTTTATCTCGATGCCTATGTTCGCAACATCGGTTTTTCTAGCCTTAGGGGAGTGTTCCTAGGGGTTGTATATTGTTATCAAATAAACTAAATCTGTGTAAACTCCAATTTGACTTGCACACCAAAAATACGCTCTTGATCTACGAATAAGAAATGAAAAGCAAGAATAAATTTAAGAGTGGTCAAAATTGGACCTATTACAACAAAATTCAGCACCTTAGTGCAAAGCCTCACTAAGCAACCCAAATCAAGTCTAACAATGGGGCATGTTGCTACAAAATCTTGCACCTTGGTTCAAAGCCTGACCAAGCAAAGAAAATGTGCAACAAACCAAGGGTGTCACCACTATCACCTCAGCGACAGCCCCTCTTCTATTTTAGTGATGACAACCAACCACCCCAAGGGAGGCTTTCTGTTAGGACTTGGGGATCAAATAACCCTAGGAAGGCTAACGCTAAGTGCCCCCCAAGGATACTACAAACTAATCCACCAAATCCTATTCTTGTAAAAGCAAAGGTTAGATGGAGATGAGTGTAATGCAAGCAATAGGGTTCACAGGCTCTATGGGTCAATCCTAAGGCTTCCTGGAGTTTGGAGGTCTCAAATATAGTTTTAATTAAACTATGATTTTGCAATTTAAAATAAAAAATAAATTCTAGCTACAAGATGGATGAAGACTAGAGCCTTCTCCACCTAGGGTAATCGAGTCTAGGATACAAACCAAACCTAGGGTTTTCTAAAGGGAAAAGCCTAATTGCAACACACTAGGGCATATTAACCTACTTGCAATAGGGTTTAAATTACGTCTCTCAATTCTCAAGAATTTCAAGTTAGGAGAAGTAACCTACTCGCCTCCTCAAATCATTAGAGTGAGGACAATCTCAACAAGGGACAAGCACAAAATTGCCATATTAACCAACTTAACAAAAACAGCAACAATTCTCGTGAACATTATCCACTATGTAACATGTAACATGTACGTTGGGACTATCTTGTGAACATTATCCACCGTGTAACATGTACTTTGGGACTATCTTGTGAAAATTATCCATTGTGTAACATGTAACATGTACTTATGACACTATGTAAAATGTCATATGTACTTTGGGACTATCTAGTATGTACATAGCATTTCCAATTGTGAAATTGCAATTTACAAACTATATTTTATCATCCTTTACATCTGCAGGTTATGAACTATCATGTATGGTTAGTATTTACCTTAGACTTAGTTTCATTTCTTCCTTTACAACAGGGTATACCGTATGCCTTTTTCTAAGTCTAAATAAAAATTTGACATGGAATGAATAGTGTCAAACATTGAATATCTTAAATATTTTTAAGTTAGCTCTTACAATTTAGATTATCAAGTAGTTGACGAGACTGAACCTTGTGACTTTGCAAAGAGTAAGAAAAACCAGGATTCGAGACAAGAAAGGTTATTTGCATAATAAATATTTTGATCATCTGGAAATTCAACCTACATGGAATTGAAAATTTGCATTGAATGACAAATCGATTTTTGAGGGAAAACTGTGTAAAAACACACAGAATTTAACTAAATGAAGACTTCAACAGTAGGTGCCTTCCTACCACAGTGTAGCTGCAGTCTTAGTTCGTGGCAAACACAACTATGAATCTGCCTCCTTATCTCATCCAATGTTTTGAGAGCATGATTTTTTACCCATTATAGCAGACCATACTCTTCAGATTGGCATATATTAAGCCTGGTAGAGAGGTTTAAAATTTGAAATGTAAATAAAGGAGCAACAGATTGACAAAGAACAGGGCCTGCCCAGAAAAGTATATTCAGGTCAAGCCAATTTGGAAGGAAGAGGAAGTAGGAAAAAGAACCTACATCCAAATAATTTGGAACTTTTGTTACATACACTGTTGAAAATGAAATATAACAGTTGACAAGAAATTGGTAATGGGGTTTGTGACCCTTCCTTCCAGCAGGGGTACCCATAGTAAAAATTTTGATGAATAGAGCAATTTGCAGTGTGGCATAGCCCTCCTCTATGATCTGGTTGCATTCTGATATTGGGTAGCCTCATGCTTCATGTTTCTTAGTTTTTGTAGCGTCGGATGTGTTCTAGCCATGAAATTTGGTGGAGAGGTTAGAATACATGAGATCTCCAAAACCAAGAAATCATTTCTGGAAATTCCACCTAGAAATGACTTAATTAGATTATTAGCCGATTTTTAAATATTTCTTAAAACTAAACTTAGGGAATATGGTTAATTAATGAGAATTAATTAAGTCAAGGTGAGAATAGTCTAGAAACTCACACAGATCGAC
Source organism: Pinus albicaulis (assembly GCA_034641835.2). NCBI lineage: Eukaryota > Viridiplantae > Streptophyta > Pinopsida > Pinales > Pinaceae > Pinus > Pinus albicaulis. The sequence continues at coordinate 1,127,363,970 of CM076570.1, forward strand.
TTCAAGAGGATCCTAGCCCTTGATTAAGATTTAATCTTGGTCGTTGGAGTTTCAACAAAGAATTATAAGAAGAAGTCGATGGGCACTTGGAGAAAACACATCAGCAATTCGATTTCCTTGGCAAATCAATTTCCATAGAGCAGCAGTAGTTGTCAGAGAGCCAAAGATCGAAGCAGAGTCGGTGAGGCGCAGAGACAGTGATCCGGAGGAATTTTTCCAGAACTGGAGAGGCAGCAGCAAGGGGCCGAGTTATTCCCAATGAGGCAGCATAGAGCACTGCATGGTTGCTTCAGAAGAGCAACTCGATTTAGCAAGAGGAAAATTCGTTTTCATTTCCAGAGGCCAGGCAAAGGGTCCAGAGTGCCAAAGAAGGGATTTCCTTAGCAGAGATAGGCAAAACGGCTTCATCAAAGGCAGTTCCAGGCTAGCCATCGTAGGGCCAGAGCAAGCACTGTGCAGAGGCCAGTGTGAGGGTTCTAGGAGGACGAGTTTCTAAAGGAAAGTTGTGCGAGGTTGCTTGTGGAAGAAGGGTAATTCCCTTAGATAATTTTGCCCAAATTTTCTTCTTGTTTGGATTGTTAGTTGGGCATCCATAGATTGTAACTTAGAATTTCATTGTTTCTTAATAATAAAAACCCTCAACTGTTGAACCGGTTTTCCCAAGTTGGGTTTTTCCGGGCACATTTGTCCAAAAGTAACGGTGTCATTTTTATGTATCTGTGCTAGTATTTTCTCACTTTCCAACGCTATTTTATTTCCACAGTTTTATTTGTGAAGGTTGCAGTGTGATTTATTTAGTATTTGTCATAGCAAATAAATTGTTAAATTAATTAACAATTAGAAGAATAATTTCCAGTTGCTACAATAGGATTTCAAATTTGAAATTCACACTATTGTCGTCTCGCTTACACACCTAAGTTAATGTGGGAAAAATCCTCAGCCCCAATAGGTGTAGACTTGGTGGAAAAGCTCAGAAAATGGGTTGTCACCTAATCTCAACTCTCTCTGTCTAGGCTCTCTCCTAGCTAAAGCCAAGGGGGGTAACAAGTTTTAGGAGGTAGTTAGTATATTAGAACATTCACCATTCAACAACTTGAAAAATAACTTGAAAGCAAAATGATAAGCAAGTTTCAAGTAACCATGAGCATATAAGTATCAACAATGTATGTAAGAATTTCAGTCCCCACTCCGATTATCAGTTTTTCCAAGCATGATAAAAATACTGAAATCTGGAAATGACAATAATTTCTGAAAACACAAATTTGGAGATTTCACCACTGCTGGAAATGCAAAAATAAAACACAGTAAAAATATGACAGCCACACAGAGAAAATGACACAGTGATTTTTAGCAAATGTGACCCTGGAAAAACCCCCTACAACTTTTGGGAAAAACCAGTTTGAGAGCTCTTCTTTATTTCTGGAAATCTTTTACAGAGAAAATAAATTACACAGGAAAAATTACAGCAATCACAAAATCCAACTTATCTCAATTTCCGTGCCAAACTTCCACCTCAAAATTTGTGCCAACAGCAAACAGAAAATTACAGCATTTAATGTTGTACGGCTGCCTCGAAAAACATGCCCAGAATAAATGGTATGCTAGGGATGACAATAAATATGCATTTAATTCTCACTTTCTATTTTTTAACTCACCCACTTAGCCTTTTATTTCCATAATCACTTTTTCACTTTCTAATTTTTCATTGACTTTAATAAAGTTACTTTAAAAACTTTATCACTTATAAAGTCACTTTTAAATTAGATTAACTTTACCACTTATAAAGTCACTTTAGGAAAATAAGTACAAATAAAGTGGACACTTTTCCCTAGGCCAAAGATCAAAGCCTTAGGGAACCACTTGTCCTCTGGTACCCAAATTTTAACACTCCCTCTTATGGAGGAAAGTATTCCTCACCACTCCCATCTTGTCTCTGAAGTAGACATGTTTGCCCCATGGTAAGGCTCTGGTGAAAATGTCCGCCACCTGCTCGTCTGTGGAAATGTACAAGCTTAACTGCTCTCTTTTGGACATAGTCTCGAATGAAGTGATACTTGATCCCGAAATGCTTTGACCTGTCATGAAAAATTGGATTCTCCGTGAGTTTTATGCAACTTTGATTATCACAGTAAATCACTGAAGGTCTCAATGCCTGACCAAATAGACCAAACAACATTTTGCGAAACCATATGGCCTCACAACTAGCCAAACTAGCAGCCATATACTCTGCCTTAGCTGAGCTTAATGCAACTCACTGTTGTTTATGGCTGAACCATGACACAACTGTCGAAACCAACCCAAAACAACACCCTGAAGTACTCTTCCTATCTGAAGCACAACCTACCTAATCTGAATCAATGTACCCTGCTAGTCTCACTCCATCACCCTGTCTATAATCCAAACCATAATCCACAATACCCTGCAAGTAACAAAGAATGTGTTTTGCAGCCACCCAGTGCACTCTCTTGGGCTCACACATGAACTGACTCATAGTGTTAACTGCAAAACATATATCTGGTCGAGTGTTGACCAAATACATCAATGAACCAATAAGCTGTCTGTATAGAGTAGGATCCACCATCTCGGAATCTGAAGCGTGAAGCTTCTTCCAGTTAGTGATCATAGGTGTAGACATGGGTTTGCAGTCCTCCATGTGAAATCTGCTAAGAATATCCACAATGTACTTCCCCTGTCCCAGGAAGAAATGCCCCTCCTTCTACCACACCTCCAATCCCAGAAAAATAATGCATCAAGCCGATATCCTTCATCTCAAACTCTGAAGCAAGATCTCTCTTGCAGCACTCAATGAGTCTCTATGCACCAGTAACGACCAAGTCATCAACATACAACAACAAGATGAAAGGCTCCTCGCCTACCATAATGAAGTATAGGTTCTGATCAGCCTCACTCTTAGTGAAGCCCAACTTCTCAAGTGAAGGGAAGGCAGTGTTGAGCAGCAGCATTAAGCCCTCCACGTAGAATTACGCACTCTAAGAAGGGACTGCGCAAAGCAACTACACAGGATGACGCAGAGGGTGTAGAAGGTCACCTCGAGAGTCTGGAATACTTCCGGTGTGTCCGGAAAATTCATGCCAGGTGTATGCTAATTTATTTTGCTCACCAAGACTTCTATAAAAGATCTTTTCACTGCTGAAGATAAATACAAACCCTTATCTGTTGCACCGGTTTTCCCACATTGGGTTTTTCCGAGGACAATTGTCCAAAAATAACTGTGTTCATATGGTTGTTTCTATTCTGCTATATGTGTTATTTACGCTCTTCTGCTTTTGATTAAGTGAAGTACTGCAGCTGTGTTTATTTCAAAATTTACTGAAGTATCTAATAACTTATCTAATAAGTAGGCGAAATAAATCAATCACTGCAGTAATAATTCTCAGATTTGAAAATTTCACATGGTATCAGAGCATAAGGCTAAAGACAAAAAGGGAGGATCTGCTACAGACCAAAGATCCAACATTCGGAAGGGTTCACGCAATCAAAAGGACTCACGCATTCCCCCAAAGCATGCAAAAATGCAGAGGGAACATGACATGACAGTGTTGGCATCCATACAAGAGGAGGATCTCGCTTGTGTGTCAAGCACGGCACCTCCAAGTGTTTGGTATATTGACAGTGGAGCATCTGCTCATATTACGAGGGTTCGAGAATGTTTTTCGAGCTATCGAGAAGAACAGATGAATTTCCAGATTATTATGGGAAACAAGGCCAAGTGTACCCCCATTGGAAGAGGTACCATAACATATTGGACAAAAGCTAGCAACAAGATTTGAGCCACAAACGTTCTGCACGTACCAGGGTTGGGAATGAATTTGCTCTCAGTGTCTCAGATTCAGAACAAGGGTTATGACGTATACTTTATTGGAAACAAAGTTTATTTCGAACATCCTAGCTGGAGCAAGAACGCACAAATTGGAGTAAGGAGTCATAAACTATATAAGCTCCAACTTGACTCCCCCATGGCTCTGATTGGTAGTATGGACGAAAGAGATCTAAATGAATTATGGCACAGAAGGAAGGGGCATCTACATCATGCAGACTTGAAGATTCTCAAGAAGACTGTCATAGGAGCTCCTGAACTCAGCACAAGGAGAGATGAAGTCTACAGGGGATGCGTAATAGGGAAGTATGCTAAAACAGCATTTCTAAGAAGCAGCAGTAGGGCCAAGAGCGTATTGGAGTTGATACACTCAGATATTTGCGCTCCAATGTCCACAACCGCTCTCGGTGGTGCAAAATATTTTGCTATCTTCATTAATGATCATTCCAGGCAGACTTGGATCTATTTTCTCAAAACCAAAGATGAAGTCTTTGAACGTTTCAAAGAGTTCAAAGCGTTGGTAGAAAATTCAACAAGAAAGAAGATCAAGAAGTTGAAATTGGATAATGGTGGAGAGTATATCGATAAAGACTTCACAAGTTTCCACGTGAAGGAAGGCATCAAGAGAGAATGGACAGCTCCACACAATCCAAAGCAGAATGGAGCTGCAAAAAGGAAGAACTAGACCATTATTGAGGCTACAAGGGCAATGCTATATGACCAAGATATGTCCAAATTTTTGTGGGCAGAAGCCTGCAATACAGCAGTGTATGTGCAGAACAAAGTACCCCATCGAGCATTGGGGAAGGTAACTCCTAAGAGTGTGTTCACAGGCAATAAGCCGAAGGTGAGCCATATTAGGATATTTGGCAGCATGGTGTATTGCCACGTTCCAGATGAGAAGAGGAAGAAGTTGGATCAAACTGCGGAAAAGGGTTATCTTGTGGGCTATAGTGAAAAGGCGAAAGCATATCGCATCTATATTCCAGAAAGCAAGAAAATAGTAGTAAGGCAGGATGTGAAATTCATGGAAGAGAGAGCCCTCAGGAAATTGCGGGAAATGGCTACAGATACGCGGATTGAGGAGGATCCACTAGTATAGCCTCGACGACCTACAAAGGATGGGTCAAGTGCCTCTCCATGGCATAAGGATTCTGAGGAGAGTTCCTCCGAAGAAGAGCATGCAGGAGAGCAGGTAAGACCGCCCACCACTAGTGGAAGACTGAGCAGAGAACTCCAACGAATTCTAAAGGATGCAGAAGAATTTGTTGGAGCCCCAAAGGACGGAAAGAGGGCACGAAGGCAACCTGACAGATACCAAGCCCTGGTAGCTCAGGTTGGAGAACCTTCCAGCTTTTGAGAAGCAGCTCAACATCAGGTGTGGGTGGATGACATGGTGGAGGACTATAGCTCCATCATGACAAACGATGTCTGGGAAGTAGTCCCTAGACCACAGGATAGATCAGTTGTAGGATCAAGGTGGATCTACAAGATCAAGTATGCTGCAGACGACAGCATAGAGAAGTTCAAGGCCAGATTTGTGGCTAAGGGGTACGCACAAAGGGAAGGGATCAATTATGAGGAAACCTTCGTCCCTGTAGCTTGCTACACTTTTATCAGATCTGTCATCTCTCTGGCAGCGCAGATGGGATGGGAGATTCACCAGATGGATATCAAGACAGCATTCTTCAATGGGGTGATAGAGGAGGAAGTGTACATAGAACAGCCAGAGGGCTTCGAGACACATGAGCAGAAGACTCATGTTTGCAGGCTTAAGAAAGCCTTGTATGGTTTAAAACAAGCCCCAAGAGCATGGTATGGGCGAATTGATAGCTATTTGCAGAACATGCGGTTCGTCAAGAGTGATGCAAATCCCAATCTCTACTACCTAAAAGTAGGGGATGAGCCGTTAATCCTGGTATTATATGTAGATGATATGTTTCTTACTAGATCATCTAAGCTCATTAAGGACTGCAAGGAGAATCTGGCTACGGAATTCAACATGAAGGATCTGGGGCAGATGCACTATTTTCTTGGTTTGGAGGTCTGGCAGCAGAAGAGAGAAATCTTCCTAGGCAAAGATAGATACACTACAGAAATCCTGAAAAGATTTCAGATGGAAGGTTGTAGACCCATGGCCATGCCAATGATTACAAACTAGAAGAAGATAGACACAATAGAGGATGATAAGGCCGATCCAACCTTGTATAGGCAGCTCATCGGATCATTGATGTATCTGCCCAATACTACACCAGACATTTGTTATGCAGTGAATACCCTCAGTCAGTTCATGGTGGAACCAAGGAGGGCTCACTCAGCGACAGCCAAACATGTTCTTAGATATCTGAAGGGGACAATCGAGTATGGATTGAAGTACACCAAGGGCAATGAGGTCCAGTTGAGTGGGTTTTTAGATGCAGGTTGGGCTGGAAGCACAGTGGATCGAAAGAGTACCAGTGGGTACTGTTTCAGTCTCGAATCAAGAAAGACAGACAACAATACAGAGGGCAGCAGCGCAGAGATGAGGGACAGCAACCAGGACATCAACAGCGCAACAGATGTTCTAGAGTCAGAGCAGTACAGTGGTATCTTGCTTAAACACTTTCCTCGCTAAGAGGGAGTGTTGATTTTATAGCATCGAGAAGTGTTCCAAGTCTCAAATTTGGTGGAGAGGCTTGGACAACAGTTATCCAGAGAACCCATCATTTGTAGAAATTTCACTCGGATCTTGATTTATTCAAATAATTAATTATTTTAATGTAGACCCTAAGTCTAAACTTAGGGAAATTAAATAATTAAAGGGTATTAATAAAGCAGAGTGTGAATCTTCTAGAAAACGGAGATCAGTCATCTTTTAATCTGAACCATTGATTAAAGATATAATCTTGGCCATTGATTCATCAGTGAGAAGACTATAAGAAGAGGCTTGAGGGTAATTTGGAAATCAAACCGGGGACATTCTCAGTACCTGAAGGAAATCGATTCTGTAGTAAGAGAATTCGATTTCAGTGGGTGATTTTGTAGAGGCGGGATTGCAGAGGCAGAAGGAGGGAGAAGCAGGAGGCAGAAGGGTGAAGGGAAGGCAATGCTGAGCAGCAGCATCAAGCCCTTTGTTAGCCACCTATAATATTTTGTCAAAGCAAACAGGTGGCTAAATATGTTTCTGAGCCTTCAAAAGAAACATTTCCATTGTAAATCTATCATTCTTGAAGCCTCCATGTGTTTTCTATCCTTCAGAATTATCCTTACTGCTGCTTCCATTAATGAACCCTACTGTCTGTAAAAGAAACTGTTTTCAAAGGCCTCCATCTTCCCCATTTTCCCTCATTCATACTTCATTTTTCTTCATTCCCTTCATAAACTCCCTTTGATAAGGTTTGAAACCTTTTTTTTAATCTTATCGGAACCCTCAAAACCCTCTGAAAAACCTTCATTTTGGCCTAAAAACCCACTTTTCAGAATTTAGGCCTTAAGCCCCTTTCAGCCTTAGCCCTAGCCCCTGTTCTCCATATAACCCGCGCTACGACCAAGCGCTAAGGCCTAATCGCAATTGCAAAAAACTCATCCCCTTTGTTCTTTTTCCCCAAAATCCCCGATGCGATGAGCCCCTCTCCTCCGATCCGCCGATTTGATCTGGACCGTTGAATCCACAAGAACCAACGGCCAGGATTCAATCGTGCTTCGCTCGTAGCCCCCCGTTATCGCATCCGCCGATTTGATCTGGACCGTTAAATCCACAAGAACCAACAGCCAGGATTCAATCGCGCTTCGCCCATAGTCCTCTGACATCGCTCCGCCGATTTGATCTGGACCGTTGAATCCACAAGAACCAACGACCAGGATTCAATCGCGCTCCGCCCATAGTCCTCCGACATCGCTCCACCGATTTGATCTGGAACGTTGAATCGACAAAAACCAACGGTCAGGATCTCATCGCGCTCCGCTCATAGGCCCTCCGTCATTTCACCCTTTGATCGATCCCGACCGTTGATCTCCCCTCTCATCCGACGGCCAACTCTTAATCGCACATCGCAAACTCAAAGACCTCGATGCTTTGGCCTCTTTCCTTTTCTTCGATGCGATTTAATCCTAGCCATTCATTCCACCAAATCCGACGGTTCGCGCTTCATCACATCGCGCTCATCCCTCACGTAATCCTCCACCATCCCGACCTCCGATTAAATCTCCACCGTTGATCAAGTTTGATTGAACGGTCCACATTACTTCCGCTCTTCAAACCCCACCCTTCTCATTCTCCCCCATCGACAGATCTCGACCGTCAATCCTCACAATCCGACAGCTCGCATTGACCTCAGCAATGGACCCCGCCTCCTTTCGCCTGTGCATCTAACCTTATGTCGCGTTTCACCCGCACCGTCAGATCTTCCGCCCATCATCCAATGGCTGAAAATGCATATCGCGTAATTTCTGCACCCGAGAGTTAATGTTTCAAAATCATGCGAAATAGGTGGTTTTCTTTTTCCACGCGTCACTCACTGAGTGGAATCACGTTTTTTTGGGCATTTCCGCTTTCCTCCTTTTTGCTGCGCGAAAACCATTCCAGTTTTCCACCTTACCGCCCTCCACAATGTAACTCCAGATTAAATCTCAACCGTCGATCCCTGAGATCGGACGGTCCTGACTTAATTTCACTCCCATTTGTTTGTCCACCATCTAACCTCCCGAATAACTCCATCAAAAGATCTTGACCGTTGATTGTTCTAATCTAACGGCCCACGTTATATCGCATCTTCACTCATCCACCATTCATCTAATCCTCTAAACAACTTCATCGACGAATCTCCACCGTAGATCACCGTTGATTATTCTAATCTAATGGTCTACAACCCACGACGCCCCAAGCTCCCATCAGCCTGTTTTCACCTTCCGCCGTGGTTTTTCAGCCATTTTTCCGTTGCGTACACCTTTTCCATCACTGCTCTTTCATCCCCACGAGCCTCAGAAGCAGCCTAACCCGCTCCCGATGGTTTTTATAACGAGTTTTCCGTTGTTTGCAGGTTTCAGAGCATGGTGAATCCATACAGTCTCCATGGTCACTGTCATGGTGATATATAGTGCTGAGACACTGTTTCAGAGCCGAAGATCGCAAAAGACATCCTTAAGGAGGTTTAAAGCATGTTTTATTGAAATATCAGTATTATTAACCCTGACATAAACCCTCCAGTGCCTCTGTAACCTGTATATTCACTCAAACAGGACAGCAGAAGCTTAAAGAGTATCAGAAGAAGAATTAAAGGATTAATGCCTAATGTTGAAGACTTAATGCTTATAATCCAATGTTTAAAAGGATAAAGGACACAGATGCAGACCCGAAGATGATCAAGGAGGCTTAATGAAGCCTAAAGCACACATCAAGCCATGTCAGTGATTTAATATCAGCAGAATGTTCTTTTCTTAAGAAGGACAAGTTCCCACAGCATTCTCCATTCCTCATCAAGCCCATAACAGTTATTATTCTGACAGAAAGCTCCTAAAACTGTCAGTGCATTAGTTACAAAGCATGGAAGACCTGAAAGGCAAATCTTCATCATTTCTTGTCTCAGAGTATAAACAGAGTACCTACAGCCAGAAAGTACTTCATGGAACATACCCTTGGAGTTATTATCAAACTGACGAAGACCCCCAATTCATCTAAACAGTACTGAAAGTCAATGTAAAGATATTAAAACAGAATGGGCTTCAAAAACACTTCTCCCTCTATTTTAATGAATCATTTAAGTTCTATCTACCACTACTATCACTCTTTCACCTATAAGAACTCATGAGAAATACATTGTAAATGTTGGTTGGTTGGTCATTGTAAAAACACTGATTGTAAGCTGTTTTACTGAGTTAGAGTTCTGTGAGTAAGTTGTAAATAGGCTGGGAGATGATTTCTGGATGATATCAAGCTATTGGACAAGAATGTATTTGACTGGTTTTGCTTTACTAATATGACAAGCATGTGCATTGGATACTGATCTAAATCAGTGGTGATGTGTTCTATCTTTGTTATTGTTTTCCCTCTGTTATACATCATGTTTCATTTTCTCTGATAAGAAACAGTAATTTTAGCTTGGGATATACTGCTACAAGTACCCTAATGCTTCCTGCACTTTCTTATCTTTATGTTTTCTGCTATTTGTGTATCTAAGAACTAATTCAACATAATTTAACCAGTATAGAAGTTGGTTTGTCCATGCTTACTGATGTATGAATTTAGAGTTTGTTCCTTGGATGTTCTTGTTTGGTTTCAGCTGAAAGAATTAGGAAATAAGGAGATTTAGAGTTAGCCCTGTCCCCTAGGTTCCTTTTCCAACAGTTAGCCTTTCTAAGATCCCTTTGAGTTGAATGCCAAAAGCAGTGAAGGTTAAAAGTCTTTCTCTGATCTTAGGTTTCACTCTGTGTCAAACTTAAATGTTTTCTATTGTCTGAAAGTAGTCAGGAGGACTGCTGGATTGTTGTCTTCAGAGTTAGCCTCATTAGGAGTTTAGATCATAGAGGTTAAGGCATGCCCTGTCCCTAGATCTACTCCGAAGTGGTCACCTTGGAAGGTTTTCCTTGTCATTCCCATTCATTTCCTTATTGTTTCATCCCACACTATCATCTTAAGAGATCTTCTGTTTTAGATGACTAGCCCCTTGAAAGCCTTGGATATTTGAATTGCAAGTAAACCCTTTTATGACCCCATTGCCCCATGGACTTGTGTTCTCTTTAAATTATCTCCCCATTGCCAAAAAATCCTTCTCTACTCATTTCTTTACCTTACACTGAACCCTTCTTTCATGTTTCCCAACCAAACAAACAAATCAAAAAACCCTTGTGCCCTATAGCTAGCCTAATACTTTAGATTGAACTTCAAAGATATATTATTCTTTGTTTTTATAGAGAGATCCCTCTCTGGATCCAGGAGGGCCTGATTCTGAGATCTCAAAGTGGTTTGATGTTGTCTTGTCATTTGGTATTGCCAAATCTGCCAAATCACAGAAACCACAACATAATGGCGACTCCACTGGGGAACCTTTGAGTAAAACACTCCTTAAAACATCTCTAAGAATTCAAAGAAGACCAAATTAGCCTTGATTTGGTAGTTAATCACTATGGTGGACAGTAAATCTCCTTGAACATTTTTAATCATCCACCTGGCAACTCCATAGTTCCTAAATGACCAAAAGACTCCATTGGTGATCAGTAGGCCTACTGATTATCTCTGTTTTCACAAGACTCCACTGGGAGACCAGTTTCATCACAACATCATCCATATTAAAGGAAACACATAGGATTAAGCTTCTTTGTTTAAGGATAATCCTCCTCTTAAAGATTGTTAGACTTAACATACTGGCTTCAAGAACAATCCATACCAAAGCTTATCCTGATCCAAATCCTCCTGTAATAGTTGACAATCCAGAGAGCATTCTTAGGAAGTCTCCCACATCTAGGGATCCAACTATTGTCAGACCCATTCATAGAGCTAACTCAGCACCTGAAAACCTTGCAACTCTATCAGATACTCAATTTGACTTAGATTTACCAAGTAAGTTGCCAAGAACTAAGTCATTCAGTAATATAGATCAGACAGACTTTGAGCCTCCAAGTTAACCACTGCGGAGTGGTCAAAATATTAGTGACAGAGAAACCCCTCCATCAACACCTCCTGACATCCACTTCATTCATAACTTGGGTCTCTTTCACCCGAAGTCTGCTCAACAGTTTGTTGCTGGTCCAAGCATTTCTGTCATCCACATACCTGTTGTCCAAGCCACTCCTTTCCCCTCACAAAACACTATCATGGCAGCATGGTATGCTCCCCTAGTGTTGCCACAGCCTCTAGCTCCTTTGCCAAATGACTATCAGTCTAAAATTCCCCATTTCACTGGAAAAGAATCTACCACAGCTCAACACCATGTAGATAGGATGGAGGATGCTTTTGATTATATGGAGATAGAAGATGAGACCATTAAGATGAGAATCTTTGCTCAAAGTTTAGGAGGAGAAGTAAAGAAGTGATTTAAAGGCTTAACTCCTAATAGCATCAATGACCTTCCCTCGTTACATCAAGCTTTTATAAACAAACGGGAAATCAAAAGCAACCCTCTACAAATATTAACAGAATATAAGGGTCTTAAGAGAAATCAGGGAGAGAGTGTTCATGATTACTCCACCAGGTTTAACAGTGTCTACAATGCTCTTCCACCCCACATGAAACCTCCCCAAGGAATGGCCTTAGTGAAATATCCTGAGAGTTTTGATGCTGACATGGCCTATCAACTAAGGGAGAGAGACTATACAACTCTAGAAGATATGCAAAAGGGAGCTGTGAGTGTAGAGGCAAACTTAATTGAAAAAAGAGTTAGGATGAGGGCTGAAAAGAAGGTAACCTATAGGGAAGACACAACAGCTTCCACATCTAATCCCAAATTTGATAATCTAGCCAAAAACATGGAAAGGCTAGAAAAAATGATGGAGAAAATGGTTGTCCAAGCCAACAACTAGAATAGAAATCAGTCTCAAAACCAGAACCAAAACTTTAGGAGAAACACCCCTCCCAATAGACAAAGGGATTCTGACCAACAAATCATACCTCCATTCCAAGAAAATTTCCTTGATGAGGATGAAAAAATAATAGAAGAATCGGAGGAAACTATTATAAACATGGTGGGAGTGAATAACCAAGATTACACCTTTCTCACAGAAGATAACCAGACCTCATACACACATTGGGATGAGAAAGGGTTAGAATCTGAAGACTATAGGTTGGGATTCGATAATGCCATCATGCAAGTCCGAGAACAATATGATCTCAGAAGCAAAAAGAATATAGATACTCCCAAACCAAAAACCTCTGAAATCACTATTAAGAAAAGACCTGAAAAAACTCCTAAAGGGACGGTTGAAAGCAACAAAACAGCAGCTGAGAGTTCTGGTAAAAACAAGGACAAAGACATCCAAACCATTGATAAACCAAATCAAGAAACCAGCAGCACTAGCATTGCAGCTACTGCTCCTAAAAAAACAATTTCAACCAGTGTACATAGTGAAAATCAGCAAGTTGATTTTGCCAATAAAACAGTGACTAACAAAACAGAATTGAACCTTTCAAAGAGTCAGTCTCCTTTCAATCTGGAGAGTGAGATTGCCAAAATCAAAATTTCTGTCCCTCTCACTGAGTTGGCTACCCAAGATCCATATAAATGTCAAATATTGAAAGCTTTAAACTTAGGAGAAAACAGTGACTTTGTCAACTTAAATGATGATCAACCAACTCTCTTGTTTGGCCCAAAAATTGAAGGGAAATTTCAAGAAGGAGTAGTGCCTCCTTTCTATGTCAGTCTAAATATCCATGACAAAATCCTACATAATGCTATGCTTGACTCAGGGGCTTCACACAACCTCATGCCAAAAGTGATCATGGAAAAATTAGGCCTAGAGATAACTAGACCATATAAGGATTTATAATCTTTTGACTCTAGCAGAGTGAAGTGTTTGGGCCTGATCAAAGATCTCTATGTAAATTTGACCCAAATCCCAGCCAAATGCATGGTAATGGATGTTGTAGTGGCTGATGTACCTCTTAAGTATGGCATGTTGCTGTCAAGATCATGGGGTGCTAAACTACAAGGTACAATGCAAATGGACATCACATATGCCACTATCACTGTTTTCAGCCAGCTTAGAAGACTATATAGGGAAACACACATGAAATTTATGGTTAGCCGCCCAGAGAAACCAGAAAATTCCCATCTTTACTCTGTCCATACAGACCTAGACTCTTTTATCCTTTACAATGATGAGTTTACAGGTGAGTAAGAGCTAAAGAACAAAAATTTAAACAACAGAGTAGAGGCCACAGATCTAAACATAATGGCAACTCTAGATACAGGGGAAAACAAGGGAGAAACATCTGAACAATCTGCAGAGTTAGAAAATCAGAACCAAGACTATAGAGAGCAGATTACCCATCAGCCTGCTAACCTCAAGAAACAAGAAGACAGTAAGGAGGAAATTAATAACAAATCTGCAAACAATCCTTTATGGAACATGAGCTTTGATGGATCTTGCACTAAAAGGAATGCAGGAGCTAGGGTATGGTTGCACAATACTAAAAACAATTATGTTGAGAGTCATGCCTTCAAACTAAATTTCAAATGCACAAACAACATAGCAGAGTATGAAGCTCTCCTCTTAGGACTGGATCTGTTGAAAAAACTAGGAGCTAAGAGGATAGTTGTCCAAGGAGACTCGGAACTAGTCATCAAACAAATAAATGGAGAATACACTGCCAAGCATCCTAGATTAAGGGCATATAGGAATGATGCCATGGATCTATTGAAAACATTTGTAGAATATGAGCTTGTGTTTGTCCCTATAAGTCAAAACATACTTGCAAATGGATTGGCCTGCGCTGCTAGTGCATATCAGAGACCACTTAATGATAAACAGATCATTGTTCAAACAAAATAGAGACCAGCAGTACCAGACAATGAAAAATATTGGCAGGTCTTTGAGGGTGACAAACAAATAGAGGATTTCCTACTTTCCAGGAATGAGTTTGAATTACCTGATTCAAGCTCTAAGCTCAGTGAAAACAGTTTAGATAAAGAGCCCCCTGATGAAGAAAAACCATTCCCTTCTGCATAAATAAACATGTTGACCAAAGAATTTGAAAACCAAACAGAAGAATACATGAACACAAATAAAGAAGACGTAGAGATACTGCAGTCCAAAGACAAGAACATACCCGGAGGACTAGCACCCCTTGAGGACCTCTTTGATTTTAACGATGTGGCAAAGAAGTCCACTATAGAACCCACTGAATCTGATGTTGAAGAATGCAATATAGGCAGCAAAGACAAGCCTAAAATGATCAAATTATCTAAAACTTTGCCAGCACTTATCAAACAAAAATACATTGATTTATTTAAAGAGTTTGTTGATGTTTTTGCTTGGAGCTATGAGGATTTGAAAGCCTATGACACAGAGATCATCCAGCATAAAATTCCATTGAAAGAAAACCAGAAACCTTTTAGGCAAAAGTTGCGCAGAATAAACCCTGTACAGTTACCCCTGGTAGAAAAAAAAATTAAGAAAATGTATGAGGCTGGAATCATAGTCCCTGTGAGGTTTTCAGATTGGGTATCTAACATTGTGGCTGTAAGGAAAAAGACAGGAGAAATAAGGTTGTGCATTGATTTTAGAAACTTAAACAGAGCCTCCTTAAAAGACAATTACCCTTTACCCAAAATGGAGCACATCCTACAAAGGGTAGTTGGTTCTAAGAGGATTTCACTGCTAGATGGCTTTTCAGGATATAACCAGGTCTTAGTGCTCCCAGAAGATCAACTTAAAACAACCTTCACCACTCCTTAGGGCACTTTCATGTATGTGAAAATGCCTTTTGGGTTAATGAATGCTGGTGCCACCTTTCAAAGAGCCATAGACATTGCATTCTCAGAAGAAATAGGTCACTTCATTGCAATTTACCTTGATGACATAACAGTTTATTCCAAAACTAATGAAGAGCACCTTAAACATTTGAGAAAAGTCTTTGAGAAATGCAGAAGGTATGGGCTATCTTTCAATCCCAAAAAGACAGTGTTTGGTCTCCAAGAAGGTAAACTTCTTGGTCATATCATATCTGAAAAAGGGATTAAAATAGACCCAAAAAGGGTTGAGGGAATATTGCAGATTAGACACCTAAGAAACATCAAAGAGTTGCAGTCCTTTATTGGGAAGATTAACTTCTTGAGGAGATTTATACCCGACCTAGCAGAACTCCTTAGAAACATGAAAAACATGCTAAAGAAAGAGGTAGGAGTTAAATGGACTCTAGAAGCCAAGAAGTCTTTTGAACTGGTAAAACATGCACTCACCCGAGCACCAGTTCTCATCAGCCCAGATTTTACTAAAGATTTCCTCATATTCTCATTTGCATCAGAACACACTGTGGCTGCTGTCCTATTGCAGAAAAATCTAGAGGGACAAGAGCAGCCAATTGCATTTTTCATCAAGGCATTAAGAGATGCACCTCTGAAATACAATATCATGGAAAAATAGGCCTATGCTTTGGTAAAGGCCTTGAAGGATTTTAGAGTGTCTATTTTACATTCCCATATTATTGCTTTTGTGCCTAATATAGTGGTGAAAGACATTTTGTCACAAGATCCAAATGGAAAAAGAGGCAAGTGGATTGTTGTGATACTAGAATATGATTTGGAAATCAAACCCACTAAACTCATCAAGGGTCAAGGCTTAGCACAATTAATGGCTGAATCTAACTTACAAGCCCTTGACATTAATATGGTAGATGCTTTAGATGAACAGGAAGGATTACCAGCTCCCATTGTTGAAGAACCGTTCCAAAACTCACCTTGATATGCTGATATCTTGTATGTGCTTGTAAATCTTAATGCTCCTTCTGATTTATCAAAGACAAAGGCAAGGTTTTTAAAGTTGAAAGCTAGAAATTATTGCATTTTGAATGATTGTTTATATTGGAAAAATGCTAATAGTTTATTGCTTAAATGTTCACCTGAAGTGGATGCAGATAGAATCAAGCATGAGTTTCATGAAGGAGAATGTGGAGGCCATCTCTACTGGAAAACCACTGCCAATAAAATCCTTAGAGCTGGCTATTACTGGCCCACCCTCTTCCAAGATGTCCACAAAATGATAGTTGCCTGCCACAAATGCCAAATCTTTGAGGGCAAAAGAAAACTCCTTCCTTTACTTTTACAACCAATCACTGTTGAAGCTCCTTTTCAACAGTGGGGCCTAAACTTCATAGGGAAAATCCATCCTGCTTCATCTGCCCAACATAGATGGATACTCACAGCCACTAACTATTTCACCAAATGGATAGAGGCCATCCCTTCTAGGAATGCCACAGACTCAGTTATCATAAAATTCCTTGAAGATCATATCCTATCTAGATTTGGTTGCCCTAGGAAAATTATCACTGACAATGCTGTTGCATTTGGTTCCAAAAAGATGATTGATTTTTGTCACAAGTATCAGATTGCACTTGGTCATTCTACTGTTTATTACCTTCAAGGTAATGGGCTGGCAGAATCATCAAATAAGAGTTTGGTGACCATCATCAAGAAGCTGCTGGAAGAAAATAAAAAATCATGGAATAATAAGTTGGTGCATGCTTTATGGGCAGACAGGTTGACTACAAAGAAATCCATTGGAATGTCTCCCTATCAGCTTGTTTATGGAGCAGAAGCAGTATTCCCTACCAGTTTGGGAGTACCAGTGATAAAATTGGTCCAAGAAATACAGTCAAAGGAAGATAGTATGGTAAGGAGGATCAATCAGACCATACATCTCCAGCAAACAAGGGAAGAAGTTTACAACAGAGCTCAGAAAGTGCAAAAGAACATCAAAAGGTTGTTTGATAAAAGAACAAAGACCTGTGATTTCAAAATTGGGGACAAAGTACTCAAATGGGATTCTAGGAGAGAGGATAAGGGTAAGCATGGCAAGTTTGACAGTTTATGGCAAGGCCCTTACATCATTCAATCTACCATTGGTCCCAATGCATTTTTTCTGCAAGAATTGGATGGTACAGATCTATTTGGGGGTCCTGTCAATGGCAGGATGCTCAAGCATTATTTCTGCCAAAGGTCAGTTTAAAGTTTTCACTTCCATTGTAAATACCATTGCTTTGTTTTGTTTGGAAAAAGAAAAATACAAAAAATAAGAAGAAAGGTTCAGACAAGATCAAATCTTGAACCTATGAAGTTCCAAACGAATGGCTCAAAATAGATCAAAACCTGAGCCAGGGAAAGTGAAAGGATGGTTCTAACATGCTAAAAATTTGAACCAGCAAAGAAAGGAAGAAGAAGAAGCTCTAACAAGATCAAAACCAGAGCTGAAATGAAGAAAGAAAAGTGACTCTAAATAGCTCAAAACCTGAGTCACAAGAAAGGAAAGAAGAATGCTCTTAATTTTCAGAATTTCAAAGCCTTCACAATTTTGTTTCAGTTTTCTGCAAAGTTCAGTTCATGTGCAGCTTGTCTCTATGCCATGGACCCACAGTAAATCAGACAGTCTAAACCTGGTTTGTCTGTATTTAAATTTCTGTTTTAGAATGTAGAGAATGAAAATTTGTCAGACAGTTTAATCCTGGCAGATATTAGTTTAGGTACAGAAGCTATGAGTCCAACTGTTTAATCTGGTCTCATGGAGAAATAAGCGTAGCAGTGGATAGATTTATTTTCCTGTTTGCAAAATAATGAAGAAAGTCTGCAAGTCTAAATGCACCTTGAAGAAAAAATGTTAGGACAGTAGGATGGGTAGGTAGATTGTTTGGGGAAGTATTGCTGCTGATATAATGTCCATCATGTTTATAACAGCTGATCAAAGAAGGAAAGGCAAGTACCAAGCATCTGGCCTACTTCCAAAGATTATTTCTGAGATTCTTGACACCTTCAAGAAGATGCCATCCCCATGTGGAGCCACTGTTAACCACCTATAATATTTTGTCAAAGCAAACAGGTGGCTAAATATGTTTCTGAGCCTTCAAGAGAAACATTTCGTTTGTAAATCTATCATTATTGAAGCCTCCATGTGTTTTCTATCCTTCAGAATTATCCTCATTGCTGCTTCCATTTATGAACCCTGTTGTCTGTGAAAGAAACTGTTTTCGAAAGGCCTCCATCTTCCCCATTTTCCCTCATTCATACTTCATTTTCCTTCATTCCCTTCATAAACTCCCTTTGATAAGGTTTGAAACCTTTTTTTTAATCTTATCAGAACCCTCTGAAAAACCTTCTTATTGGCCTAAAAACCCACTTTTCAGCATTTAGGCCTTAAGCCCCTTTCGACCTTAGCCCTAGCCCCTGTTCTCCATATAACCCGCACTACGACCAAGCGCTAAGGCCTAATCGCAATCACAAAAAACTCATTCTCTTTGTTCTTTTTCCCCGAAATCCCCGATGCGATGAGCCCCTCTCCTCCGATCCGCCAATTTGATCTGGACCGTTGAATCCACAAGAACCAACGGCCAAGATTCAATCGTGCTTCGCTCGCAACCCCCCGTCATCGCATCCGTTGATTTGATCTGGACTGTTGAATCCACAAGAACCTACAGCCAAGATTCAATCGCGCTCCGCCCATAGTCCTTCGACATCGCTCCGCAGATTTGATCTGGACCGTTGAATCCACAAGAACCAACGGCCAGGATTCAATCGTGCTCCGCCCATAGTCCTCCGACATCGCTCCGCCGATTTGATCTGGACCGATGAATCCACAAGAACCAACGGCCAGGATCTCATCGCGCTCCGCTCATAGGCCCTCCATCATTTCACCCTCTGATCGATCCCGACCGTTGATCTCCCCTCTCATCCGACGGCCAGCGCTTAATCGCACATCGCAAACTCAAAGACCCCGATGCTTTGGCCTCTTTCCTTTTTTCCGATGCGATTTAATCCCAGCCGTTCATTCCGCCAGATCCGACGGTTCGCGCTTCATCGCATCGCGCTCGTCCCTCACGTAATCCTCCACCATCCCGACCTCCGATTAAATCTCCACCGTTGATCAAATTTGATCGGACGTTCCACATTACTTCCACTCTTCAAACCCCGCCCTTCTCATTCTCCCCCATCGACAGATCTTGACCGTCGATCCTCACAATCTGACGGCTCGCATTGACCTCAGCAATGGACCCCGCCTCCTTTCGCCCCGTGCATCTAACCTTATGTCACGTTTCACCCGCACCGTCAGATCTTCTGCCCATCATCCAATGGCTGAAAATGCATATCGCGTAATTTCTGGCCCGAGAGTTAATGTTTCAAAATTATGCAAAATAGGTGGTTTTCTTTTTCCACGCGTCACTCACTGAGTAGAATCGCAGTTTTTTGGGCATCTCCGCTTTCCCCCTTTTTGTCGCACGAAAACCATTCCGGTTTTCCGCCTTACCGCCCTCCGCAATGTAACTCCAAATTAAATCTCAACCGTCAATCCCTGAGATCAGACAATCCTGACTTAATTTCACTCCCATTTGTTTGTCCACCATCTAACCTCCCGAATGACTCCATCAAAAGATCTTGACCGTTGATTGTTCTAATCTAATGGCCCACGTTATATCGCATCTTCACTCATACGTTATATCGCATCTTCACTCATCCACCATTCATCTAATCCTCCAAACAACTTCGTCGACGAATCTCCACCGTAGATCACCGTTGATTATTCTAATCTAACGATCCACAACCCACGACGCCCCAAGCTCCCATCAAACCTGTTTTCACCTTCCGCCATGGTTTTTCAGCCATTTTTCCGCTGCGTACACCTTCTCCATCACTACTCTTTCATCCCCACGAGCCTCAGAAGCAGCCTACCCTGCTCCCGATGGTTTTTATAACGAGCTTTCCATTGTTTGCAAGTTTCAGAGCATGGTGAATCCATACAGTCTCCACGGTCACTGTCATGGTGATATATAGTGCTGAGAGACTATTTCAGAGCCGAAGATCGCAGAAGACATCCTTAAGGAGGTTTAAAGCATGTTTTATTGAAAGATCAGTGTTATTAACCCTGACATAAACCCTCCAATGCCTCTGTAACCTATATATTCACTCAAACAGGACAACAGAAGCATAAAGAGTATGAGAAGAAGAATTAAAGGATTAATGCCTAATGTTGAAGACTTAATGCTTATAACCCAATGTTTAAAAGGATAAAGGACACAGATGCAGACCCGAAGATGATCAAGGAGGCTTAATGAAGCCTAAAGCACACATCAAGCCATGTCAGTGATTTAGTATCAGCAGAATGTTCTTTTCTTAAGAAGGACAAGTTCCCACAGCATTCTCCATTCCTCATCGAGCCCATAACAATTATTATTCTAACAGAAAGCTCCTAAAACTATTAGTGCATTAGTTACAAAGCATGGAAGACCTGAAAGGCAAATCTTCATCCTTTCTTGTCTCAGAGTACAAACAGAGTATCTATAGCCAGAAAGTACTTCATGGAACATACCCTTGGAGTTATTATCAAACTGACGAAGACCCCCAATTCATCTAAACAGTACTGAAAGTCAATGTAAAGATATTAAAACAGAATGGGCTTCAAAAACACTTCTCCCTCTGTTTTAATGAATCATTTAAGTTCTATCTACTACTACTATCATTCTTTCACCTATAAGAACTCATGAGAAATACATTGTAAATGTTGGTTGGTTGGTCATTGTAAAAACACTGATTGTAAGTTGTTTTACTGAGTTAGAGTTCTGTGAGTAGTAGTTGTAAATAGGCTAGGAGATGATTTCTGAATGATATCAAGCTATTGGACAAGAATGTATGTGACTGGTTTTGCTCTACTAATATGACAAGCATGTTCATTGGATCCTGATCTAAATCAGTGGTGATGTGTTCTATCTTTGTTATTGTTTTCCCTCTGTTATACATCATGTTTCATTTTCTCTGATAAGAATCAATAATTTTAGCTTAGGATATACTGCTGCAAGTACCCTAATGCTTCCTGCACTTTCTTATCTTTATGTTTTCTGCTATTTGTCTATCTAAGAACTAATTCAACATAATTTAACCAGTATAGAAGTTGGTTTTTCCATGCTTACTGATGTATGAATTTAGAGTTTGTTCCTTGGATGTTCTTGTTTGGTTTCACCTGAAAGAATTAGGAAACAGGGAGATTTAGAGTTAACCCTATCCCCTAGGTTCCTTTTCCAACAGTTAGCCTTTCTAAGATCCCTTTGAGTTGAATGCCAAAAGCAGTGAAGGTTAAAAGTCTTTCTCTGATCTTAAGTTTCACTCTGTGTCAAACTTAAATGTTTTCTATTGTCTGAAAGTAGTCAGGAGGACTGTTGGATTGTTGTCTTCGGAGTTAGCCTCATTAGGAGTTTAGATCATAGAGGTTAAGGCATGCCCTGTCCCTAGATCTACTCCGAAGTGGTCACCTTGGAAGGTTTTCCTTGTCATTCCCATTCATTTCCTTATTGTTTCATCCCACACTATCATCTTAAGAGATCCTCTGTTTTAGATGACTAGCCCCTTGAAAGTCTTGGATATTTGAATTGCAAGTAAACCCTTTTATGAACCCATTGCCCAATGGACTTGTGTTCTCTTTGAATTATCTCCCCATTGCCAAAAAATCCTTCTCTACTCATTTCTTTACCTTACACTGAACCCCTTTTTCATGTTTCCCAACCAAACAAACAAATCAGAAAACCCTTGTGCCCTATAGCTAGCCTAATACTTTAGATTGAACTTCAAAGATATATTATTCTTTGCTTTTATAGAGAGATCCCTCTCTGGATCCAGGGGGGCTAGATCCTGAGATCCCAAAGTGGTTTGATGTTGTCTTGTCATTTGGTATTGCCAAATCTGCCAAATCACAGGAACCACAACACCCTCCACGCAAAATTACGCAGTCCAAGAAGGGACTACACAGAGCAGCTACGCAGGATGACGCAGAGGGTGTAGAAGTTCACCCCGAGAGTCGGGAATACTTCCGGTGTGTCCAAAAAATTCATGCTAGGTGTATGCTAATTTATTTTGCTCACCAAGACTTTTGTAAAAGATCTTTTCATTGCTGAAGATAAATGCAAACCCTCATCTGTTGCACTGGTTTTCCCACATTAGGTTTTTCCGGAGACAATTGTCCAACAATAAATGTGTTCATATGGTTGTTTCTATTGTGCTATATTGGTTATTTATGTTCTTCTGCTTTTGATTAGAGTGAAGTACTACAGCTGTGTTTATTTCAAAATTTACTAAAGCATTTGTAAATAACTTATCTAATAAGTAGGCGAAATAAATCAATCACTGAAGTAATAATTTTCAGATTTGAAAATTTCACACTACCTTGGCATACTTCCCTAGTACGCACCCCCTGCAAACATAATCTTTCCTTGTGCTAAGTTCTAGAGCTCCCATGACAGTCTTCTTGAGGATCTTTAAGGCTCCATGATGTAGATGCCCCATTTTTCTTCTGTGCCATAATTCATTAAAATCCCTTTCATCTGTACTGCCTATCAGTGCCATTATAGACTCTTGTTGTAAGTTATACAATTTATGGCTCCTTACTCCAATTTGTGTCTTCCTTTACCAACTAAGGTGTTTGACATAAAGTTTGTTGCCAATAAAGTATACATCATAACCCTTGTTCTGAAGTTGAGATACTGAGAGCAAGTTCATCCCCAATCCCGATACATGCAGAACGTTGGTGGCCTGAAACTTGTTACCAGCTTATATTTGAAAATTTATGGTTCCTCTTCCAACAGGGGTACACTTGCCCTTGTTTTCCATCGTGATCTGAAAATTTATCTGCTCTTCCTGGTAGTTCAAGTAGCATTCTCGAACTCTCGTCATGTGAGCAGATGCTCCATTGTCAATATACCAAACCCCTGGAGAGGTTGTGCTTGACACACAAGCAAAATCCTCTTCTAGTCTGGATGCCAGAACTGAAATGTCATGATCCCTCTATTTCTCCATGCGTTTTGGAGGACTGCGTGAACCCTTCTGAGCTGATGTTGTATCGATGACAGATCTTAATTCCATTGCAGAACCTCCTCTTCTGTCTCTCGTCTTTTGCTCTGATACCATGTGAAATTTTCAATCTGAAATACTACTACAATGATTGATTTATTTTGCCTACTTATTTATGATAGTTACTTACAAATACTTCAGTAAATTCTGAAATAAACACGACTGCAGTATTCACTTAATCAAAAGTAGAAGAACACATATAACACAATAGAAACAATCACATGAACACAGTTATTTTTTGGACAATTATCCCCGAAAAAAACCCAATGTGGGAAAACCGGTGCAACAGATGAGAGTTTATATTATTCTTCAGCAGTGGAAATCATTTACAGAAAATATGACGAGCAGATGTCTAGCATACACCTGAGATAATTTTTCCGAACCCTTCGAAAGAATTTCTGACACACTAGAGGCACCATTCCTCCCTCTGCATCACTATGTGTGGCCTTCTGCGTAGTCACTGCGCTGGACTGCATCACTCTACATAGAGGACCAGTGTTGTTGCTCAGTGCTGCCACCTTTGCGTCCTCCTTCTTCCTTCTTCTTCTTCTGCTGACTTCCCCTTCCTCCTTCTGTCTCTGCAACTCCGCCTCTACAACCTCACCCTCTCAAATCGAATTCTCTTACTTTAGAATTAGTTTCCTTCGGGCACTGAGAGTGTGCCTGGCTTACTTTCCAAATGACTCTCAAGCCTTCTTTTATAGTCTTCTCAATGATGAATAAACGGCACAAATTAGATTTTTAATCAATGGCTCAGATTAAAAGATGACTTGATCTTCGTTTTCTAGAAGATTCACACTCTACTTTATTAATACCCTTTAATTATTTAATTTCCCTAAGTTTAGACTTACAGATTACTTTAAAATAATTAATTATTTTTGTAAAGCATGATCCGAGTGGAGTTTCCACAAACAGTTTATGGGTTCTCTGCAATACTGATGTCCAAGTGTCTTACCAAAATATGAGACTTGGAACACTTTCTAATGCTACAAAATCAACAATCCTCACCAAGAGCCCTTCATCTGGATTCATACCCATGGCAATCAGTTGATCCCAGATAGTCTGAACTCTGAAAAAGAAGAAATCTATCTCCTCGCCCCTCTGCATCTGGAACAACCGCATCTGATTCTCCAAAAGCATTCTTCTTTGGACTGAGCCTCCATGATACATCGTGTCCAAGTCTACCCACATTTCATTCGTCGTGTTCTTCCCGACAAAATGTGGCATGACGTGGTCTTTGACTCTATCCATGCTCAAACGCTTTGCTTGCGCTTGATTCTCCCTGTACTTCTTTAGAGGATCTGCATCGGTTGGTACAACTAGGACTCTCTCTGCATGGTCCTTGATGTCGTACTCATGCAGGACTATCAGGATCCTAACTGTCCAAATAACGAAATTGGACATGTCGTCCAAACTATCCTGATCTCTCAGTCCGTGAGACACCATCTTTGCTCAAATCTGTCAGAACAGATACTTCTCTCCCTCTTTCTGCTGCAACACTCAACAGAAAAAAAATTGATCTAGGTTTCTTGGCAATTAGAAACCCTCTATAGTAGTTGCTCTCTCTGACAACTGATTTCCTTCCAGAAAATCCTCAGCCAAAAAATAACTGAAAAATTCTCTACGATGACCCTCTTGATCGAATCTCAGATCTATTTGGCACAGATCTACTGAGCAACTATTCTCCTCCTGCTCTTTGTCAACTTAGCTTGGCACGATTCTGCACCAGCAGAATCTCCACCACACCAGCAATTGTTGAAGATATGAAGCTTTGCTTCTGGACCACAGTGATACTGCACAGCAACTCAAAACTAGACTGCATCCCTCTGGATGGAGTCTGCGTGAGCAGACTGCCTCAGCGCAGCCTTTGCGCAATGACTGCACAGCATAGGCTGCTCCTGCATCCCTCTGGAAGGCACTGCATTGTCTCTGAGTCACCCAGTTGGTATTGCGTCAGCCCCTGCGTAGCCTCTACTGGGACTACGTCCTCCTGATGTTGTGCTGCCCTCTCAAGATCTCTACTGCTTCAACTGCTCTCTGCAACAAAAATTTCTTCAGACGATTTTGCTGGAGATTCAGCTTGATCTGTAATGCTCTGATGCCATGTGAAAGTTTCTCAATCTAAGAAACCCTACTGCTAACCATTTATTTACTTCTCCTACTTGATTAATCATACAAGTTATTAATCTGAATATTCAGAAAAATAGCGAAGTAAACACAAATAGCAACCTACACATACAAATCATTTACTGAATAGCACGCTCATATGACAAAGTGACACACAGATTTTTCGAACAAATGTCCCCGGAAAAACCCAATGCAGGAAAACCGATGCAGCTGGCTCTGGATGGTTTTAATATTAAGCAGATCCTGCATACAACAATTTCTAGGCACCAGACATGGTTGGCCCTACAGATAAAATCACGGCAGTTATACCTCTTTCTCTTGGAGACAGAAAATATGGTTGATTCACACCCTCGAACGGGATTTATAGAACTCGAGCCCTTTCTGGACCACCAAAAATCCCAGCGCTACTCCTTAGCCCTCTACATCAACCTCTGCACTGCTCTGGAAGGACCTGCGTCACCCTTGAGGGCTTACCCTGCCCCTGTGCTACCCTGACTGGGCCCATGTCAACCCTGTGTGGCTCCTATTGCCTCTGCACTGCCCTTGTTGGGCTCTGGCTAGACTGCATAGCACCTGGCGACCCTATGTGCTGCTGGATATGCTACCTCTCTGTCGATGTTGTATTCTTGGCCTTGGATCAAAATCCCTCGCCAATACTGCCCCTCGCTGCACTGCAAACTCTTCCTGAAATTCTTAGCAAACCACGCCCTAGAATTTCAGCTTAGCTTCAGTGCTCTGCCAATGAGTGT
This sequence comes from Pinus albicaulis, assembly GCA_034641835.2. Lineage (NCBI taxonomy): Eukaryota > Viridiplantae > Streptophyta > Pinopsida > Pinales > Pinaceae > Pinus > Pinus albicaulis. Next base: position 1,127,390,192 of record CM076570.1, read on the forward strand.
GTTCTCCAACTGACCCCAAGCCCTTCTCTTATACTTTTCTCGTTGGCAAACCAACAATTGTGATCTAATCTCTAATCAACAACTAAGATTAAAAGTTGATTGATCTGCGTCACTCAAGTCATTTTCATCACATGTTTAATTTAACTCACTTTAACCTTTTAATTTTCCTAAGTTAGACTTAGTGTCCTTAATTAAAAAGATTAATTATTTGAATTTCTCTTAAACCTGATGGAATTCTTCCAAACGCTTTCTGTGTCTTGGAGATCTCATGTACTCCAGCTCCTCCACAAAAATGCTACCCCAAAATCTCAACACCAACATGCTCTTATTAGGAAATATAATCAAAGTAAGCACGAATGTTTAAGGTAAATGATTTAAACAAAGTAGTCTTGACTACAAGTCAAAGCCAAGGATCCCTGCAAACACAAATCGAATGATGAAACCTTGAGACGTCACAATGTGGGTTCTTCCATGTTCATGCTCAAGAGTGGGTTGATTTCTTCAAAAATGACCCCACGCTTGAGGCTTGATCCAAAAATAATTTTCTACAGCACTTCAAATCGAATCATTAGATCCACAAGGGTTAGAAGAATATAATGAGAAGGACATCTTAGAGATTTAAATGAAAACCTACTAAAACATTCCTTAACTAGAACAAAATTCTGAAACCAAATGCCAGTGCAAGATATCTCTACATTAACAAATCTTTAACAAACATTGTCCTCCAGCAGATCATAAGTGCCCAATCTTGTCCACACTTGGTCTACTCTCCCGCTGCCCTCCAACATTCCACGAGTGACCAAGTCCACGTTGTAGCATCTGCACCTAGTTAGGTCATCCCCACACTTAGGCAACCCTTACACACGACTGCCAATAGACTCCACCAATCTGCCCTTTGCTCTGCAATAGAGGAGCTATTGCACAAATCTAGGCACCAATCATGTCCTCACCTAGGACATATATCCAACTATCATCAAGGGAACATCTGCAACTCTCCTTGTTGTTGTCCTCTTGCCTCTCATCTGATGTGCTTGTTGTCACCTTGGTTGCTTGGTAGGCTTCCCAACAGTCCATGTTAGCCTCCTCCAACCAGCTCCTAAGGCCTCCTACAACTGCCCATCAACCTATCCAAATACTGGTCAAATTCTTTGACCCAACGCTTCTCCAAATTGTTGTTCCATCCCTGTTCACACTGCATTTTGTGACTTCTGGTTAGGGTACGTTGTTGTAGCCCTAAATCCCCTCAACAGTCATCAAACTACCCTCTTAAAGGTTGTGGCATACCCTTGAAGGACTCCTCCTTAGCTGCGTTGTCATCATGGGCATATACCAGCCCCTTAACCTACCCTTCAGTCACCTTGTTATGTGCTATGGCCTGCACACAGCAGTCTCGAAGCTTCTCGTCCAGCAAACATAGCAACTCATGCCCCTCAAGCATGCACCAAACAATTTTGTCCACAACCCTTAAGGCCTCGGCCTAGTGTCCAACACCCTCGACCTCCATCGAAGGGACCTCGACCCTTCCACCAGCGACACTTGGCCTCCAAACAGCAACACGGACCTTGCAATAACCCTTAAAACATACCTCCTCCCTCGTTGTTCTTTACCTCCTTGTGTTGCGGCTAGGGCATAGGTTGTCCCTCCTCAACAAGTTACCTTCTAGAGTATTGTGTCGCACTCATGGATGCCATTAATACCTCTAACACACCTTGTATTTATACACATAAAAGGGCCCCTCCACAACATCATCCTAGGGGCTTGACAACAGTTAAGAGGTTTATTTACACCAAGCCGACCCTAACACACATGTGAAAGCCCCAGGGCATAACTTCGAAAATTCATAACTCCTCAACAACAACTCGGAATCAAATGATTCTCGTTGTGTTAGAATCGTCTCACCGAGCGTTATCATCCTCATCCATCACATGTCAAAAACTCGTCACGATTTTGGCCCAAACATCAATGGGTGCAAAACCCCAAGCTTGGGTTCCAAGCCCACAAGTGACTCTTGTGGTGTTTTGCCCTCCAATCCCCGAACCCTAAGGCTTGGTGTACCTCCTAAGCTACACAAAAATCAACAAATGGCACTTTATCATCAGCTACTAGTGGTTGTCAAGGGTTGTTGGTTGTCGGCTAAAGAGATGGAAGGAGGAAAAATTATCCTATGGGGTCACCCAATTTTGGTGGGTAACACAACTCTTAGCAAAACAAGGTTGCGGAAAAGAAGGGCAAGTCCATTGTGGAAGTTGGTCAAGGCGATGATTCATGATCAAGATTTACCCATGTTCTTATGGGCAAAGGAATCTAGCACAACACTTTATGTTCAGAACAAGTGTCCTCACCAGATATTGGAGGAAAAGACCCCTGAGGAGGCATCACAGGAGTGAAGCCAGAGGTCAATGATTTGAGGATCTTTGGTTGTCCAGTATACATCCACGTGCCCAAGGAGAAGAGGAAGAAGTTAGAACTTATTTGGAAGAAGGGTACTTTTGCGAGATACAACAAGAGTTCGAACTTCGAAGGCCTACAGGATCTACATTTCAAGACAACGTCAAATTGAGGTTAGTCGGGATGTTACTTTTGTTGAGGAGGTAGCCGTCAGGAGGTCTAGAGAGTCTCATATCGAGATTGATTGTGAGAAGCACGAGGCTCTGAAGGATGCAAGTACGAATAGTTTTTCTAGTCTTGTTGTTCATCCTTCAAACTATCAAGAGGAGTCAGTGGAGCCAGCAGAGCCAGTGGACCTGCCTAGAGATGTTGCAGTGACCAAGAAGAGGTCGGCATGGCTTCGTGACACTTTGCAAGATGCAAAGAGGCATGTAGCTCCCAAGGGTACTTTCAAAGAGAGCAGATGACCATAGAGGTTCTCGAGTTATATGGCACTGATGAGCGACATCATTCATTTCGAGCCTTCCAGATATGAGGAGGCAGAAGACCAACAGGTTTGGATGGATGCCATGATGGAGGAGTATCAATTCATCATGAAGAATGATGTGTGCGAGATAATTCTGAGACTGGAGGGGAAGTCTATAGTGACTTCCAAGTGGATCTATAAGATCAAAGCATGCATCTGATGGCAGCATCGAGAAGTATAAAGCGAGGTTTGTGGAATGAAAGTTCTTCCAGAAGGAGGGAGAGGACTATGACGAGACATTTACTCTAGTTGTTAGATACACTTCTATCAGGACTATTGTTTCGCTTGCTTCAGTTATGGGTTGGAGGTTACATTAGATGGATGTAAAGACTGCGCTCTTTAATGGTGTGATTGAGGAGAAAGTGTACATATAGCAACCTTAGGGATATATTAAATCTAATTGGGTCGGGAGTGCAGTGGATAGAAAGAGCACCTCAAGGTGTTGCTTCAACTTGGAGTCAACTATGATATCCTGGTTTAGCAAGAAGCAGGCGTCTGTCGCACTCAATATAACAGAAGCGAAGTATATTGCAACCAGTGTGGCTTTGGAAGCTGCTTGCAAGGGTATTTGATCAGGAGCTAGAGGCAACCTTGATATAATATGATAATCAAAGTTGTGTTAAGCTTTCGGAGAACCCAATATTTCATGACAGGTCGAAGCACATTGAGATCAAATATCACTTCATCTAAGACATGGTGCAGAAGGGAGCAGCGAAGCTCCAGTGCATACTACATATCCACAAACGAGTAAATTGCGGACATTCTCACTAAGCCTTTGTCTAGGGGGAAGTTTGTATACTTCCAAGACAAGCTTGGTGTGATGCATAATGTCTCCTTTGCTGAGAGGGAATGTTAATGTTTTCGCAACATCGGGCAGACATTCTCCCATGGGGTCATGTTGATTTGACTAGTGGGGGAATGGTACATTCACTCACGGGACCATGTTGATTTGGCTAGGGGTGAATGGCCTAGGAGCAGACTTTCTCCCATGGGGCCATGTTCATTTGACTAGGGGAGATTGATACATTTACCCATGGGGCCATGCTGATTTGGCTAGGGGTAAATGGCCTACAACACCCACATTGTGCTCCGGTATGGAGTGATCTATTTTTTATAGAGCGGGTCTGAATTGTTTATTGATTAGGGCTTTTCACCCAACAATGGGGTAAACAATTCTAGCCTAATATTGAGTTGTGATGTAGGCTCCATTAGTGAAGGGGTTTCTTGTAATGAGAAGCCACCTTGATGAGTCTCCACTCAATATTAGAGCTCTATATAAATAAACAACATGTGAGGCGAATGATCGACATAGCAAGCTTATTGAATCTTTTCTAGTGGAGGAGAAATTCATCCAAGGAGAAATCTTTAGCTAGAGATCATCTTTACCATTTCTATCTCTCTTGTTTTGGCTGCATGTGTGAGAGAAGGATGAGTTTGACCAACAGCTTGACTGGTTGCACATGTGAAAAAAGGAAGAGTTTTTGACCAACTGCACGTGTGAAAAAGAAGGCGAGTTTGACCTGAGTTCACTGAGTTGTTGACCAAACTATTTGACTAGTTTTTAGAGACCACACATGGAGGTTTGACAACACGCTGACTGCAAGCCGCACGTGCGGGTTTGACTACAGGAATTGACTACAAGTCCAATTTGCCTACAAGGCCAAATTTGACCACAAACTGCAATTTGACCAATGTTGACTTTTGACTTGTTTGACCAACATTGACTTACAAATGTTTGACTGGCATTTGACTTAGATCATTGGCATAGATTTCTAGAAAAAATTCTAATAGGTAACCTAGGTAAAAAGACAATTTCTCCTCAAGAAAAGATTGCTAGGTTTTCTCCCGAAGTTAGGTTTCCCAAGTGAAAAAATTTTGTCTATTGTGCATGGATGTCTTTCCATGATCTTTATCATTTCCGCTACATATACTATTGAGATTTTCTAAGTATAATTATACGTTGATAGCAGTGGCATAAAAATATTTTTTGAAAATCATTAGGAAGTAATTGTCAAGCAAAAAATTGTATTCTATTGCACTTTCCATAGAATTTCAACATTTTTAACTTGCATAAGCAGCCTCCATGCTTTATGGAGTGTCTTGACCCAAGGCATGAGCACAGGCCCTCTTTTGAGGTATGATTTAGAAGTGTTAGAAAATGTCTTTGCATCATCCATGGAGTTGTTTGAAAGATAACATCCACCCAAGATCAAATGACATTCAAACTGGAGGAATATTTGAGCCTTGGAAGTGAAAATTGGGTGTCTTTTCCACTTTGTGAACAAACATCAAATTAAATCAAGCATAAATCAAGGTGGATGTTGGACCATGATTGGAGACTTTGCTTGCATTTGCTTCATCATACTTTGAGGATTGACCATGGACCATCTACAACTATGGATCATTCCTAAGGCGTCTTCTATGGAGGGTGTCGATCATATTCAACAATCTTTTGAGGATTTGGAGGCTATAATAGTGTTGCAAGAACTGTCCCCCCACCCCCCTCGCTCCCAACCCTAGAACCTCACTCCAAGCAGGAGCGTGTTACCGAAATCCGAGAGTGCACTCTGGACCTTTTCGGCATGCCCCGTAGCAATTTGGGAGCATGGGCCATGGTGCTCTGAAAGTCAAGAAGCATGCTCCCAAGGCACTCCCTGGACGCTCCCTAATGGTAATGTTAAATTATCATTGTACTTAAATTTTTAACAATACCATTAATTGTTTCAAGATGTTTGAGAGTGGTTCCAACCTCATCAGACTTCATATGGAGAAAATAGAATTTCATGTCTGATTTAAAATTCAACAAACTTAGGGGAGGTAGGTGCAGGGAGGGCAGTGTTTCTCCTTGAAGGACCAATAGAAGGACAATTCGCTTGGAAACTAAGAGTAGTATCGAATAATCTTGTGGAGGCAAATGCCCTATTACAAGAAATTCTATTTGCTCAATCTATCATCCAAGTTGACTCCTCATCATTGGAGACTCTCTAATTGTTTTGAGACACATGTATTACAAAACAAGGGCTAAAGAAATTAGGCTCGAAGCTATCTTGAGAAGAATTTGAGCTTTGGTGGAAAATTTGGAGTACCAAGTTGATTGGTTCCATGTGAAAAGTCAAAACAATATGTTGGTTGATTGACAAGCCAATTTTGAAAAATTAAATTAAGTCAAAAAGGGGATTATTTAACCAATGGGTTATATATCAATCAATCTATTCAATAATCCTACCTTATCTCTAAGTGTCATGTCAATATTGAGTTATGAGGGTACTCCGACGGTTATATCTCCACAGGCTACGAGTTGAGTTATGAGGGTACTTCAGCGGTTATATCTCCACAGGCTACAAGTGGAAAGGACACAGAGTGACCACCTCCTAGCATAATGCTTCTCTACCATGCCACCCTTGCAATAATCTCTCATGTCCCTTGCCGCGTAGCACTTGTGGGATAAACCAGGTAACAGTTATGGATCTTTCTATGTTGGATAGTATGGTTCTTGATACAGTTGAGATTTGATTAGAATTTTTCTATGTGAAGGTCGTGTAGGGATGACAACCCCCTTCCTGCAAGTTTTGAGGGAGACATTTTCAGGCCCTTTGTGCATTTAGGATGTTAACGATGCAACCGTAATAAAATATAGGGAACTACAAGTAACTCGCATTTCCCTTCAACAACAAAACCAAGAAATTAAGGAGCTACACATGGATATGGAAGAGATGTTGAGATGCATATATGCAATTGAAGGCCTTTCGAGATCTAGTGCAAAGGTATTGATGCACATCATGTTGCATCTGAAACGCAAAGTGGATAGCCTTGAGCAAATGATCTTTAAGCAAGTGCAAATGGGTCAGCGCACTCAACTCTCTTTGTGCATGAGTAAGGTTCTCTTTGGGTCTATAATAGAAATTTCTATGACTTCTGTCATGGATGATCAACATATAACAAATATGGAAGCACCTTGTGCTAGCCAAGCTTTTCACACTCAATAATATAGTATTATGATGAAGATAATTGTTGGCTCCAATTCCTTTTGTAGCATAAATATTTGTATGATCATATAGGCTATATCTGGGTTTTGGGGGGATGTAACCATGCGGGTATCAGACTTTGAAGTATCTAGGTTATACAAGGATTTTCCACCTATGTGCATTTCCCGCAGCTATTTATACAAATAATATTCCCCAATTTTTGTTTTAAAAACAAATTGACAGTCTTAGCAATGTTTAGGATTTCAAGTAGGATTTCAAGATCAATAGGACTGTGACATTTCATTGAATTCTATCACATATGAGAGGATGTGATTGGCATTTAATCAAGAGCACCAAGCCCTATATGTAACCCAATGTTGGTAGTGTTGATTTTTAAATCCTTTATCATGGCCTTACCATAAAATTAAAATGTACCCTTCGCTAAAACCAAGATCACTGAATGAGCATGCTAAGCTCTTTCTACAAAATTTTAAGGCTAGGGTTAGGAAGTTTCAGCCAAATTGGGTGGTGTACATTGATGTCCCTAAAAGACCGAGGTAGAGGCAAAGGCCAGAGAAGAGGAAAGAATGAAAGATGATACTAATGATGACAATCCCAATATAAGCGATCGTGGAACATTGCTTGTCAAGGATTGGTGGAACATGCATGGTGGTGCTACCACATCACTACAAGATTTGGCAACATGGGTGCTTTCACAATTGGTGAGCACTTCTTTTGTAGAGAGGTGTTTTAGCAACTAACTCAGTTTATTGTTTTGGACCTTTCAGTCTTCATATTTCGGTGTGTACATGGCCTATTTTGTAAACATAACTATTTGGGCATGTTATTATTGATAATTGCTAGATAAAGTTTAAACTATTTCATTCCATAAGTTAATGATCTACTTTCTATAAGGCTTAAAAATTTGTATGTTTGTTTGTAATTGATAGAATCTAGAATCTAAATGGTTGATGCTCAAATGATTAATCATTAATGTACTATGGATGCTATTTCTATCTTCATTGATGTACAAATCAGTGTTGCACATAACGTGATAATATCAAAATTATCACAATATTATCACTAAACTTCCCCTCGGCGATATCATCGCCATAACTTATCATAACAATTTCCCTGTTCTAAATCTATTGCGATAATTTTGAAATTATCACATGCCTCTGTCAATCTCAACTTATTACCATTTTATTTCTTTTAACCCTAATTTTTTAAAAGTGAGTTAGGGGATTGAGCTGTGAGGATACTCTACCTATTTCAATAAACCAAACAAGGGGAAATCTATAGTTTTCATTTCCCAAGATTCATCTCATGAGATACATACCCTAGTAGTTAATGATAATATTAAATTCTTAAAGTGATATTTTCCTTTATCTTTTTTTTCGTCCTTTTATTTAAATTTTTACCATTACCATTAATTGACTCAAGATGTTTGAGAGTCGTTTTAGCCTCACTGGATTTCATATGGAAAAAATAGAATTTTAGATCTCACTCAAAATGCAACAGACTTCACAATTTTTAGGATCTTAGGATTGGCAGGATTGCAACATTTCTACTGGTTTTTGTGATGTATGAGGGTATGGAACTAACATTTAATCAAGATCATTGTTGTAGCTCCTAGAGACAGCCTTGAGTTGCAAAAAACCAATGCCTAGGACATCTTAAAATCAGAGGTTAAATGTGGACAATTGTATAAATGCCTCTGACAGAATATGGGTCAAGAGAATAATGGTTTTGGTGGTTCAAGAATGGAGAAGACCATTTGAGCCTGATTCATGTGAATTCCCCAAACTGTGAGAGGGCTCAAGAGGCTGTGAGGCTGATGGATTTTAGATGGGCCAAGTATAAAACAATGAGCAGAAGCTTTAAAAATATGTAGAAGCATTGAAAAAGAAAAGAAGGAACCCACAAAAGACAAGCTTAAGAGCATTAAGAATCTGTCCCCTGTGAACTCAAAGGAAGCAGATATGAATGAGATATGGACAACAACAAAGGTTCCTGGAGCGTGAATTAAGGGAGTGTAGCAAGCTTAATACATGAGCGTTATACAGACACGAATTCATGAATAAAATTGCAGACCACCGGCAGCTACATTACACGAACCATTAAAGCAACAGAGCATGAAAGATGATTATACATAAAAAGGAGATTACTAATAACAGAAGAAAACAGATACATACTACTCATTGCTCCATCTAATCCAAATAACAACGTTGTATCATATTAAGTTCAAACAGCTCTCCCAAATATGTATCTCAGAGCACAAGGAGCACAATCATACAAAACTACAGCAAAATTCTTCAAAATTCCAAAACCCTTCTTCAATCTTAGAACTCCCTACATATAGAATTTCCTCCAAGGGTCTACAATCCTAATCATTCATGATCAACCCATACCTATGAAATCAAAATATCCTACCTAACTTGCAGAGCGTACATCGAGCAATTACTTCTATATGGAAAGAATTAAAACAAGAATGGGTGAAATTGAGATTTCACCAACAAAACATCAAAATCAAACAGTAAAAAGAAAAGACAAAGTGGACCAGAGGAGGCCAATTCCATGAACCTTCAAAGTGGTGTGACAAGGAGTGGTCGTGAACAGGTGGGCAGTCCCTCTTCCATTACTTAATTCCACCTACATTTTGAATGCCTCCACTCCCTCATTCTCATGATTTCCACTCAGTCCGTTGTGAAGTGGCCAATCGTACTGCATAGCCTGGCTCTACCCTTTTGCTCCTTGTCGGGTCCTATTTTGCCACAAGTCTTTTTGCCGTGTTTTGCCTATTTCTTCATAAAATGGCGCACAAACCTCATAAGCCCGGACTTGAAATCCTTTAGATTTCATCTTGGAACCACATCGCGTCCGTGCCAAAATCGCACTTCACATTTTGTTGTCCTTAACCTTTCCTTAGCACTTGTCTTTTAAAACTTGCGATGCGCGCTATGTAATCGGGCCCCACCGCATCGCACATCGCACTTGACAATTTTAACATGAACCCTCCGCGATTATCCTTTAAAACTTGCGATTTGCGATCGAGCCCCATCGCATCGCATATCGCACTTTAGCAATTTCAACATTTATTTCCCACGGTTATCCTTTAAAAATTTCGATTTGCGATTTGCGATCGGGCCCCACCACATCGCACATCGCACTTCGGCGATTATAACACTTACCCTTTGCACTTAACTTTTAAAATTTGTGATGTGCGGTATGCGAACTAGGGCCACGTCATCTGCCACGTCGATTTGCCACGTCATCGCATATCGCACTTCAACGAATTTAACATTTACCTCCGCACTTATTCTTTAAAACTTGCAATTTCCGATTTGCGATCGGGCCGCACCGCATTGCATATCGCACTTCAGCAATTTTAACATTTACCTCCTGCGCTTATCCTTTGAAACTTGCGATTTGCGATTTGCGATTTAATCTCCGCCATCCATCTCTCCGCTTCAATTCTGTGCTTTGATCCTAATTGCCTATTTTCCCCTTTGCGCCTCCTCCAAAACCCTTAAGTTCTTTTAAGGAAAATACGCCATTTCTCTGCTTTCTCTTATTTAAAAGTAAAGGGCATGTGCTCCAACTTATCACCACATAATGTCCTTTATCAAAACCTCAAACCACTTGCAGGGGCACTTAAGCGGTTTTTTGGAATTTGAAGAGGGTGTTCCCGCAGCTAATGTCAACCGTCGATTTGTGGGTGAGCGGATTTAACGAGACTGCATGCGGCACTCCTTGGTATAACTCTCGTGCAATTTGTGCTTTCAGGTTGCCATTGGATCTGGGCACAATGAATACGAACCTTCGTTGTACTCGAACTTGGAAGAATGATAATCTTGTTTAACTTTAACTTCAAGACATCTTAGCATTAAACGGTGTTTTGTAGCGCTAGTATCTCCTGAGCTTGCGAATAAGCCCGACTCGACCCTAACCCGTGTGCAATGTTCTGAACGTGTCCATCAGTTCGGCTCTTGAACTGTTCTTTTGACTACGAGGCATCCTTTCGACCCGTGCTTGAATAGCTTGGCCTTCCCCTTAAACATTCACGCCTCTGCCCTGTGATTTCCATATAGGGACCACTTCTCCATGTTATGTGCAGTCACAGGCCAACAATCACCAAGCCCTCTATGTACCTCGATGTTGGTGGCATTGACTGTTGAGCTCCTCCATGACCCTAGTAAAAATATACACTTCACTCAAGCAAACTCATCAATTAGGATGTTAAGTTTTTTCTATCTTATTTTATTATTTAGTGGGTGATCTTGATGAGTAGGATCCCAATGTAGGCAATGAATTTGATGTCATGTAAATATTTGTTGTACCATGATTTTCTTTGGATTTCAGAGCCCATTTAGAGCCTCTTAGTGTCTATTGATCTATTTTGATTCAAAGATGGATTGCATTCGGTGATATTTTGGTTATCTGCACCCTTGCAATACACATGAGAAATTATGCATATTTGTGTATAATAATTTTTTATTTTTTATTTTTGACAGAAACGGTTATGTGGTATTAATATTCATCTTGGCCTGAATGCCAGAAATCTGATTACATTGAGGATGTCTAAATCCTGAAGCATCTCACTGCTAATATTGAAAATGTAGCCGAAGCATGCAAATTTCTTCCATGACAGACTATCTAAAACTTCTATTTCAGAGATTTTCCCTAACTTGAAGATACAAACAAATTTATTTAAGAGCCAACAGTAAAACATGACAACGGACAGCTTAAGGGATAGGTTCCCAAGATTCTTCTTCGTCTTTCATCTTGACGCCGACAGAGAGGAGGGTAGCTTTATTGGCTTCAATGTCCGCCTGTTTATTATGAGTTCTCAGCACATGATAGTAATTCAACTTCTGAAAATCGTTTTCCATACCCTTAATTCTGGATATCAGCCTTGCTAACTTGAGATCCGAGGCTGGGGAGTTGGAAACCATTGCGTTTATAATGATCTGGGAATCCCCTATGACATTTGCTTCTCTTATATTTAAATCTTTGAGGATCTTGAGGCCTTGGAAGAGGGCCAAAGCTTCAGCGTGAATGCTGGATGAGAATCCAAGCCCCCAAGCAAAGGAATGAATTTTTTCCCCAATTGGACTTACAACAACACCTCCAGCACCAACTTTGCCCGGATTGCCCTTTGCTGCCCCATCAAAAAAGAGAGAGTGCCTTGAATGTGAATTGAGCCAGTCTTGAAGGTCAGTTTCGGATTTCCTTATTTGCCAGTCTTTGAGAGGAGGGACGTTTCTAACTGTTGGTTGAAATTGCAAGTCAAGGGAAGCTCCCCAAGCAATGTCCTGTTGGCTGAGATTGGAATCGTCTTTTATATCAGTCAAGCACTCCTTTAGATGACATTTAATCTTGATTTCTAAGACCTTGTGATTCTGTTTAATATTTCTGAAGATTCTTCTGTTTCGTTGTAGCCAGATCTACCAACAAATAACCTTTGGAAGGACAACCCATGCAGATTTAATAAGATGATTTTTAGAAGGGGGGCCAGGATATCTGATTGCCCAATTGGAAAAAAGATCAGCAGTGGAACGAGGTAGCAAAAAGTTGGGATCCAAATTGTGAATGAAGGAGGACCAGATCTGCTTAGAGAACTTGCATTCGAGGACTAGATGGACAGCAATCTCAGCATTTTCATTGCACAGCGAGCAGATGGAGGGACCATAGAACCCTTTTCTCTGCAAGATGTCATACGTAAGGATCTTGCCGTGGCAGAGGAGCCAAGCAAAGAAGTCGACTTTGGGCCATGAAGGGAAACGCCATACCCCCTGCCAAGGAGCAGGGTCAGGGGGGACGTAAGGCCTCTCTTTCAGCTTGTGATAACCCATGGAGACAGAGTAACCTTTGGCATTCGGCCCCCAGCCTTTCACATCTTTTTTCCTCATGCGCGTGGGTGCCGAGCCATGGAGAAGGTCCAGCAGCGTGGACCATTCGAGTGTCAGGTGAGCCGGCACCTCAATTCGTTTCCACCCTGCCCAGGCAGAGTCTTTCCAAAGAGAAATATCCCACAACGAACACAGTCCCTCTCTATCCATCCAGCAACGCAGCGCTCTAATGGAGGCTCTGTCTTCAATTGGGTCGTTATTCATGATTTTATCAGCCCAGATATTGATCTTTTTGCCATTTCCTGGAATCCAATATGAGTGCGCATTGATCAAGGGAGCAGCTTTAACATACAGTTTGAGAAAAGACGAATAAGGAACATGGATTACATTGTCTAAGCAGGAGGAACGAGGACCCCTGAAATACTTTTTCCAGAGAGCCAATTGGGCCCAGCCAGGCTTGGGCGCAATGATCCTCCAAATAATCTTGGCTGCCATAGCCACGTTTTGCTGACAGAGATTTTTGAAATTCAAGCCGCCCTCCCTCAGAGGCTTGGAGATGGTTTCCCAACTGATAAGGGGAATCTTGTTTTCATTCTGTTTACCTCCCTTCCAAAAAAACCTCCGCATGAATTCTTCCATTTTTTTAAAAATACCTGTCGGAGTGAGAAGCACAGCGAATTGAAATAGGGGAAGACTGGAGAGCACAGATTTAATAAGGACAGATTTGCCAGCAGTGTTGAGCCAGGAGAAGCCCCAGGCTTGGATCCTAGACTTGAATTTTTCCAGCTGAGGGAGCCAGTCTTTGCTTGTAGATTTCTTATGGAAAAGAGGAAGGCCTAAATATTTAAAGGAGATCCAATTGGAGGAGGCAGCAAAACCCAAACATCTAGATATAGCGAAGAGCAATCTGGGCGGGGTGTTCCAGCTGTAGATATGGCATTTGTTCTTATTTACCACGCTGCCAGAGACTTCACTGAAATCATCCAAAACTGCTTTAAATTTAGAGGCAAAGGAGAGAGAGGCAGCTCCCAAGAACAGTGTGTCGTCCGCAAATAGGGCGTGGTTTATATTTTTTACCCCTCTTGCAATACACAGTCCGTTGATATCTTGATCTTGCATCTTTTTGTCTAACAGGTAGCTGAGGACAGAGGCTTGGATGACAAAAAGCAGGGGGGAAAGAGGACACCCCTGCCTTAGCCCTCGTGAAGCTTTGAAGAACTCAGTGGCTCTTCCATTTACAAGAGGAGTGATCCATGGCTCCGAGATGCATGCCCGGATCCATTTGATGAAATTTGCTCCAAAACCAAATTTGCTCATTACTTTTAATAGAAAGCTATGATTTACACGATCAAAGGCATTTGCTAAATCAAGTTTAATCACCATACCTTGTTCTTTTCGAAGAAGACTTGAGTGGATTGCTTCTTGAACAAGGGTGAAATTGTCCATGATTTGCCTTCCTTGAATGAAGCCTCCTTGATTCTCCGGAATTATTTTGGGAAGAATGAGCTTCAGTCTATTTGCAATAACTTTAGTGATAATCTTGTACCCAGTATTGCATAAGGAAATTGGGCGGAATCTGCTGAAATTGTTGGCCCCTTTTTCCTTTGGTATTAGGGCTAGAAAAGCGGAGTTTGTGCTACCTCCTATTTTCTGAGCATTTTGAGACTTCTGAACCATTTTGAGCAGATCCTTTTCAACAATCGGCCAACAGACTTGAAGGAACCCGGCAGAGAAGCCATCCGGCCCGGGGGCCTTATCCGGATCCATATCAAAGAGGGCCTTTTTAACTTCGTCTTTGGTGACTTTGGCCTCAAGGATCTCATTCATACGAGGAGAAATTGCAGAAGGAATGATGTCAAGCAGATCTGAGTATTGGTCCGAGTCCTTATCCTCACTATACAAGTTTTGAAAGTGAGAGAAGGTTGATTTTTTAATGTCTTCAAAATCCTTGAAGGTGACGTTATCCTCCTTAATCTCAGAAATAGTGTTGAAGCTTTTCCTGACATTTGTGTATAATAATTTTGATTCATATGGATGCACATGAATTATATGTTCTTTTCAAAACTTGAATATTTTAAGTATTACCAATCTTTTGGTCTAGTTATGATAACATTGTTGAGGATGATGTGACCATTTTCCATCAAGCAAACAAGGGGAAATCCATTGTTTTCATTGTCGTGATTCATATCATGAGATACATTTATTTTTGTTTTGATATGATTTTTGCATCATTTTATTAGATATTATGACTTGGGACAAATATCATATTTCAATATCGATATCTTACGTACAGGTTAGGTGACTGTGGGTGGCATTCCTGAAAGGCTCTCGTCAGATTGTGCATTGTTGATTGGGGCTTTTATCATGTGCAAACAGTTTGGGCAGTAACAGGGCTAAGGCAGATATGCTGAGACACCTCGTGTAGTCTACGTAATCACAGCCTGGTCATTAATTTGTATATCTTTTTCTGTTTTTTGTGCAGTAATGTCACAGAAGATACATTTTCACAGAAAGAGAAAGGCTGAATCTCAATGTATCAACTAACTTGTGACTTGTTAATGAGGAAGACCCAGAATCCAAGCTTAGGAAGGTATTTGATTTTGCATCGTAATTTCTTTTATCATCTGGAAACTCAACCTAGATGGAACTGAAATCTAAAACTAGAATTGACTGACGTTTAAGGGAAAATTCTGTAAAAACAGAAAGAACATGTACTTGATTAAGATCTCAACAGCAGTGACTTCCTAACACAGCGTAGCTGTAATCTTTCTTTGTAGGAAACACAACTATGAATCTGCTTCCTTATCTTAGTCATTGATCTGAGTGAATAATTCCTAACTCCTTATAGCTTTCAGATTGGCATATATTAAGCATGGTAAAGGGGTAGTTAAAATTACAACGTAAATAAAAGGAGGAGCCACAGGATGGAAAGAACAAGACCGGGCCAGAAAAGTACATTCAGATGGAGCCAATTCAAAAGTAAGATGAATTAATAAAAATAAATTACATCTAAACAATTTGGAACCTTTCCTTCATATGAGAATGAAACAGAATAGTACAAAAAAATGGTATGAGGGCTAGGGCAGATATGATGACATGCCTCACCTATGTTGAGAGCGGTAATCTGCATAATTGCAGCCCGGATTGATTTGTAAAACTTGATAGGCAGATATGCTGAGATAGGCAGATAGCTATGGATTAACTAATTTCAGGAGGATTAGAGATCAGGCATGAATCATTCTCACAGTCAGAATATATAACAGTTAAAAAGCAGGAAAAACAAGCATCTCAAAGAATAATTTCAATCTATGAAAAAGATGATTTGCTGTTTACTACTGGTCTATAGGAAACAATTAAAGAATTGTATCTTCACCAAGTAAAAATCTAAGCGATTATCCACCTCAAGAAAGCATGGAAGCATGCAACTACAAACTCTCACCTCTCGAATGATTTCATAGTGATGACGATACTTATGGTCCATGCTTTTATACCTACCAAGATAATAAAAGTTAAAGTAAGCATATCTATAATTATTTTCTTAATTAAGCCATATATCCCATATTAAAATTTCAAAGGAAGTCCTAAACTCCATTTCTGTCAGCAAAGGAAGTGCATGGTATTTTTCAGTAGCATATACGACTATGATATTAATGACAATTTAGCTGATAATAATCTCAAAGATGATGTAAAGTAAGCACCCTCCTGAATCCCAGAGACCAGAAAGGACCTTCTCCACAGTTCTTCATATGTTGTGGCAAGGAACCTGCGCTGCCCATTGACATGGTCTTGATAGCAAAACAGAGAAACATTGACATGACTTTCGGCAAATTGTATCGCTTGGTCCTGTCGTGGGAAAGTTGCCCACACTGCCACTCTATTAATATATTATAAAGTTCAATCAGTAAAGATAGAATGACTCAAATAAATGTGTCATATGTTATTCATTTTGCACCACAGCAGAAAAGAATTTTCAGCAATGTAAGGTCACTCTTTGACATTGATATGTACCTGGGTGGAAGATCATTTTGTTCTATTAGATCTTTACGGATTTCATGCAATAGGCGTAATAGTTGAGGAGATTTCTTTGAGGGCTTGCCATCTGGGGATCCATAGAACACTCCTGGTGAAATTTGCTTGCCATGATTCTTTTGATGCCTCTTTGTAGGAGTTGGTGAAGCTTCCAAATCTGTTAACTGAAAAGAGCATATAAACATTTTATAATAGACTTAATAAGCTTAACAATATAAGGTGTAACAGAATTTGAGATCCACGCCATAGAAAAATCATGAATTTAATTGTTTTTACAGTTTTTCTAATTGACCTAATGTATGTGTGTTTAACACTTAGGACGTAATGCTCAAACATAGAAAAGCATCCCAAAATACCATGCTGTGGGCAATTCTAGAAGCTAAAAAATCATTCCGAAATTCAAAGATGAAATTCAAAATTCACAATGTTGCAACCAGAAATATGCCATTTGTAAAGTTCTTTCCATCTGCTTATTCAATGGAAAAAATAGACAAATACTCAATCACAGGTCACAACCATGTGACTGCATGCAATCACTTAAAACAATGTATCCCAGAACTAAAAGAAGCCAAGAGTTATGATGATCCCAATTAGTAGCCTAGTTCTACTTTGTAGCTTTTTACAGATGTAAGACATTCTCTTGTATTCCCCACCACTCTTTAGCACCTTCAAGATTGTTCTCAGATATTACACAGTAATGATTTGGCTCTTTTTATTTCAGTCTATCATTGATTGGCATGACCAGCACTCCAAACTCAAAAAACTAGCAATGTAGTAACTAACTATCAAAGCATCCATAATTGTTGGAGTAGAGGTCCAACAACAGAACACCATTATGAGGCCTCTAGCCTTAAAACAGAATCTGATAACTTGATAAGGTTACACATATATGGGCTTTCATCCCTATTGCAATATGGTATGTGTGAAAATTTACAACCAGTTGCAGTGATAGATTTATTTCTCCTACTTATTATTTCAATAAGTTACTATTCAGAAATCTTCCAGCAAATATAGAAATAAATACTACTGCAACAAAGGTTACTTGGGAGCAGGAGAGAAAACGGGGAGCGGGAGCGGGAGCACCATTTTCAGAAGCTCCCAGTCCGAGAGCATTTCGGCGAGCATTTTTTATAATATATATATATATATATATATATATATATTTTGGATGCATATATGTCAACAAAAGCATGTAGAATGATGAATTAGACATAAAAAACATAAAAACATAGATTGAACCAGAGGTAGCTTTATCATTACCTCTAGATTCGTATAGAGATCTTTGTCATTAATATCACCCTCTAAGCTTTCGCTCCGAGAGCATGTTCGAGGGAGCATGCTCCGAGAGCGGGTTTGATATGGGGAAGGCGCTCCCTGCAACCTTGACTGCAACATTCACAACTATATATGCAGATAAATAAACAGTAGAGAACATAAGCACAAGAATCAATCACATGTACACAGTTATTTTTGGACAACGGAAAAACCCAATGTGGGAAAACCGGTGCAGCAGATGAGGGTTTTATTAATTCTTCAGCAAATGATATCTTTACAGAGAAAATATTCGGCAGATAAATATTGAACCCCCTGAGACTGAATACCCTGCTCACTCGGACAAATTTCTGATACACAGATCAGCCCCTGCAAGCCCCTGTGTCAATCTGTGTGATTCCCTGCGCAGTCCCAGTAGTGGACTACGTGAATCTGCGTGTGGTCTCTGCGTTGTAGCCTCAAGCTACCTTCAGTGACCCACTGCTACTCTTTGACCCTGATCTCGATCACCCTTGACCTCCTCCTGCTTCTGCAACTTCTCGCCCTGCAACTCTCCCGCTGAGATCGAACTCAACATCAGAATGGATCTCCTTCGAGTACTAAGTGTGTGCCCGGCTTATCTTCCAAGTGACACTCCAGCCTTCTTTTATAATCTTCCTGTTGGAGAACCAACAGCACAGATTAAAAGTTGAATCAATGGTTGAGATTAAATCTTGACTTGATCCATGTTTTCTAGAAGATTCACACTCTGACTTATTAATGCCCTTTAATTATTTCCTTTTCCTAAGTTTGGACTTAGGGTATCCATTAAAATAATTAATTATTTTAATAAGTATTAAACTGAGTGGAATTTCCACAAACAGATTATGGGTTCTTTGGAATGCTATTGTCCAAGCCTCCCTGCAAAGTTTGAGACTTGGAACACTTCCGGATGCTACAAAAATCAACAGTCCCTCTTAGCGAAGAAAGTGTTCCAACAATATGCATGCTGCATGCTACTCTGATTCTAAAGCACCCTCTACGCTGCTGCCCCCTATACTGTTGCCTTTGACGCTACCACTATCACTTGTTGCATATGTACCACAGCTCCCTCTAAATCCTTCATTTTTGTTGTTGGAAGGGATTCTTCATCATCCCCATCTTCTCTCTAAAGTAGACAAACTTTGTCTTTCCCAGAGCCTTGGTGAGGATGTCTGCCACCTGTTCTCCTGTTGGAGTGCACTGCAATTGAACAGTTCCACGTTGTACCCAGTCCCTGATGAAGTGACACTGGATGTCAATATGTTTCGAACTATCATGAAACACAGGATTTTCAGAGAGCTTTATACAACTCTGATTATCACATAAAATGTTGGTCGCTTCCATTTTCTCCTTGAGTAGATTTACTAACAATTTCCTAAGCCATATGGCTTCGCACGAAGCTGTGCTGGCTGCCATATACTCTGCTTCTGATGAACTTAGTGCCACAGACTTTTGTTTCCTACTGCACCAGGAAGTCATTCCTGATCCTAGACTGAAACAGTAGCCACTGGTACTCTTCCGATCAACTGAACTTCCAGCCCAATCTGCATCAGTAAAACCACTCAACCTGACATCATTGTCACGGATGTACTTCAATCCAAGCTCGATTGTTCCTCTAAGGTACTTGAGAACATGTTTTGTTGCTGCCCAATGTGCCCTTTTTGGTTCCACCATGAACTGACTTAAGGTATTAACAACATAACAGATGTCTGGCCTTGTATTTACCAGATACATCAATGACCCTATGAGTTTTCTGTACAGCGTAGGATCAGCTTCATCATCATCGGACGTGTTGATTTTCCTCCAATTGGTAATCATTGGAGTGGTCATGGGTCTACAATCCTCCATCTAAAATCTCTTCAAAATCTTTGCAGTGTATCTTCCTTGACCAAGGAAAATCTCCCCATTTTGTTGCCAAACTTCCAACCCAAAAAAATAGTGCATACATCCCAGATCCTTCATGTCAAACTCTTCAGCTAAGTTCTTCTTGCAATCTGTGATGAGCCTAGATGATCCTGTCAAGAACAGATCATCCACATACAATACCAGTATCAATAACTCACTCCCTACTCTCAAATAGTAGAGATTAGGATTTGCATCACTCTTGACGAATCTCATCTTCTACAAATAGCTGTCAATCCGACCATACCAGGCTCTGGGAGCTTGCTTCAGTCCATATAATGCTTTCTTTAATCTACACACATGAGTTTTCTGATCATGTGTCTCAAAGCCCTCCAGTTGTTCTATATACACTTCTTCTTCTATCACACCATTCAGGAATGTCGTCTTGACATCTGTTAGTCATCAGTAATTTTTACCTGTTTAGATGACTAAATACTTGTCCTAGATTTCTAGAAACAAAATTCATAGATCTTGTGAGTTCTAAAAATCTCACTGCCTTCATTATCCTTAGGATAAATTTTTCACTCTTCTACTACTCTACCAAGCCTTGGCCAACCTACCACTCCTGAAGAGTCCCTCATAAAGCCTAAGTCACTCATCCCCATCCCATTTTTTACACCTATGGTTTGGACACTCCATTTTGCCTCTGCCTACTTTTCACTATGCTGACCTAATGCCTCAAAGCCTTCAAAAACCCAAATTTGCCTCTGAAAACTCCTTAGGCAGATCAATTTCAGTGATTTGTGAAATCTTCAAAATGATCTAGCTTGTCAAAAAGAACTCGGTTCCCTCCTCTTTCCTAAAAAAGCCCCAAGTCAAAACTTCAGTCCATTGAAGAGTCAAAAACCCCTTCCACTAGGTCGCTAGAGTTTATAGGTGCTAGGGTTGGCTTTTGTGTTCAAGAAGCATTGTTTTTAGGTAATGAGAAAGCTGGAATCATGTCAAAGGAACAAACATGTAATTGGTCTCAAAACAAAGCAGAGAAGCCTACAACAAGGGTTTCCTTATCAAAAGTGTATTCTGCGAAAGATAGTTAGCCATGAGTGACACTTCTGCAGGATTGTCAAAGATGGCTACCTACAGAAAGATTGATAAGATCAAACAAACCTGATGTATCTCATGATGGTGGCACATATAAAGACTAAAGGAGCTGTTAATATCAACTGCTACACCAAGAAGAGGTTTTCACTGCTTCAAAGTGAGAACATGACAGAATGTCAGTTGAAAGAAGGTCAAAATTCTTCTCTCCAGTCTCATCCACCAAGCAATCAAAGGCATAAAAGATGCAGGACTGAAGATTCCAAGGTGAAAGTGCCAAAATAATCACAAGTTTACTGTTTAAAGGTGTTGAAATTCATGAAAAGAATAAAGTGGAGAAACCAAGCAGATCATCAGTTCGCTGAATAAGTGACTAAAATTGCCAAAATTTCAAAGAATGACAAAGAAAACAAAACAATGTATTATGGCACCTGCAATAAACAGAAGTGGCCAAAGGAAAAGAAGGTGTGTTTGGAAACCTCCAACAAAGGTCATTTTTTGCTTAAAGTTATCTCCTGCACGAAAGAGAAAAAGAGATGTCAGTTAAGGTAAAAAGACCAAAAGGAAAAACATTAGACAAGTGGGTTTTACCCCAAATTATTTCTCCTAAAGGGTATATAAGATCGTGGTTATCATTTAAAATCATTTTGTCATATGCAAAAAGAGAGAAAAACTCCCAAAGCATAGAATTCAGGGTTTCTGGCAAAAGTTTTGGGCAGGAGGAAACTACGCTGTGTTCCTGAAGATTTCCGCTACACACCTGTGCGTGCACCCCGCGAAAATTATAAAGGGGCGCTACGTGCCTGTAAGATTGTGCTACGCGCAGAGGCGTGCAGCAAATCGCCCGGCTGTTTAAACTTGCCCGACAAGACGTGCAGAGGTGCCCTGCTGCGCTCCTCTGCGTTCAGCGTTCGCCCGGGAGGCACCCGACACTGCGTGCAGAGGTGCCCGGCTGTCCGTTCACACCTTGCTCGCACTGCGCTCCTACACGTTCAGCGCTTGCCCGAAAGGGACCCAACTGGCCCGTGCAGAAACTCCCGATAGTGTGCAAAGTGTGTTGCGCTCCTGTGCGTTCAGTTTCTGCCCGACCCCGCGTGCAGAGGCACCCGACAGGTCGTGCAGAGGTGACCTGCTGCGCTCCTACGCATTCAAGAGCTACCCGACAGGACGTGCAGAAGGCGCCTGACTGGCCTATGCTACACTCCTGTGACCCTTTGCTCCAGCTAAGAAGATTTGAGAAGTATTTAGAGTTTTTACCTACCTTTTAAAATACTGTTTAAAGGTAAAATATAGAGAAGTGTGGAGGGAAAGCTTAAAGGGAATTTGACAAAACCCAAGAAAAAAAGTAAGGTCCCCTTGTTTGCAGACATAGATAATTGAAAAACACCTATCCATCCACACACTGCAAGCACATTGAGGACAAAAAATTCTAGAGAAGAAAATGTTGACAGTGGCGAGAGGGGCCAAAGGCCTAGAGAACATCAGGGGAAGGGTGGGAAAGAAAATAGGTTTGAACCTATAAATACTAAAGAATTGACAGCCTCTCCTACTATAGTTTCATGTTTCCAAGAAGTAGGATGCTATGAGTTCTGTGAGAAAGTGCAGAAAGTCCAAAGTCACCCTCAATTGACCAAACTTTTTGTCCTTAACCTCCATGACCACCATGTACATCTAGCTGGAGTAAATTTTGAGCTGACCACCAATGCAATCTCTATGGCCACTGGAATACCTTGCATGGGGGAGGAATGCTTCAAACAGGTGTATCTCGACCTAAGCCATTATCAGCCCTTCTTAAAACCGCGTTGCCAAGCTGATTGCAAGACCATTTTCCCCTTTTCTCATTTGTTGGACAGATATGCTCCTTTGATGAAGATCATTATGAAATAATTCACCTGTGAGGGTAGGTTTTCTGGGATCTATTCCTACCACATAAGACTACTCATGCATTTTACTAAGGCCAAACTGCTCCATTTGCCCTACTACCTTTGTAAAAGTATTGAAAAAATGTCATCCATTGTGCAAAAAAGGCTTCCCTCCCAACAAATGTCAAGTCTTTTCCACAATTCCCTCATCAAAATGATTGTCTTACACCAATTGGAGCAACAAGGCATCCCATGGGAAGTTTTCATCGCCCATGGTGTTTTCACAAACCCACAGCCTCTTCCTTTGCAAAGTTTACCATCATCATCTCAACTTCCTGCTCCCACACCTCCATCACCCTACACTGACCATGATTCATCCTCTTCACATGAATCCTCTCCCCAAACAAACCTCCCTCTCTCACCTTCCCCTAAATCCTCAAAACATGAAGAAAGCAGTGATAAGGAAGAACATGACAGTCAAGAAGAAAATGACAGTCAAGGAGAAGAAAAAAGTGATGAAGAGGAGGAAAATGAAAGTGAAGAAAGTGAAAATGATGAAGAAGGTAACAAAGAAAATAGTGATGACAAAGAGGAAGAAAACAGTAACCCAGATGAACGTGACAGTCATGAAGAAATTGATGACCAAGATGAACATTGCAGTCATGAAGAAAGTGATGAAAAAGAGGAAAATGTAAGTGAAGAAAGTGATGTCAAAGAGGTTGGTGAAGAAGAAAGTAGTGACAAAAGCAGTAAAACAGAAAGTGAACAAATGAGGAAGTCAATGACAGACAGCCCAGGTACAGAGGCAGATTTTGATGAACAGAATGATGAAGATAAAGAAGAAAACAGTGAGCCCAATAACAGTGATAAAAGGAGCAGTGACAAAGATGAAGATAGCAGTCAAGAAAGTGAAAATCAAAGTAAAGGAGAGACTAATGAAAGTGCCTCTAACAGTGACCCCACAGAAAATGTTAGCAGCCAAGAAGAGGCAGAGTTTGAAAGTGAAAACAGTGGGCAAATCAGTCTGGGTATAAACACACATAATGAGGCAGAAAATGACAGCCATGGTGAAAAAGAAGATCATGACAGTGCTCATAAACAAAGCAGTGATAAAGAGCCAAAATTTGAAAATGAGGACAGTGGACCAAATCATGAAGAAGAGGACAGTCATAAAGATACAGATATACAAAGCAATGATGAAGACACTTCTAGTATTGCAAATACAGAGGATGACAATCATGAAAATCTTGACAAAGATGCCAGCATGGGAGAAAGTGAAAATGCCTCTCAAGAAGGCAATCAAGAGCAAAGTGAAGAAGAAACCAGCCAAGAGGATGAGAACACATCAAACAATGATGAGGACACCTCTAACCATGACAATGTAGAGGACATGGAAGAAGATAAAAATGATGAAGATCTTGGCAGTGATGCTAGCATGAGAGAAAGTGAAAATGTCTCTCAAAAAGGCAGTCAAGGGCAAAGTGAGGAAGACATACATACAGAAATCATCAATGAGAAGACAAGCAGCCCTAAGGTCACCAATGATCAAGGTATACAAATGAAACATGTTAAAACTTGTACTCTCACTTACCAAAGAGGATCAAGGCAAGTGTTTGTTGCCTCTAAGAGGCAAGGGACCTTGCCATCTACTTCAGCTCAACCATTGGACAAAGGTAAGCAAAAGGTGAAAGAAGAAGAGGAAGATCATGAAAAAGAAAGAGAGTTTGAACTCATTCACATAGACAGTGATGATGAGAATGAAACAAGAATCTCAAACTCCCTCCTCCAAGACAAGAATGCACAATTCAAGGACTTGGAGGCTGAATTAGAGAGAGCAAAGGATGTCATTCACTTTTATTAGATGCAAAACAAGCAAATGAGTGCCCAACAAGCCATCCATGAAACAAGAACACTCAGGTACCGGAAAGAGGCTCAAAGAGGACAAGTGAAGTTGGCAGAATTCATGGGCACTTATGAGGAGAGTAGTGATGAGGAGGGTCAAACTAGAAGGAGACCTAGAACTATGGGTCTAAGGAAAGCATTGGCAAAGCAGAGAGAAGAAGAATCGGCCCAAGCGGAACAACTTTCTCTCCAATAACTCCTTGCACTAGAAATTGAACATGATAGGGCATCATGGCTTGAGAGGGCTAACACACACCTTGAGGCCAAGTTGGAGAAGGCCAATAGAGACTTGGATCTACAAAGAAGGATGGCTAAGCATTATGCTCAAAGAGAGCAATTTGCAAGGCAAGAACTCAAAAGGGCCAAAATTGAGATCCAAGCACTAAAGGAGGAAAAGGACCAAGCTAGCCTTGGTATTTTTGCTCAAGCTTCTCTACAGGTCTCCAAGGACCCATGAGGCACCTATCTGCCAAATTTGGAAGAAATTGAACAAGTTTTTTTTTTTTGCAAATTTTGAGGCTGGGAGCGCAGCACACCTGGTGCTACGCTCTTTTTCAGGGCATCTTCAAGAGAAAAGCCTTGCATTTTTGGATTCCTCATCATGAGAGGAGCATGCTCACCAATTTTCAGCTCAATTGGAGTTGTTTTGGTCCCCCAAAATGGTCAAAAACACTCATTTTTTCACCATTCTGCCCACTTTTCAGGACATGTGTTGCGCTCCTACCAGTCTTGGCATTTTCACTTTTTGGACAGGTTGCAGAAGTCAGATCAGAAAACCAAGGATATGTATGGAAAGTAGACTTCAATGGATTTCCAACAAGCCATCATGGAGCCTTATCCGACATCGGGAAGGCCTTCAAAACACTGTTGTAAGAAAACTTATTTTTTTTGTTCCTGTGCTACGCTCCTGGCATGAAATTTCAAATTTGACACACAATGCTACGCTCCTATGATTGACAAGGAAGAATGTGCGTTTGGCAAGTTTTTGTAGACTTGTCAGAGCCTAAAGGTCAATTTAATTACTAAAAATAGCCGGAAAGATATTTATTTTAGATATTTTGTGCCTTAGACCTTGCAAGGTCTCAAGGACAATAGAGAGACTTTTGTTTAGCCAATGGACTTCTAAATACTCTATTGGTTTTTTCTCCTCTTTGTTTGTGTTATAAGGCATGAGGATTTATTGTAATAGTGGGCTTTTGATGTGTTTAAGAGCAATACATGGTTTTTGGAAGTTGAAGAACAATTTAGTGTTGTGGAGCTTGTGGATGATTTGCCTTGGTTGATAATGATAAAGGTTTGCTTGCAGGATTCCTAAGTTTAGTTAATGGTGAAGTATCTCTTATTTGTTCATGTTTTTCTTGTTTTTCATATGTCCATCTTTCTATATTGCAATAGCTCAGAAGAGTATAGGATGAGAAATGTTGTTTGAGGCACCTCAATCCTCCTGTTTGCTATTGTCTTTATGTTTTTCTCTGCTGGGTTAGTTTAAAGAATTCTTAGTTGCTCCTTTGGCCCACCTAAGCTTGTCTATTTCATTATTGGATTAATATGCTAGTTTACAAACATAATTCATGGTAATTTCTGCTTGTTTTATGTTATCTAACCTTTGTCTTGAAATCTCTCTTTGATGTATTGATTGATTAGGTTAAGCCAAAGAGGTCTTGTTTCGATCTTGCCCTTTGTATATGATTATCAGTTTGCCTCAAAGTTCTTTATAGTTTAATGAATGATGTTTAGGCATTCCCTGTTCATTTATTGAAGCTATTTGTCTCTTACATGTTTTCAAATCTTGAAAGTAGAATCAGTGAAGTTAGATAAGTTGTCTTACTCTCTCTGTTCCACTGGATTGTATATCTTGAATGTGTATTAGTTTAAAAGTATTATCATTGAGCAGATGGTGTGCCCTATCTCATGACTAGTATCTTTTGCTTATCAATATTTAAGGTCTCTCTATTCATAGGTATTTGACAAAGGATTCTTAACTGCCCTTTGCCCTACCTTAGTTCCCAAACTTAATGTCCATTTCACCTCACACATAAACTTTAAAGATCCATTAACTACACTAGATTTGCCCTGTGATGTACCCCGATTCATTATTAAGATATCAATGACTTCATAAACTCCATAGCCCAATTGATTTGATAACCTCTCACTCCACCTATCCTACTTGATCATCTTACCCCAAACAAAACAAACAACAAACCTACACTTAACAACTAGCCTAATATCATACACTTAAAGCGAAAAAGTTCACATCCTTCGCATAATAGAAAGAGTCCTCTCTGAGTCCAAGAAGGCTAGGTCCTAGGACTCCAAACACTGGTCTGATGTTACCTTGTGCATTTGGTCTACCAATCTGCTAAATCACGGGACTCCAACAACATCCATCTAGTGAATTTCCCATCCCATCTGTGCAGCAAGGGATATCACAAACTTGATAGATGTGTATCTGGCTACCGGGGCGAAGGTTTCTTCATAATCTATTCCTTCCCTCTGAGCATACCCCTTAGCCACGAACCTGGCTTTAAATTTCTCGATGCTACCATCTGCAGCATGCTTGATCTTGTAGATCCACCTGGAACGTACAACAGATCTCTCTTGTGGTCTGGGTACTACTTCCCAGACATAATTTGTCATGATGGAACTGTACTCTTCCACCATTGCATCAACCCATACCTAGTGCTGAGTAGCTTCGCGAAAACTGGAGGGTTCTCCGACTTGAGCAACCAAGGCTTGGTACCTCTCAGGCTGCTTACGTTGTCTCTTCTCATTCTGGGGATTTCCAACAAAATCCTCTGCATCCTTCAAAATCTGTCGAAGTTCCCTGCTCGTTCTTCCACTAGTGGTGGGTGGATTTACCAACTCTCCTTCTTGCAAATCCTCAAGAGACCCATCCTTTGGATCACTATGCCTTGGAGAGGCAACTGAATTTTCTGTTGTTGGTTGTTGGGGCTAGACCAGAGGCTCTTCCTCTGACTGCATAGCAAAAGGCAATTCACGTGATCTTCTGAAGGCTTTCTCCTCCATAAATTTCACATCTCTTCGCGCCACTACTTTCCTACTCTCAGGAATGTAGATGCGATAAGCCTTTGCATTCTCGCTGTATCCTACCAAATACGCCCTTTCAGCCGTCATTTCCAACTTCTTCCTCTTCTCACTGGGTACATGACAGTAAGCCGTACTGCCGAAGATCCTAAAGTGACTCCCTTCGAGCTTGCTGCCAGTGAAGACACTTTCAGGCGTTATCTTTCTGAGTGCAATGTGAGGAGTTTTGTTCTGAATGTAGACAGTTGTATTACACACTTCAGCCCACAGGAATTTGGGCATGTCTTGGTCATACAACACAGCTCTGGTTGCTTCAACAATAGTCCGGTTCTTCCTCTCTGCCACTCCATTCTGTTCTGGATTGTATGGAGTTGTCCATTTTCTTTTCATGCCTTCCCTTGCGCAGAATCTAGTGAATTATTTGTCTATGTATTCACCTCCATTATTAGATCGCAATACGTTGATCCGCTTCCCTATCAGATTTTCCACCAGAGCTTTGAACTCTTTGATTCGACTGAAGACTTCACCATTGGTCTTCAAGAAGTAGATCCAACTTTTCCTAGAATGGTCATCAATGAAGGTGACGAAATATTCGGCACCTTAAGAGCTCTTGTGGACATCGATCCGCAGATATCTGAGTGTATCAGATCCAACACACCCTTGGCCCTATTGTTGCTTCTCTGATATGCTGCCTTATCATATTTCCCTAATATGCACCCCTTGCAGACATCATCCCGTTTGGTGCTCAATTCTACAACACCTGTGACAGTCTTCTGGAGAGTTCTCAATGCCCCATGATGCAAGTGCCCCATTCTTTTGTGCCATAGCTCATTCAGATCCGTTTCATCTGCGCTGCCAACTAGTGCCATTAAAGAATCAAGCTGCAATTTATACAACCTGTTGCTTCTTACCCTGATTTGTGCCTTCTTCTTCCAACTGGGGTGCTTGACGTAGACTCTATTGCCAATCAAGTAGATGTCATATCCTCAGTTTTGAAGCTGTGACACTGACAGTAGATTCATCCCTAAGCCCGGCACGTGTAGTACATTAGTGACCCGGATACAGTTCCCCGCCTCGGTCTAAAAAACTACAGTACCTTTCCCAATGGGAGTGCACTTTGCTTTATTACTGAGACTGAATACTACAGTACCATATGTCCAAAAGTGCACTTTGCTTTATTACCTGAGACTGAATACTCTGCTCACTCGGACAAATTTCTGATACCCAAATCAGCCCCTGCAAGCCCCTGTGTCAATCTGCATGATTCCTTGCGCAGTCCCAGCGCTGGACTACGTGAATCTGCGTGGAGACTGCGTGGGGTCTCTACGTTGTAGCCTCAAGCTACCTTCAGTAACCCACTGCTACTCTTCGACCCTGATCTCGATCACCCCTGACCTTCTCCTGCTTCTGCAACTTCTCACACTGCAACTCTCCTGCTGAGATCGAATTCTACATCAGAATGGATCTCCTTCGGCTACTGAGTGTGTGCCCAGCTTATCTTCCAAGTGACCCTCAAGCCTTCTTTTATAATCTTCCTGTTGGAGAACCAACGGCCCAGATTAAAAGTTTAATCAATGGCTAAGATTAAATCTTGAATTGATCCATGTTTCCCAGAAGATTCACACTCTGACTTGTTAATGCCCTTTAATTATTTCATTTTCCTACGTTTGGACTTAGGGTATCCAGATAAATAATTAATTATTTTGATAAGTCTTGAACCGAGTGGAATTTCCACAAACTGTTTCTGGGTTCTTTGGAATGTTGTTGTCCAAGCCTCCCTGCAAAGTTTGAGACTTGGAACACTTCCGGATGCTACAAAAATCAACAGTATATTGCTGAGTGTGAATGAATGACATTTTATCGTCCACGAGACTAAAAATAGTCTATGGGACCACCAGCTTCCTTGTTTTTTGCCTTTTGTAATTCAATCCTTTTCTTATTCAAATTGATGATGAGCTGACCCAACCTTTTAGCAGTTCCTTGACTAAAAAGACAATGCCATGGAATTGATGCTAACATATTGCGGTAACTGTCCCTGGTGTCTCTGAAAGCGTCACATTCCAAAATGAAATGTTTTTTTTTATTTCACTGCCCCAGAAGTGCAAAAAGTACATACCCTTTCCTCCCAAGCTTCTTTAGGTCTCTTCCACCGCCTCGTTTCACACCGAAGTTGATGTGAGTTAGTTCTTAATTGAGCAATAAGAACCTTTGCTCTCCACGGAATGTTAGCTCCAATATATTCTTTTTTTGGAGACCACAAGTGGGGTTGAATTCCTAAACATAATACTTCTTCTTTCTACCCAACTCTTTTCCCCATATACCCTTACGGAACTTCTCCAGCACAAAAATCTTTAACTCCTTGCTATTTGTGGGACATGCATTTAGGCAAATATTCCAATTTTTGCATCCATTTGTTGTTTTGTCTCATCCATGATTTCTTTCTTTCACTCATACCTTCATTGAAGATAACTTTCAGCCATCTACCTCCTCCCATTTACTCAATTCTTTTTAGATACCTTATAAGACGCACCATGGCAATTGCTTCGATGGGAGCTGCCCTTGTTTCACTCAAGATTATCTCATAGGGACCCGAACTTTTTATTTTGAACTTACTTATGATCAAGCGTTTTTTAATTTTTTCAATTTGTTTGCATTTTAAAACCGAGATGCTGCTAGCCCACAATTCACACCCATATAATAGCACTGGACAAACTAGGAGTCCAAAAGGTACTTTGACCATGTTCTAATCCCATAACTCTGCCTCTCGACATCTATTTTGAAGTGCATATAGTGCTTTCCACCCTTCTAAAATTCTTTTCTTTCTGCAATCCTCCCAATTAAGCTTGTTGTTGAAATCGATCCCGAGGTACTTGTATTCATTTACTTCTTCAAGAATGTTGCCTTCAAAGAAGAACGTATGTTGGCTTTGCTTCCTTTTATTAGAGAAAATCATTATTTTGGTCATACTGGTATTAACTTGCATCCCCACTGCTTTACAAAAATGCTCAAGGGCATATAGGTGCATCTACAATCCATGGGCCAATTTAGCAACCAGCACAAGATCATCGACATATAGAAGAAGCTTTATCACAAACTCCCCCAATCAAACACCATCCCCACCTTGCAAATTTAGCCACTCTTCAAGTTTGTCAATATATAAACCAAAAAGGGTAGGGGATAAAGGGTAACCTTGCTTGACTCCGATGTCACTTCTAAAACTTTATGAAATGCTTGCTGAATATCATCCACATTGTGCACACTGCTTATGAATATCTTATTGAAATTAGAATTGCTATTTGGAAGAACTGTCATCATACTCCTATTGATATTTGGCATATATGGCACATGCAGGGAGAAAAGAGAGAAGAGTTGATTGAAACCATATTGGAGAAATAATCATTCATGGATCAATAGCAGAAAGCATACCAACAAGCTGACCATTAATTCCTCTCACAAACAGATTGAAACTCAACTATATGCTTAACTTGGTTCTCAGTAAGATCTAATAGGCAAATTAAATTCCACTCCCAAGTCTCACCCCAAAACCACCCCAATAATTGTCCTATGAATTGTTGGTTCGATGACTGCAAATCTTTCCATAAGCGTCTACACCTCACGCTTACACATGACCCAACTGTCTCCCCTAGCCTCTACAACGCTTACCATAGACTACTTCACCACAAAAGACGAACATTTCTCTCCCAACAAAGACGAGAACTTTGTGATGCTCTCTGCCACTCCCTGAAAGCTTTTTGGTGGGACCTCTTTCCTAGACATCACGCCATTTCTCCCAACCTTGACCCCCATACCATGTTGTTAATTTTAGATAACCATGGTATGTTCTATGCTTAATTTATTTTTACTTCAATCTTTCTTATAGGCCCAATTCAATTTAGCAATCACATAAACATGAAAGTAAAATGTTGATAGAACGTAATAATAGATCAACAGAAGACAAGCCAAATAATGTAGATCAGATTTTACAATTCTTTTTGTCCAGCAAAGATAGAGCGTGATGTGCGTTACAGCAGTCAACAGGATGCATCAGCCAGCAAAGTCTTTCTCAACATCAGATCAGCCAACCTTCCAAGTGTCACACACACCCCTCAAAGACACCTCCAAAGTCAACGCAAGTCAACAAAAGAATCCCTCATCCAGATTTTCGTCATCCATTTCCGGCATCATCCATATTTCCGACATCCAAATTTCCCGCATTAATTTCCGGCATCCATATTCGGCATCATCCATATTTTCGACATCCAGATTTCCATGTGGGAGAGAGAGAAGCCTCTTCTAGGCTCTACGAACCAATCAGATCATGAGGAATGTATGTGATGAGATGATGATGAAATGGACATCATCTCTCTCCAATTTATATCAGTCAGTGAGGGTGTGTGACACATCTATTAGGCTTGTGAGCCTACATTACAAATATGGCCGACCTTGCACATGTGTGGAAAATAAAATCAAAATATATGTTCTACTCATCCAAACAAGATGATCTTTAGATCAATCTTGCACCTCTCCGAAAGAGGAATCCAACAAAAATATAATCATCATCATATGAGCAGTGCAACCTGGAGTTTGGACCTAGTTTCCCAAAATAAACACATGTTCACCCACACCACCTCTTTTTACGACCTCCCTGGACATGAATCCTCTCCCCTCCCACCTTATGCCACCTCTATGTTGTAGGGAACGTTGCACAGAGGTCCGTTTCAACCCGAAAATGTGTAATATCCCCAAAGGGAAATAACCAGTAATAAACAGAAATACACCAAACAGATATAGAAAATATAAGGCTGAACCAGATCACTGAACAATTACACATAGTGTGCCATAAAACTGAGTCATTTTATTAATCTGAAAGTACATAGAGAGGAGTACAAGAAAATCAGAGTAAGTGCACCTATCCTTGCCCTAGGCAAGTGGAGACCCTCTCAACAGAATAATGGCTGCAACAAGGACAGCGTCCTAGCTGCTCTGAAGGCTGAAGACTGGAAATCAGCTGATCTCAACTCCAAAACCCTCTCCAATGGAAAACGCCGCCTCTCGGCTAAAGGATGTCGCGTAAACAGATGAAGCACCGGGCACCAAAAATCTGAGACAGATAGATCGCCACCGAAGGTGTTGTGAAAACGCGTTGAGCCTTCACACAAGCTCGTCTCAGACGGGCCGTCCTACCCGATGGATTCGCCCTCCCTTAGTTGCCTGTGATTCGCTGATCCGTCTCCAATCGCATCTCGCGCCCTATCCCTCCTCGACCTCGCGCCCCTCCTTATCAGATTCGGCTACAAAAAACCCTCAGATCTATGCTGGATCTGACAATATCTCTTCAGATCTGCAGCCTCCAAGGCTGGATCTGATGTTACCTCTTCAGATCTGGGCTAGATCTGCCAGTATCTCCTCAGATCTGCAATCTCCCAAGCTGGATCTAGTGCTATACCTTCAAATCTGCAACATACAAAACTAGATCTGCAAGTATCTGCTCAGATCTATCCTCTCCAAGGCTGGATCTATCAATATGCCTTCAGATCTGCAACCTTCTCTTCAGAACTGGACATCGTCCTCACTTCCAGGCTGATCAGCGTCCTTCCTCCTCCTAGACAGCGTTCTCTCTGCTCAGATCTGGACCCGAATCTCCACCTGAAACTGCTACTGAAACTGAAAGATAGAACTCAGAAATTAACCTTACTAGGGCGGGCACTCGAAGTCCCCCGAAGCTAAGGGTGAAACCAGAAATAACCTTACCAGGGCAGGCACTCGAAGTCCCCCGAGGCTAAGGGTGAGATCTCCAACCGGAGACACTCGTGCACTAAACAGTGCTGCAGACCGACTAAACAACCGGCGTGCTGAAGCAGACAAAAGTCTAGCTCTCAATATCAATATCAAAATATGCATGAATCCAAATGAGGTGAGAACCTCTCCTTTTATAATGCCAAACTCCCTCCAAAACTTAACTCTCCTTTGACCTGCGCAGTTTACTTTGGGTCAGCCTGATGCCTCCCCCATCATACTCATGTGGACCCCCAAGGCCCCCTTTCTTAAGTTACAACGTCAATCTACTAGGAAAAGAACACTTTATTATAAAGTGAGGTGACTAAAGTGAGGTGACCCCTCTTATTTCTCACTTTATTTATTATTTTTAGCTAAAGCGGCAAAATAAAGCAAAAATGCAATATTCCAATTAGCAAGGCTAATTGGGAATATTACAGTCTCCCCCGGCAAAACGTTGCTTGTCCTCAAGCAACTGGAGTGATGGGTGTTGTAAGATCTTCTCATCCTCCC